>CANTFL010001446.1:0-480000 GCA_947650285.1 Hyaloperonospora brassicae
CTTGATCGATCCACCAAATGGATAGCTACTATATCCATTTCCTATCCATTCAATGGATAGCTATCGTATTGAATTATTAACCCCCTGTACCAAAGCAAGGATACCCAGAAACCGATATCACGTTTACGTCATTTCGACCCCATGATTAGGTATCAAAACCCATGGCCTATCTATCAATCGTCACGTTGAATTTTGCAATAGTGTGCCCCCCAACAAAAATATCACCATATTTTGAACATTGCAATTAAATCCAGATTATTGTGAACATACACCGAATAGTAGGAGTGTATCTAAATATTGAGCCAGCCACCTATGCGCAACCGACTCTGCGGCATCATTTCGGACACTGTCCACCGACTTTTTCGATGTAAACGCTTGGGAGAAATCGTCCTAATCATCTTTCTCAACCTCGGGCAGACCATCGATCGAACTAGTCAGTGTATCGTTTCGACCGTTGGGTGCCCCGTCCCATAGGCAAAAATCATCTGTGTCCCTACATCATCAATCATACGACTCACTTTCCATATAATTTGATCTTGGCATACAAGAGTACAGTACACCAATCTAGACCCAGCATCAGTCGCACATTATCCCATATCGAGGTCGTTGTACTTGAATCTCCATCTATATGAAAGAAACAAGGTGCACGTTACCGCGGTCTGCTGGAAAGTACAACCTGTTAAGACCTTCGGATATTTCTCACCTTGTAAGGACACAGATCGATGTCATTGATGTTTGAAGTGAATTCCATCCAATCGCTTCCTGCATAAAAGGTCTTCAAATAGCGATCGATCGTAGAATTAGCACTCGCAAAAAGCATTTGGGTCATTAAGTCACAAATGATGTTTTGTTTTTCGATCTCCCGACTCTGATGTCCCTGTCATATAGCTTGATCGTACCGCTTTCGCGAATGTGCACATAGTAGATCACAGAATACAAGTGTCGGACCCGCAACTAACAGATTGGATAATACGAGAGACAATATTGGCACTTGTTTCTTCTGCTGTACGGGTGCCACCCTTTCTATTACTTTTTTCACAAGGACAAATACTTTCATCTTCGTCATCGGAATGTGTTTATTGGCTTATGAAACGAAACTACAAGGTTTATTGGTATCGTGAGGAAAGACGTATATCTTTTGAACTTGTGAAACAGTTTTCCAACTATAGCGTTTCACGAGGACGAACACCATGAAAAATAAAAGCTCTGTAGATTTTCGATCGTCCATTTGTCGTGAGTCGGATCGCTACACCGACCAAAGGTTGAGCGAAGACTGCACTGGTTGGGTAAGCACGACAATAAAGAGTGCAACGCAAATGTTGGCACAAGATCGGGTTATTTTCGTCAATACAAACTAGGTTACACATGCATAAACAATCAAATCAACAAAGTAGTACAAATCCGTCCAAATTATGTTCAGCAAAAGTTTTTGGACATTAGCGAGTTGCGCGACTTTGGCAACGACCAAAGGCACACCTTCTGCAACAGAAGGTGCAACGATGTGTAGCGAGATGATTACTGAGTACAAGGTGTCATAGGAAAAATCTAGCAGGATTAAAATGCGACTTAACGTACCGCATTCATTGGACTTCCGTATGCATTATTTCATAACGAGATACAACACGCGAGGCTAGGAATTCTCGACAATGCAGCAATTTAGAATCTTGGGATCGACACATCAATGGTGCTTCGTCCCGCGTCACACATGTAACGAATTGATCTGTATTATATCTATATTATATACGTAATATATGTAATATATATTGTAACGTACATATCAATACGATCGAAGAAGCGAAAAAAGACATTTGTCGGTATCGAGCGACACACTGCTATTTGGCTAACACAGCACACGATAACTGCAATCAAACGAAAACGATGGGTGCGCGCAGTGGGAGTTGATGAAAAACCAGTCAGTTTATCTGCAGTGTTAATGGTTGGCACAAATCGTTTAAATAGTTACATGAATTGGCACAATGGTTTTATGAGGGACCATAGAAGACCCGATGATCACAACCGGATCGATAAAAGTGCACTAGATAGGTGCTATTCGATAACAATGCATACGATAGTCGTTTTTCTATAAAATTGCACCAAACGATGGGCGACAAAATAGGCAACGGATCATTACAAATGACATTTTGATGCACCAGCGAAGTTCACAATACAACCAAACCGACCCATACCTGAGCTCATTCATACAAATATATGTACATACACACCATGTTCATTACTCTTCGTCTTTCATTCATAAGAACTTGTTTTGGCCTTCTCCCGTCGTCAAGCGTAATGCTCAAAAGAACTGGGGCGTTGGCGTTATCCGCGTAGGTTAAAATGTGGTATACAACGTGCAAAGTAATGGTACGATTCTGCTAGCATTTTTAACCATATTCCGGCTCGACGTTGTCGTAATGTACATTGTCAGCTTTCGGAATCGTTATTTCATGATGGAATGAGACAGTGCTGTGTGTAAATGGCACGTACACAGTTCTGTGTTGTATGTTAAGGAACATCAGAACATCATACACTGGCTCATCAATGCAAAAACAGCAGAGGTCATACTGGAGAGCTGATATAGCGAACAGGCTATATTGATGTTCCTCGTGCAGATGCTTGTACAGAATCGCTACGTCACGACAACAGTGCTAGCATGTAGAGCTTAAATACACCTCAGGCATTCGGCATCTTTCAAAACGTCTACATATATCGCAGCTGGAAGAGTGACGCGCGCTTGTCGACGGCAACGCTCAAAGTGTACGCGAGAATGATTAGCGACAAGGTGGTGTTATGCGTTGACAAAGGCTGATTTTGACTCTTAGGTTATGTATTTACGAATCACAGAGCCGATGATGCTCTGACTCATGTGTATGCGTGGTATTGCTATCGAGGTACGCTTGATTCACTATCAAGTAATACGAGTAGAGGAAAGAAGAGATTGTAGAATGCGGGTCTACCTCGCGTCCCAACGTGCACAATAGTACGCGGCCACAGCAATGTGCTGCGAACAAGAAGTAGCCCACGATACTTCTTGGATACGTGGATGCTTGCTTGTGGCATGTTTAGATTCCCGCGTTGTAGAATCGAAGCATACGGTTTCATAAAATTGATTTGTGTCAACAACTCACCCTGGTGCACATGTACATAGCAATGGTCACATAAGATCTACCCGGTACTTCGAATCGCCGGAAATGCTCAACCTCCGTCAAGTTGCTATGATATGCGAATCAATCATCGACGACATCAATCTTGTACGACGGGATTCTACGCACGTATGTAATCAAGGATAAATGATACATCGCTGGTGCACCTTTGTTTCTGATTATCTGAAGCGTTATCCTCGTTTCATCTTGTGCTGCTTTTATATATTGGGACCATGTGGAACATTTCTTGCTTTGGCTATCGTGGTTATTTCGTGCAATTCATATCACCTTCGAGAACTCGTGTTGACATCGAGCTAGGATACTGCTCCAGCCCACACATCGAAACAATTTGTAAGTGCCGCTTCAATCGGATCGTTAGTCACATAGTAACCATTGAAAGGCAGCTTGCGAGCCTGGCGCAGACTATTGTTGCCGAACAATCGTATGTAGATCATGGGGTTTGCTTCTGCGTTGTGCAGAGGATGCGGAGAGGAGATAATGACGCATCTTATGACAGGTTGTTGCAACATTGGTATTCAGTCATGTTTAGCACTATAGCTCAAACCGTCTTGTTCTGATCAAAAACCGTGATCCATTTGTATCTTTTGCTTACCTAAATTTGACCCATTGTGCAATTTCTCTTGATTTACAAAAAGAGCACAAAAACATCCTTTCCCTAAATTTACGCGCAATATTTAGCACTCATATTTTCCCTTCGAAACAACACAGGCGACGCTGCATGTTGCTGATGGAATGATCGAGTACATGAACGCGTTGGGACGGTAGTCTAGAGCAAATGAGACAATCGAGTGTACCGGTCAAATTCTTCTCGTATTGATATGCATGCCCTGAATCGCATCAAAGCGCACCGGTAAGATCAGGGCCGTCAAAGGCTTCGCTCGTTCGATGTGTTTCGTGATGCTGCAGGAGTTCCAGTTGAGCGAGGTCCAGATGGGGTTGAAGATGCAGCAACAAGGCTGAGGTTTTTGCAAAGCCGTAGTTGTAGTTACTCGTTTTTGTGAAGGGACGTACCGGGAAGAGTGTGCGAGTCAAGATGGCCAGCAACATTCGTCTTTGGAAACTGGATCCAGGCCGGTAGAGAGAAAATCGGCGTGTTCGAGCGGCTAAGGCGATTGAGTTGGCGTGTCGTTTGTAACAAGTTACCCGTACGTCCAGCTGAAGAAAAGGATACCTTGCGATACGAGCTCGCCGAATCCGAACTTCGGCACAAGTTCAACATGCTTGAGGTTGGATTTTCGCGCGGCTTGAAGCCGTCGTTTTACTTGTTACTTTCAGTGGCATGCGAGCCTATGTAACACAGCCAATACAGTAACATGTTTTAGCAGCCGCTGAAGCAACTTCGCTTAAAGAGCGATTTGGCTTTTCTGTGCAACGTCAACACAGATTGACGGCGCCACACTCGTGCCTACTGCATAAAACGTGTCGGCGACGCTATCACTCGAGACCGTTCGCGCATCACTTCGTCACAGATTCATAGCTGAATCGCCAGCTAAACGCGAAACACCAACATGTGATTGCCCTTCCCCACGTCCCGCATATTCCTACGAGGCGACACCAACTTTTGCATCTCAAATCGCATCGCCCTGACAGTGTCGCACCGGCGAACTTGATTTTGGGGTTTGACCTGTGCGGCTTACGCCGGGCATGCTCCCGCCTTCCACTTTTGATCAATAGAATGGGGCCCGTTCAAGGGTGTCAGCGCATGCCGCACATACGAGTGGCAAAGCCATTCCTATACACAAGCACGTTCCCGCTGCAATCAACGACAGTGGCAGGACGTTCTTGCTGTCAACAATGCAGATCTGCATTTATACAGGCGAGCACTTTCACCGAGCCAAACTGCTCCGTAACATTGACGATGATCCCAATGAAGATGCTCCAGTCTGGTTTCGTTGAAGTACTGGCGACGAATCGACAATCATCGGAGGTTTGATGCCACCGATTTCGTGTAAAGACGTGCCGTGGGTTCACTCGTATGGCGACTAGCTTTGTGACCTCGTGAAAGTAAAGTACTGGTGACCTCGTGAAAGTAAACTACCGGTCGTTGTCGGATCATACGCCTACGTGTTTGTATTGGTCCGCGCAATATGGATAGCTATCACGTGGCCTTGCCGTTTTCAGCTCTGCATTCTCAAGTCAAATCGCCAGCGCATATTCTAGATGGGGTTCAGCCCGTTCTCGTCGATTATCATGAAGAGAAAGCGAGAAAGAGCGAATACGTATGCAGTCGATCAGCCGACGCCGGTGCGTTCTCGCCGATAGCCACGACTTCATTAGCGAGTGACGTCGAATGCAGTCGCCGATCTATTGATAATCCTCAAGTGCAGTGCACATTTGCTTCTGCATGTGGTCCGTCTCATGATCTTCGTTAGACCACGAGGGCCCGTGCACGTTTCGACGGAAGCACGAGTTCTGTCACATGCTGCATCCTACAGAACGCGGCCGTATCGATTTATGCTCCGTCGCCTGTCCGTGGCCATCCCTTGCCGATCACACCGAGTGATCCAATCATCATTTCGGTACCTCCACCCCGGCCTGTACAACGCTCCACACGACGACGCGCTAGGATAATGTGCGACACAACTGCACCGTCCTACACTGAGCGGGCACCTTTGTCGTCCCTTCTTCGTTTGAGAGGTAGACACGGGTCCACAACATGTACAGAGCACGGTGCTAAATCATCTATCAGCGAGTGAACAAGTGCACCACCGAGAACCTCAGATGACGCTGTACCTAAAAAGTAGAGGACCGAAAAGGCGGAGCGTGTGATGACACCCAGGCTACCGACTATTGCAAAAGGGCTTGGCGCGCAATTAATACGAGTACATTTTGGCGATTTATCTGCTTGAGCTGTGACAATCGTTTGGCTGGCTCCACAAGGGACTACCTATCTCAAGAGCTGTTAAATTTTTCATATCCGGGTTCGTTGTCCTCATGAGCCGGCGCGCTGCTTCACGTATCAACGTCGTTGGGTAGAGGTCATAAGCCGGTGCGCTGTTTCCCGTATCAACGTCTTTAATTAGAGGCCATTCTCCAAATTGCCTCACAGTGCAGCACTCCCATCATCGGACACGACACAACTTCCATCGATTGGTACCTACGTCATGACCCGCTTCCAACGCATGTACGCTTTCGCCGCAGCACTCGCCTTTGCTGCCAAAAACGCTGCAGGCGCTTTCAAGATTGGCACTCCATCTGGTCTAGGCGTCGGCACCACGGGAGGCGCTGGCGGAAAAGTCGTGTACCCCACTTCGAACGCCGAGCTTATCGCATACCTGAACGACATCAGGCCGTTCGTCGTTGTGCTCAACCGAGCTTTTGACTTTCGCGGCACCCAAGGTACGACCACCGAGATTGGGTGCCGACCGATCGGAACTCGCAAGTGCATGGAGCAGAACAACGGCTTCAAGGGCCAAGATGTGATCCTTCAGCGAGGTGGCATGAGCAACACGGGCGGCTGCACCAACGGCACGGAGGTGATGGTCACGTACGACAACGCTGGAATCCAACGCCTGCTTGTGAGGGACAACAAGACCATCCGTGGCATTGGCAAGAACGGAGTGCTGATAGGTAAGGGACTGACGCTGCAAAACAACATCATTGTCCAGAACATCCATATCACGGAACTAAACCCACACTTGGTGTGGGGTGGCGATGCGATTTACATGGAGGGTTCCAGTGGTGGTACTATTCCGAACCGCAAAGTTTGGCTCGACCACGTGAAGGTGTCTCGAATCGGCCGCCAAATGGTCGTGACGGGCAAGGCTGGTGTGGCTGGAATGACCATCACGAACTCGGAATTCGACGGCAACACGGGCTTTTCGATGTCGTGCAACGGACACCACACGTGGACCTTCCTGTTCTACGGAAAAAAACACGGACATCACCATGCTCAACAATTACGTACATGGAACCTCCGGTCGAACACCCAAAGTCGGCGGTGAGAAAGGTGACAATGTAGTCGTGCACATGGTCAACAACTACTGGGGGAAAAACACGGGTCATTCCATCGATGTCGGCTTGAACGGATACATTCTCGCTGAGGGCAACCACTTCGACAACACAGCTCTGACCCTCGCAATCGGTAAAGAGGAAGGCGCGTTGTATGCATTCGACCGCACTGTCGGTGCTGACCTCTGCCCACGCTATCTGGGTCGTCCGTGCGCGGAGAACGTCTTGGTCAGAAGCAGCCACTTGAAGTCGCGCAATGGGCGCTTGGCTCTTGAGGCGATGAAGGCGTACCCGAACATCGTCGACTACATGTCGAAAACGACGCGCCCTGTCCATGCGCGCGACTTGGCCAAAATGCGGGACCAGACGACCGGAAATTTCGGTGTTGGCAAGTTGGACTGAGTCCGCTGCGTAGTATTCTGTAAACCGCGATGGCGTTGAATACTATCTCGATGTTAAAACTCACTTTGCTTCACATTGTTGATACTGACACTTTCTTAGGGCGTTGTGGTGAGTAATGTACTGTTTACGAAGCTAGACACCTGTACAATGCGAACAACACGCAGTCCTGATCGTAGCATCGTTACCGCTCCGTCATATAGTTGCCCGTATCGATCAAGGGTCGTCGCTTTTGGACAAGATGTGCCCAATTGTAATTTACGCGCGGATGAGTCCAGCTGAAACTACATGCTGCCGCTGATGATGGTCTGGCTGCTCTCATTCCACACGACAGACAACGTCTCAATGGACCTTGTAAGGACTTGTCTGTCTGGTTATTGAACAGCACAGGATCATCGAAGGCTGATATGCCAGTTAAGACCACAATACCAGCTAAGACCACAGTGCCAACTAAGACCACAGTGCCAGCTACGCACATCGTGTTGAAACGCTTGGTACCGTGTTTTCGGTTCTCCTGACGGACAAGGAT
This sequence comes from Hyaloperonospora brassicae, assembly GCA_947650285.1. Classification (NCBI taxonomy): domain Eukaryota; phylum Oomycota; class Peronosporomycetes; order Peronosporales; family Peronosporaceae; genus Hyaloperonospora; species Hyaloperonospora brassicae. The sequence goes on from CANTFL010001446.1 coordinate 8,041, forward strand.
TTAAGATTATGGTGAGGGAAATGGTGTGACGATACCAACTTTTGTCAAACGCATTGCATGTCAGTAGCCACCCATACGATTTTCGAGTGGTCTAGACATGTAAACGGTATGACCCATTCTCATGTAAACGATACGAGCCACTCGAACATCATACGCGTGGCCTGCTCACGCGACATACGAATCAAACTTTCTGGGCTGTATTTTTCACACGGTCATGGCAGGCTATCGGAAGTTGTTGATCAGACTATTTAAATGATCACGAAGCACAGACAGTAAACGCTAGATGTACTGCTGCATCGATCATTATCGCTTTGTGAAGGAGCACGAGACGAAGAGCCGCAGCGCTGTGCAAACTACGATTTGTGACGCATCACAGAGACCCCCTCCTCGCCTATGTATGAAAATGGATGATGTTGTTCCTGGATGATAGATTCGTTTCCACAGCAAGAACTATAGCACGCATCTCCTCGTTGCAAAAACTCAGCATGCCAAGATCGATGACAAGAACTGCGCTAGTCGTGTCGGTAACATTCTCCGGTTGTACTGTCACAGGCGCATTCATGTTCACCTGGATGTCGTACGCAGTGCGGCCTTCTGCCTTTTCCAGTGAGCGCATCAACTCATCTTCTTCGGCTTCCTTTTGTGCGGTATGGTCAATTGACTCCAAGATCGCCTTTCCATCGATCGGATCATCAGCAAATACCCAGTCTGCTACGGAAGATGTTGCAAATTGCCAAACCCTTTCAAGCTGCTTATCAGATACTAAGCTAACGAATAATGCGCGCAGGAATATTACGAATGCTGGATCAACCATCACACGAATAGGCTCCGAGGTCACACGTACGTTTACCGTGGCTTGTACATCATCATCACTCAACTGCATGAGAACGTCCTATTGGACGTTTCATTGTGCTATAACCTCGCAGATGAAAAATGCGAGATGTTTCGACACCTCATTTGCAATGATCTACCAAAATGCGACGAGTACACTGCTATGATAAAAAGGGTCCGACTAGACCATATCGAGCACATGTAATCGATAATGAGCAATTGTGGTGACGATCGGGATCCATATCGACCGGTCAGTAATATTCACACACGAAACCACACGAAGTGAAGAAACGTGAGCGAAATGCTGTGCTGTTTTAGTCCGATCTTTTCTTTTCATTGGTGATACCAGCCCAGCAGCTTCTATCTGTCACATAAAGTTGACGAGTCATCATGTCATGTTATACCCATGGAGCAAGCGTCAACATATCGTGATCATGCGGTGATTGTGACGACGTAGAGTAACCTGTGTCCTGTTTGATTTCCAGCCACCGTGCGACACATACAAGGAACGCGGGTCAGACACGATATGTACAGCAAACGTACTGACATGACATTGGTTGGGTCCGCAGTTAGAGTCAAGCAACAGGGGCCGTGTCCCATACAACGAGCTTGTGTATTTCGCGCGCCAATATGCACTCTTTACGACCACAAGTTTAGTTGAGCTTCATCGAACCGCGACTTGCATTCTGTATCGAGACAATTAAGCTTCCAGCACCAACAATCATTATAATGACGATGAATGCGGTCGACTCAATCGCCTTCTATCACCAATGCCACTCATGAAAACGTCATGGATCGTTTTGTTTTAGCAATCGGGCGTTGTCACGGAAGGCACAAAATTGGGGGCATACTTGCAAAAATTCGCTGTTCATTTGCGATGAAAATGTGCGTCTGGGCGAAATACCTGTCGGGCATACGGCGGGAGGCATCGTACGTAATTGCTCGCCTTACAAGCGTAAAACAAGTGAGACTATCGATCGATAATGAACAACGAGTATTCAAACAGAACCCCACATTAGGTTCTCATCCTACACGAAAGAGGCCGGATGTTTGGCTAAGTATACGATTTGTCTACGTTTTGCAACGCCGCACGAGACGCCCATCTGGAGAGGACATGATGCCGAAACGATCATGAGAGTACGATGCTGGCTCCGATCATGAGCAAATGATGTAAAAGACGAGTTCTGATAGGATGCAACACTGGTCCTTAGAAGCACCGATTGGTCTACTGGATAGAGTCGAAGCCATGAACGTCACCATGGCATTTAGTCTTCGAGCGAAAAAACCATACATGTATTTAAGGCTACATCTCTTACCTGCGACTTCCCACCACACACAGTAACGCTTGTCGGTATTCTTTGCCATTCTCCATGGACACTAGTGCGACCCCTTCTTGTCGATCTTCTTTGCATTATTATGAACACTTGAATTGTTTTCGTGCAAATGGTTTCTATTTCGATCCATATAACGGCACAAAAATGCCTTGTGTCTGACAACAGGTTGGCGGGTTGTCGTCACCATTGTTGCCTCTATATAGGTTCATATATCATACCAATGATTCGTTTGGATCCGATTCAGGTGTGGACAAAATCAGGTGTGGACCAAAGATCGCCTTTTCCGCGATCGCAAAACAGTGAGTTTGGGTCTCTTGCACTTTGACCACTTAGTGCCACTTAGTGACATATGATCTGCACTCAACGCTTATCGTCATCCATCCCGGTGTCATTGACTGGATAACAGAGCGATATACTTACATACTGCAAACCCTTCTAAGCCTTATCTTAATGTAAAGCTTGAAAATTGCGCTAATTTATTCGCAATATCACGACGTGTGGTTGACGATATCCAAGCAACCGCAGGTTTTCAATCGAACCGTTTACAATATGCCTAATACATTGAGTGAAGCGACTGAAATTCGCTGCACGATATTTTCTGTATTTAAATGTCTCCAATAAAACAAAAGCCATTCTTAGACGATGGTATTGAGATCTCAATGTCACTTCGATTATCAAGGTAAGGCCTTCAAGAGCAAGAATTCTATAATTATAACCTAGCTTTGTTACGTTATGGAATCAGATCGATGTGGTAAGTTTTTTCGATTGAAGCGATAGCGAAACGGGTGATTGTGTGAAAAAACTATACAAATTCCGGACTGTTCATTCCTTCGCTATTCCGGGATGGTAAGCGCACTTTGTGCTTATGGTCAAGCCGCGTGGTTCACTAAATGACTGAAAGAATGATATTGATACACATGGTGTTGTTGTAATTATGAATCTTTGCCTGTCTTGTTCCATCGAATGGATACAAATTCATTTACTCGCAAGGAATTCGGGACAGACGGCTAGATGATTGGTCAGACTGGAGAAATCACGAAAGAGTCGTTTGAACACTGCATGAGTACTGAGAAAGCACTAGCCTTCACGCTTCCGGTTTATCGGGCAGCTACGTCGGATTCGTATTTATTCACAATTGTCTTTTACGTCGCGAATGCATACTTGTCTCATATTATCTCCGTACGTTATCGTTTGATTTCTGATGTATGGTTGTAACAGCCGAAACACACAGTCATTGATCTTGCACCCTCGTTTAGCCTTTGCCGTCATTAGCGCTATTATCATTACCAAGGCATCCAATAGGTTTCCTATCGACGAATATATATTCACTTTATGAGCTGAGTCGCATTCAGAATACAAAGTTTGAGTAAGCACAGTCGCCAAAATATATGCTCCACTTGCAGACACAGCATCATTGAGTGCTGAACGCCCATACTTTATACACTGATATACAATTGAATTGACATTTAATAAGGAATGAATGAGTACGAGCCCAACGACAACTAAGATCATTGGTTCCCTGACGACCTTACAGTGTTACCCTCATTCAAAGTATCGCATGGGCGAAGATTCGTTTGCATTTGATGCAAATCTCGCACAGGGCCTTGAGCGAATCCGTGCGAAAGAAAAATATTATCATGGATTACGATAGAGTGCACATTTCGAAGAGTGTAAGAATCATGGTCATACGGCAGGTATCACTTGTTTCAAATCATGAAGCCTCTAAATTTCCGGTCTTTGACTTCCGTATAGGAGTACCTACGGTAGCGTTATTTGAGTATACCACACACTTTGTATATACTGAGCACTATCTACTGTTGTATAATGTGTTTGTACAGCGCTTCAATGAATGCAAATTGGCATTTCCAGACAGTTAAGTATCACGAGCCGCCTACAAGGTAACGAACGTTCTCGAGCCGTCATGAACGGGTATGAAGACCGTTTCAACCTATATATCGCCTATTTCCTGAAAGACTCACCTCTATTACAGAAGAATGGTGTGGCTAAAACTTAAAAAGGGTTCATTACATTTTGCTGATCAAAGAGCGGATAAAATCGGTGGAAAAAGTGCATTTAGACTGAAGGATTAATATCAATCACGTTATGTAGCAAGGGGATCGTCGATGATGCGATGTATCAGCCATATTTATCAATACTGCCATAAACGTAAGACGTGGCAATACATCTATGGAACCTCCATACCATCCACTTATCATTACTTCTTCTCATAGCGCTGCAAGTAGGATAGATAGCTGACCTACACCGAAAACACTTGCATTGATGGACAGGGCATCTGTGCGTTTGACCAAATCATTAAGACTCAATGCTTGAGTAGTTCATTACCTGCTACTTCTTTATGACCTACGTTTGAGCCGTTTAAATTGTGATTTAGTCCCGCCGACGTCTAGGACACGTGCATTCCAGTCCGTAGTGGAACCTGCCACAGCACAGCCTTGGCGCGTAAGCACAACAACTTCGACGAGCCAAGCCATCTACTACTGCGGTCGCTTTCGAATAAAACGACATCCTTTTGTGTTTCACGCCTTAGAGCTTAGTTGTGGCTTTCGCCTTGTCGATGCCTCGTATCCAATTTCTCCAAATGTCTATCTGAGCCTAGCAGCTTCTCTATCACACACTACTGTGACATGACACTAATAGATAAAAGCCGACACTTTACGGGTCTCCGTCCAACAAACACCCACTACAACAACTACGTGCGCTACGATGAGAACCACCATACCTTCAACAGACAAACCTTGAACGAACACATCTATTGGCTTCACCGGCTCATTCCTCGACAAGTCTCAAACAATTAGTCTAGTGGGTCACCAGGTCAAAATCGGCGAGACTACTTCTTTTGCTGGTAGAAAATGTTGCCCACTCCGAGACGACACTAGATACTGCCTCCACCCTCCATAAACTCTACAAGAAATGTATCGAGTATGGACGGAAGCATAGTTAGTTTTCGCAGGACTTGCCTGGGGCGTATAGCCTATCTGATAAGACCTTAAATTCTGACTGTATTGATAGGTCTCTTTTCGCGATTGATATCACGGAGCCATTGAGCGTTCATTTCTCTCTCCTCATTCGGCTATACAAGACTTAATGAGATTATCTGTTGATCTTCTAGAACTGCTTCGCTTTTGCAATAGTCACTTGGCCCACCTTCGCCAGGGCTAAATTCGCCGGCCAACACTCTCTTGGCTAAACTAGCCGGCCATTATTCACCGCCATATATTCGCTGGCTCGATTCACGGTGCTGAATGAGCCAGACAGTGTTTGCCGGTTATAGTAAAGGTTGATACATTTCAGCCGAAAATCTACACCACACATTACCTTTTCGTTTTTCAGGTGTTGATTTCCGAAAAACAAATCTACGGTCTCAACATGTAAGGATTACTGTGGCGCCATAAACGAATAGACACACCTGCAGTAGCGCGTTTACTGGTGTTGATGGCATCAAGAAAGACCCCTGCTCTTTTGTAGCAAGCCGTCGCTGGCTCCACGAAACGAAAGCTGAAGAGTTCATAATTTATTGTCGATAGGGTTTAGGGTTAAGGGTTTAGGAAGGCACATTCGACAAAATTTCGTTCAGACACACCAACATCATACCGGTATGTGCTTTCCAGTAAGTTATGCCACGAAAACAGTAGATCATAACCATGGCAAAGCTTCTGACCGGAGTAGTGACGGTGACTTGTATCATTGGGGGCGGGAAGCTTATAAGTTTTTACCCTTCAAATGCAATACTTCATTCCCTAATATGTCATTACGTGCTGATTGAATCCTACCGATTTTCAGTTCATTGGACATGCCAGATTGCAAACCGATATGCTTCCATAGAACATCAAAGCCTTTGATCTACGCCCCATCCCATAACGATGTCTGAAGAAATTCAAGCGAAGGATGGCATACTCAAGTGTAGCTCTTCGACATTCTCATGTTATCGTTTGGTAATATCGAACCTGTCGATATGTACCAGTGTACAATTTACGCATCAACATATCATCGTTACGTACCTCATTGCGAGGAAAAGGTGACACTTTTGATGCCAACACACAAATTCATTCGTATAAATGATGTAAGTATGAAACAAAACTGAAGAACATGGTAACTGTCTTCTCACCGCCCAGTCCCACACACACCAAATGGGTTGTTTGAGCAATCCCAACTGCTGTGGTACTGACCCTATTAGCGGTGATTGGACGCAAAAACCGAGTTTGCAGCAATTTGCTTGAGGCCATGCCAACCTACTACCGATATGAACGGAGAGTCAAAGTTACAAAATAGCTTTTAGATGTGACCGATTATTTTGCGATGGAGAACGAGTTGAACATGTACAAGCCTTTGCTTCCATACACGCTGCACGCACTTAGTGTCGTGAGGCCTACGTCCGTTGTATGAGAGAGCGGATGAAACTGGTTGAACACGATACAGAACCCAGCACATACAAATACAAAATGTACGCAAAAGATTCGCACGGTCTAATGACATTCTTCTCCCGCTCCGGTCTATCTGGTAAAGCATATACCCAACGATGCCAAGGTGAGTTTCAATCTCCTACATGTCAGACTTCCTGGCTCGCAGAGGGGGTAATTCGAGTCGTCTTGTGCTGTATATCGTTATCCTCAACTAGCGCATCAGTCGCTTGGGATGAAGTTGACTCGTCGTTGCGTCCCTGGGAGCTGTCGGTCTCACTCTGTGTTTGGGATTGAGGTTTGATCACTGTGAAAAAACCTTTACACATCGATCTGATACTTTTGCGTCGATCTCACTCGATCCGTTCTTGAAACTTCTCGTTTCGATCTGCCGATCCCTCGAGCCGTCTCGCGATCTTAAAATCTAGTCCTTTTCTTTCTATTCTGCGTTCTATCGTAGTTGAGGTCTTGCGAGAACTTGCGCCATACGGGCCAAATATCTCGGATTCGGTCTTTGCGATCTTTACCAACAATCCAATACCGGTCTTCTGTGTCTTTCGACACACGTGCCTTCAGTATTCGGAAAACTAAAGAATTCTTGCTCAGATAAGGAGGCAGTTGAGTGTCTTGAGAAAAAGAGGTCGACATTAAGGCTCTTGATCGATCCACCAAATGGATAGCTACTATATCCATTTCCTATCCATTCAATGGATAGCTATCGTATTGTATTATTAACCCCCTGTACCAAAGCAAGGATACCCAGAAACCGATATCACGTTTACGTCATTTCGACCCCATGATTAGGTATCAAAACCCATGGCCTATCTATCAATCGTCACGTTGAATTTTGCAATAGTGTGCCCCCCAACAAAAATATCACCATATTTTGAACATTGCAATTAAATCCAGATTATTGTGAACATACACCGAATAGTAGGAGTGTATCTAAATATTGAGCCAGCCACCTATGCGCAACCGACTCTGCGGCATCATTTCGGACACTGTCCACCGACTTTTTCGATGTAAACGCTTGGGAGAAATCGTCCTAATCATCTTTCTCAACCTCGGGCAGACCATCGATCGAACTAGTCAGTGTATCGTTTCGACCGTTGGGTGCCCCGTCCCATAGGCAAAAATCATCTGTGTCCCTACATCATCAATCATACGACTCACTTTCCATATAATTTGATCTTGGCATACAAGAGTACAGTACACCAATCTAGACCCAGCATCAGTCGCACATTATCCCATATCGAGGTCGTTGTACTTGAATCTCCATCTATATGAAAGAAACAAGGTGCACGTTACCGCGGTCTGCTGGAAAGTACAACCTGTTAAGACCTTCGGATATTTCTCACCTTGTAAGGACACAGATCGATGTCATTGATGTTTGAAGTGAATTCCATCCAATCGCTTCCTGCATAAAAGGTCTTCAAATAGCGATCGATCGTAGAATTAGCACTCGCAAAAAGCATTTGGGTCATTAAGTCACAAATGATGTTTTGTTTTTCGATCTCCCGACTCTGATGTCCCTGTCATATAGCTTGATCGTACCGCTTTCGCGAATGTGCACATAGTAGATCACAGAATACAAGTGTCGGACCCGCAACTAACAGATTGGATAATACGAGAGACAATATTGGCACTTGTTTCTTCTGCTGTACGGGTGCCACCCTTTCTATTACTTTTTTCACAAGGACAAATACTTTCATCTTCGTCATCGGAATGTGTTTATTGGCTTATGAAACGAAACTACAAGGTTTATTGGTATCGTGAGGAAAGACGTATATCTTTTGAACTTGTGAAACAGTTTTCCAACTATAGCGTTTCACGAGGACGAACACCATGAAAAAGAAAAGCTCTGTAGATTTTCGATCGTCCATTTGTCGTGAGTCGGATCGCTACACCATCCAAACGTTGAGCGAAGACTACACTGGTTGGGTAAGCACGACAATAAAGAGTGCAACGCGAATGTTGGCACAAGATCGGGTTATTTTCGTCAATACAAACTAGGTTACACATGCATAAACAATCAAATCAACAAAGTAGTACAAATCCGTCCAAATTATGTTCAGCAAAACCTTTTTGGACATTAGCGAGTTGCGCGACTTTGGCAACGACCAAAGGCACACCTTCTGCAGCAGAAGGTGCAACGATATGTAGCGAGATGATTACTGAGTACAAGGTGTCATAGGAAAAATCTAGCAGGATTAAAATGCGACTTGACGTACCGCATTCATTGGACTTCCGTATGCATTATTTCATAACGAGATACAACACGCGAGGCTAGGAATTCTCGACAATGCAGCAATTTAGAATCTTGGGATCGACACATCAATGGTGCTTCGTCCCGCGTCACACATGTAACGAATTGATCTGTATTATATCTATATTATATATTATATTTATATGTATATATTAATAATTATAATTAATATTATATATGTAATATATGTAATATATATTGTAACGTACATAGCAATATGATCGAAGAAGCGAAAAAAGACATTTGTCGGTATCGAGTGACACACTGCTATTTGGCTAACATAGCACACGATAACTGCAATCAAACGAAAACGATGGGTGCGCGCAGTGGGAGTTGATCAAAAACCAGCCAGTTTATCTGCAGTCTTAACGGTTGGCACAAATCATTTAAATAGTTACATGAATTGACACAATGGTTTTATGAGGGACCATAGAAGACCCGATGATCACAACTGAATCGATAAAAGTGCACTAGATAGATGCTATTCGACAACAATGCATACGATAGTCGTTTTTCTATAAAATTGCACCAAACGATGGGCGACAAAATAGGCAACGAATCATTACAAATGACATTTTGATGCACCAGCGAAGTTTACTATACAACCAAACCGACCCATACCTGAGCTCATTCATACAAATGTATGTACATACACACCATGTTCATTACTCTTCGTCTTTCATTCATAAGAACTTGTTTTGGCCTTCTCCCGTCGTCAAGCGTAATGCTCAAAAGAACTGGGGCGTTGGCGTTTTCCGCGTAGGTTAAAATGTGGTATACAACGTGCAAAGTAATGGTACGATTCTGCTAGCTTTTTTAACCATATTCCGGCTCGACGTTGTCGTAATGTACATTGTCAGCGTTCGGAATCGTTATTTCATGATGGAATGAGACAGTGCTGTGTGTAAATGGCACGTACACAGTTCTGTGTTGTATGTTAAGGAACATCAGAACATCATACACTGGCTCATCAATGCAAAAAAGCAGAGGTCATACTGGAGAGCTGATATAGCGAACAGGCTATATTGATGTTCCTCGTGCAGATGCTTGTACAGAATCGCTACGTCACGACAACAGTGCTAGCATGTAGAGCTTAAATACACCTCAGGCATTCGGCATCTTTCAAAACGTCTACATATATCGCAGCTGGAAGAGTGACGCGCGCTTGTCGACGGCAACGCTCAAAGTGTACGAGAGAATGATTAGCGACAAGGTGGTATTATGCGTTGACAAAGGCTGATTTTGAGTCTTAGGTTATGTATTTACGAATCACAGAGCCGATGATGCACTGACTCATGTGTATGCGTGGTATTGCTATCGAGGTACGCTTGATTCACTATCAAGTAATACGAGTAGAGGAAAGAAGAGATTGTAGAATGCGGGTCTACCTCGCGTCCCAACGTGCACAATAGTACGCGGCCACAGCAATGTGCTGCGAACAAGAAGTAGCCCACGATACTTCTTGGATACGTGGATGCTTGCTTGTGGCATGTTTAGATGCTCGCGTTGTAGAATCTAAGCACACGGTTTCATAAAATTGATTTGTGTCAACAACTCACCCTGGTGCATATGTACATAGCAATGGTCACATAAGATCTACCCGGTACTTCGAATCGCCGGAAATGCTCAACCTCCGTCAAGTTGCTATGATATGCGAATCAATCATCGACGACATCAATCTTGTACGACGGGATTCTACGCACGTATGTAATCAAGGTTAAATGATACATCGCTGGTGCACCTTTGTTTCTGATTATCTGAAGCGTTATCCTCGTTTCATCTTGTGCTGCTTTTATATATTGGGACCATGTGGAACATTTCTTGCTTTGACTATCGTGGTTATTTCGTGCAATTCATATCACCTTCGAGAACTCGTGTTGACATCGAGCTAGGATACTGCTCCAGCCCACACATCGAAACAATTTGTAAGTGCCGCTTCAATCGGATCGTTAGTCACATAGTAACCATTGAAAGGACAGCTTGCGAGCCTGGCGCAGACTATTGTTGCCGAACAATCGTATGTAGATCATGGGGTTTGCTTCTGCGTTGTGCAGAGGATGCGGAGAGGAGATAATGACGCATCTTATGACAGGTTGTTGCAACATTGGTATTCAGTCATGTTTAGCACTATAGCTCAAACCGTCTTGTTCTGATCAAAAACCGTGATCCATTTGTATCTTTTGCTTACCTAAATTTGACCCATTGTGCAATTTCTCTTGATTTACAAAAAGAGCACAAAAACATCCTTTCCCTAAATTTACGCGCAATATTTAGCACTCATATTTTCCCTTCGAAACAACACAGGCGACGCTGCATGTTGCTGATGGAATGATCGAGTACATGAACGCGTTGGGACGGTAGTCTAGAGAAAATGAGACAATCGAGTGTACCGGTCAAACTCTTCTCGTATTGATATGCATGCCCTGAATCGCATCAAAGCGCACCGGTAAGATCAGGGCCGTCAAAGGCTTCGCTCGTTCGATGTGTTTCTTGATGCTGCAGGAGTTCCAGTTGAGCGAGGTCCAGATGGGGTTGAAGATGCAGCAACAAGGCTGAGGTTTTTGCAAAGCCGTAGTTGTAGTTACTCGTTTTTGTGAAGGGACGTACCGGGAAGAGTGTGCGAGTCAAGATGGCCAGCAACATTCGTCTTTGGAAACTGGATCCAGGCCGGTAGAGAGAAAATCGGCGTGTTCGAGCGGCTAAGGCGATTGAGTTGGCGTGTCGTTTGTAACAAGTTACCCGTACGTCCAGCTGAAGAAAAGGATACCTTGCGATACGAGCTCGCCGAATCCGAACTTCGGCACAAGTTCAACATGCTTGAGGTTGGATTTTCGCGCGGCTTGAAGCCGTCGTTTTACTTGTTACTTTCAGTGGCATGCGAGCCTATGTAACACAGCCAATACAGTAACATGTTTTAGCAGCCGCTGAAGCAACTTCGCTTAAAGAGCGATTTGGCTTTTCTGTGCAACGTCAACACAGATTGACGGCGCCACACTCGTGCCTACTGCATAAGACGTGTCGGCGACGCTATCACTCGAGACCGTTCGCGCATCACTTCGTCACAGATTCATAGCTGAATCGCCAGCTAAACGCGAAACACCAACATGTGATTGCCCTTCCCCACGTCCCGCATATTCCTACGAGGCGACACCAACTTTTGCATCTCAAATCGCATCGCCCTGACAGTGTCGCACCGGCGAACTTGATTTTGGGGTTTGACCTGTGCGGCTTACGCCGGGCATGCTCCCGCCTTCCACTTTTGATCAATAGAATGGGGCCCGTTCAAGGGTGTCAGCGCATGCCGCACATACGAGTGGCAAAGCCATTCCTATACACAAGCACGTTCCCGCTGCAATCAACGACAGTGGCAGGACGTTCTTGCTGTCAACAATGCAGATCTGCATTTATACAGGCGAGCACTTTCACCGAGCCAAACTGCTCCGTAACATTGACGATGATCCCAATGAAGATGCTCCAGTCTGGTTTCGTTGAAGTACTGGCGACGAATCGACAATCATCGGAGGTTTGATGCCACCGATTTCGTGTAAAGACGTGCCGTGGGTTCACTCGTATGGCGACTAGCTTTGTGACCTCGTGAAAGTAAAGTACTGGTGACCTCGTGAAAGTAAACTACCGGTCGTTGTCGGATCATACGCCTACGTGTTTGTATTGGTCCGCGCAATATGGATAGCTATCACGTGGCCTTGCCGTTTTCAGCTCTGCATTCTCAAGTCAAATCGCCAGCGCATATTCTAGATGGGGTTCAGCCCGTTCTCGTCGATTATCACGAAGAGAAAGCGAGAAAGAGCGAATACGTATGCAGTCGATCAGCCGACGCCGGTGCGTTCTCGCCGATAGCCACGACTTCATTAGCGAGTGACGTCGAATGCAGTCGCCGATCTATTGATAATCCTCAAGTGCAGTGCACATTTGCTTCTGCATGTGGTCCGTCTCATGATCTTCGTTAGACCACGAGGGCCCGTGCACGTTTCGACGGAAGCACGAGTTCTGTCACATGCTGCATCCTACAGAACGCGGCCGTATCGATTTATGCTCCGTCGCCTGTCCGTGGCCATCCCTTGCCGATCACACCGAGTGATCCAATCATCATTTCGGTACCTCCACCCCGGCCTGTACAACGCTCCACACGACGACGCGCTTGGATAATGTGCGACACAACTGCACCGTCCTACACTGAGCGGGCACTTTTGTCGTCCCTTCTTCGTTTGAGAAGTAGACACGGGTCCACAACATGTACAGAGCACGGTGCTAAATCATCTATCAGCGAGTGAACAAGTGCACCACCGAGAACCTCAGATGACGCTGTACCTAAAAAGTAGAGGACCGAAAAGGCGGAGCGTGTGATGACACCCAGGCTACCGACTATTGCAAAAAGGGCTTGGCGCGCAATAAATACGAGTACATTTTGGCGATTTATCTGCTTGAGCTGTGACAATCGTTTGGCTGGCTCCACAAGGGACTACCTATCTCAAGAGCTGTTAAATTTTTCATATCCGGGTTCGTTGTCCTCATGAGCCGGCGCGCTGCTTCACGTATCAACGTCGTTGGGTAGAGGTCATGAGCCGGTGCGCTGTTTCCCGTATCAACGTCTTTAATTAGAGGCCATTCTCCAAATTGCCTCACAGTGCAGCACTCCCATCATCGGACACGACACAACTTCCATCGATTGGTACCTACGTCATGACCCGCTTCCAACGCATGTACGCTTTCGCCGCAGCACTTGCATTTGCTGCCAAAAACGCTGCAGGCGCTTTCAAGATTGGCACTCCATCTGGTCTAGGCGTCGGCACCACGGGAGGAGCTGGCGGAAAAGTCGTGTACCCCACTTCGAACGCCGAGCTTATCGCATACCTGAACGACATCAGGCCGTTCGTCGTTGTGCTCAACCGAGCTTTTGACTTTCGCGGCACCCAAGGTACGACCACCGAGATTGGGTGCCGACCGATCGGAACTCGCAAGTGCATGGAGCAGAACAACGGCTTCAAGGGCCAAGATGTGATCCTTCAGCGAGGTGGCATGAGCAACACGGGCGGCTGCACCAACGGCACGGAGGTGATGGTCACGTACGACAACGCTGGAATCCAACGCCTGCTTGTGAGGGACAACAAGACCATCCGTGGCATTGGCAAGAACGGAGTGCTGATCGGTAAGGGACTGACGCTGCAAAACAACATCATTGTCCAGAACATCCATATCACGGAACTAAACCCACACTTGGTGTGGGGTGGCGATGCGATTTACATGGAGGGTTCCAGTGGTGGTACTATCCCGAACCGCAAAGTTTGGCTCGACCACGTGAAGGTGTCTCGAATCGGCCGCCAAATGGTCGTGACGGGCAAGGCTGGTGTGGCTGGAATGACCATCACGAACTCGGAATTCGACGGCAACACGGGCTTTTCGATGTCGTGCAACGGACACCACACGTGGACCTTCCTGTTCTACGGAAAAAAACACGGACATCACCATGCTCAACAATTACGTACATGGAACCTCCGGTCGAACACCCAAAGTCGGCGGTGAGAAAGGTGACAATGTAGTCGTGCACATGGTCAACAACTACTGGGGGAAAAACACGGGTCATTCCATCGATGTCGGCTTGAACGGATACATTCTCGCTGAGGGCAACCACTTCGACAACACAGCTCTGACCCTCGCAATCGGTAAAGAGGAAGGCGCGTTGTATGCATTCGACCGCACTGTCGGTGCTGACCTCTGCCCACGCTATTTGGGTCGTCCGTGCGCGGAGAACGTCTTGGTCAGAAGCAGCCACTTGAAGTCGCGCAATGGGCGCTTGGCTCTTGAGGCGATGAAGGCGTACCCGAACATCGTCGACTACATGTCGAAAACGACGCGCCCTGTCCATGCGCGCGACTTGGCCAAAATGCGGGACCAGACGACCGGAAATTTCGGTGTTGGCAAGTTGGACTGAGTCCGCTGCGTAGTATTCTGTAAACCGCGATGGCGTTGAATACAATCTCGATGTTAAAACTCACTTTGCTTCACATCGTTGATACTGACACTTCCTTAGGGCGTTGTGATGAGTACTGTACTGTTTACTAAGCTAGACACCTGTACAATGCAAACAACACGCAGTCTTAATCGTAGCATTGTTACCGCTCCGTCATATGGTAGTTGCCCGTATCGATCAAGGGTCATCGCTTTTGGACAAGATGTGCCCAATTGTAATTTACGCGCGGATGAGTCCAACCGAAACTACATGCTGCCGCTGATGATGGTCTGGCTGCTCTCATTCCACACGACAGACAACGTCCCAATGGACCTTGTAAGGACTTGTCTGTCTGGTTATTGAACAGCACAGGATCATCGAAGGCTGATATGCCAGTTAAGACCACAATACCAGCTAAGACCACAGTGCCAACTAAGACCACAGTGCCAGCTACGCACATCGTGTTGAAACGCTTGGTACCGTGTTTTCGGTTCTCCTGACGGACAAGGATTTAAGATTATGGTGAGGGAAATGGTGTGACGATACCAACTTTTGTCAAACGCATTGCATGTCAGTAGCCACCCATACGATTTTCGAGTGGTCTAGACATGTAAACGGTATGACCCATTCTCATGTAAACGATACGAGCCACTCGAACATCATACGCGTGGCCTGCTCACGCGACATACGAGTCAAACTTTCTGGGCTGTATTTTTCACATGGTCATGGCAGGCTATCGGAAGTTGTTGATCAGACTATTTAAATGCTCACGAAGCACAGACAGTAAACGCTAGATGTACTGCTGCATCGATCATTATCGCTTTGTGAAGGAGCACGAGACGAAGAGCCGCAGCGCTGTGCAAACTACGATTTGTGACGCATCACAGAGGCCCCCTCCTCGCCTATGTACGAAAATGGATGATGTTGTTCCTGGATGATAGATTCGTTTCCACAGCAAGAACTATAGCACGCATCTATTCGTTGCAAAAAATCAGCATGCCAAGATCGATGACAAGAACTGCGCTAGTCGTGTCGGTAACATTCTCCGGTTGTACTGTCACAGGCGCATTCATGTTCACCTGGATGTCGTACGCAGTGCGGCCTTCTGCCTTTTCCAGTGAGCGCATCAACTCATCTTCTTCGGCTTCCTTTTGTGCGGTATGGTCAATTGACTCCAAGATCGCCTTTCCATCGATCGGATCATCAGCAAATACCCAGTCTGCTACGGAAGATGTTGCAAATTGCCAAACCCTTTCAAGCTGCTTATCAGATACTAAGCTAACGAATAATGCGTGCAGGAATATTACGAATGCTGGATCAACCATCACACGAATAGGCTCCGAGGTCACACGTACGTTTACCGTGGCTTGTACATCATCATCACTCAACTGCATGAGAACGTCCTATTGGACGTTTCATTGTGCTATAACCTCGCAGATGAAAAATGCGAGATGTTTCGACGCCTCATTTGCAATGATCTACCAAAATGCGACGAGTACACTGCTATGATAAAAAGGGTCCGACTAGACCATATCGAGCACATGTAATCGATAATGAGCAATTGTGGAGACGATCGGGATCCATATCGACCGGTCAGTAATATTCACACACGAAACCACACGAAGTGAAGAAACGTGAGCAAAATGCTGTGCTGTTTTAGTCCGATCTTTTCTTTTCACTGGTGATACCAGCCCAGCAGCTTCTATCTGTCACATAAAGTTGACGAGTCATCATGTCATGTTATACCCATGGAGCAACCGTCAACATATCATGATCATGCGGTGATTGTGACGACGTAGAGTAACCTGTGTCCTGTTTGATTTCCAGCCACCGTGCGATACATACAAGGAACGCGGGTCCGACACGATATGTACAGCAAACGTACTGACATGGCATTGATTGGGTCCGCGGTTAGAGTCAAGCAACAGGGGCCGTGTCCCATACAACGAGCTTGTGTATTTCGCGCGCCAATATGCACTCTTTACGACCACAAGTTTAGTTGAGCTTCATCGAACCACGACTTGCATTCTGTATCGAGACAATTAAGCTTCCAGCACCAACAATCATTATAATAGCGATGAATGCGGTCGACTCAACCGCCTTCTATCACCAATGCCACTCATGAAAACGTCATGGATCGTTTTGTTTTAGCAATCGGGCGTTGTCACGGAAGGCACAAAATTGGGGGCATACTTGCGAATCTTCGCTGTTCATTTGCGATGAAAATGTGCGTCTGGGCGAAATACCTGTCGGGCATACGGCGGGAGGCATCGTACGTAATTGCTCGCCTTACAAACGTAAAACAAGGGAGACTATCGATCGATAATGAACAACGAGTATTCAAACAGAACCCCACATTAGGTTCTCATCCTACACGAAAGAGGCCGGATGTTTGGCTTAGTATACGATCTGTCTACGTTTTGCAACGCCGCACGAGACGCCCATCTGGAGAGGACATGAGGCCGAAACGATCATGAGAGTACGATGCTGGCTCCGAACATGAGCAAAGGATGTAAAAGACGAGTTCTGTTAGGATGCAACACTGGTCCTTAGAAGCACCGATTGGTCTACTGGATAGAGTCGAAGCCATGAACTTCACCATGGCATTTAGTCTTCGAGCGAAAAAACCATACATGTATTTAAGGCTACATCTCTTACCTGCGACTTCCCACCACACACAGTAACGCTTGTCGGTATTCTTTGCCATTCTCCATGGACACTAGTGCGACCCCTTCTTGTCGATCTTCTTTGCATTATTATGAACACTTGAATTGTTTTCGTGCAAATGGTTTCTATTTCGATCCATATAACGGCACATAAATGCCTTGTGTCTGACAACAGGTTGGCGGGTTGTCGTCACCACTGTGGCCCTTCTTCTGCTCAATTGGTGGCGAAGACAATTTCATAAAATTGGCTATGGTAAAGCGAGATCTTTCACTTTTTTCGGACTTGCCGACTCACGCACAGAGTATTCCAAGTCTATCCTTCCTCTATTGTCCTGTGCTCACCTTTTGTGTCCGTCATTTGGGCTGGCTTCAGCTGCTTGTATCGGTCTTGGGGGATGTCGATCTCGCCCTTGTGCTTGGGATTGAAGATGACCCCTTTGCGACAATCTCCACACATAAATGAGGGATTCTTTCGTTGCGATCTCGCGCGGTTCATTCTTGAGACTCCTCTCCTTAATCACCTGGCAAGTTGAGCCGATCAATATATTCAATTTCAGTCATTTCTTTTGTTTGCAACACTTATATTCGTCAGGGCATCTGTGCGATCCGTACCAAACAACCTGAGATCGGTCTCTTGCGTCTAAAACATGCTTGCCTTCAGTCGTCGGGGATCCAAATAATTTTTTTGAGAAGGAGGGCGCATGCCACAAACGTAAGAAGGAGAATACAAATATGTTTAAATACCAATGAATAAAAAATGATACAGTGTAAGAATTAAACTATTTTAAACACATAATAATTTCCTAGCCGATATTACCTTTAGGCGCTCATGTTTTTAAAAACGGATGAAAATTTCAAGCAGGTGTCTCAGTAGTCACGTCACAAATTACAACATTGTACGTTTGAAGAAAATATCACCATATCTCCAATATCACGATTATGCCTCGAATGTTAGTATAGACTCCAACAAATTTAAGGATATATATATGTATATATATAATGAGCTGAATGTGCTTACATCAAATATATGGCATCAATATTGGACAGCTTTCACCGGCTTTATGATCGGAACTTATAAGGGTTGTCTCGTATACCCTTCCCACCTCTTTCTTCCATTTTTTTAACTCTAACCGTCATTAGACATCTTTCCATAAATTTACATACCGTTCTAAACCATAACTTTTTGTCGATTTATAGATTGATGGGTATCGACACACTTCCTTTCTTTCTCCAATTAATTCACAAATCTATCCCACGTGCTTTTTCGATAAGATTTCACTGGTCCCCTGTTCTCTAGTGCGAATTCATCCAGGAAGATATTAGATGGGCTGGTACGGGCCATATCAATTATTTCATCATTCAGTACATCACTTTGACCGTTGAACATCCCTTCTGAAAAGGAACACATCTTTATCATCCCTACCATTCCAGTACATCTCATGTCAAATATTTTGAGCGTGTCATTCCACGCTCTGTAACAGTAACCCCTGGTCCCAGATCATAATAGTTCCACTTATACATACATCATCTCGAGGGGAACAAATAAGTCAAACTTTTCGGAGACTTGTATTAGATATTCGGATCTTTTCCACCTTGAGTAGGCAGGTATCGACGACTTAAGAGACGTGGAATGAAAAATGGTGTGAATGATGTACTGAAGTAGAACCACCCTGGTACCCGGACTAAAAACGAAGCTCGGATGGGTGGATCACGACTATCGGATCCGATCTGGGAGCTGATCCTTCATCTAGAAAAGATCCGATCCCAGATGGGATCTGACAGAAGAGGGAATACCATCCGAGATGGAATTCGATCCGAGGGGGAATCCGGTCGTAGAGGGTACCCGATCCAACGGTGGATTAGATCTATGCTTATATTTGATCTTATTGGGGGGTAGTGGATAAATCAAGAAAGTTACGATGTACAAGAGACAGATTGATTCATTGGCTGACGCGTGTCGAGTGCCTTTCGCATAAAAAGGCCAGGTCGTAAGTTTCTCAATTATGTCTGCAAACAATATCAGTGTGTAGTTTACTTCACAAGACACGCGTTATCTCTTCCAGGCTGAATATTTGGCCTCCCGACGAAAGAAAGAGATACGCCGCTCGTCAATACAAGTGTCGCACCTGGATTGTTTTTGCAAGGTGCGTTGAAAACCCCCCACAAACATCAAGTCAACTGCTTTATAGCGCAGCAAGAAAGAAAGGGTGATCAAGACCCCGATACGGCTCAAGTGGTAAAAGGTCAAGCAGATCAAAATCTATATATCTAGCATGCCGATCTCTTTGAGATCTAGGCAGCTAATATCGATTATCTGCAAGTGACCTGTAATCTTTTGAAGGTTTGCCCACGATATTATCCACCTTTAATACGGTCAAATTCAGCATCATCACGAGTCTACAAATAATAGTGCAGCCCGCCCTACCGACGAGTTCACAACGTGAGGAACAAATAAAACGCGGAAATGGAGTAATCCCTCCGATAGTCGTTCGTCTGGGTGACATTAGAAGGACAGTGTCGCATCAGCAATAAAGTGAACTCCTTCCCTCACCCGACTTTTTTTTTAGAATACTGTGTCACATATTCGATATACAACGCTTTGTGGGAATCTGGATCAGGTGTGGACCAAATATTGCATGCTTGGGATCGCAGACAGAGCGCCTTTGGTTCTTGTTTCCGACCACCATGTGACAATGGACGCGCACTCAGTGCTTGTCATGACATATGTCAGTATTGGTGAATAGTGAACAAAGAGGAAGTATCATTATATTTAGTCTTATCCTAATCTGAAGCTGAAAAAGTACATCAGGTTTTCTGCAATAGTACGATGTGTGGGTCTCGATTTTCATATCACTCATTTCGATCGATAACGATTCTGTTGATCACACAACAAGCCCTCTTTTTGTTTATGGTTTGCAGCCCCTCTTATTCACATCGATACCTAGTTTGTATTGCACGGTACTACCATGGTTTACGTCCATCAGGTTTTCATCATATGATTTTAAGGCGCTCTTTCCTCATCTCAGATGATATTATACCTACCTACATCTTTACATGTGCCCGAGGTATTAGCCAATTCGAATTATCACGTATTCATGGCTACGTTTGACGAACGGCTTTCACGTCTTTATTATAAGTGTTGAGGTGGTCCATTTTGCATTTGTCTGTCGTCATGATAGGCATGCAACAGTATATTACCTGCGCTGATTTTAATACTGCCCGCTCAAACCGTTCTAGAGCGCTCAGCTCGTAAGTCTCTGTGGCAATGCGGCAATGAGTACACCCACCGGCAATAGGGCGACTATCTGATCTTCGAGCGCGCGATATATTGTCTTCAAATTGTGATCAAAACGATGTAGGCAATATATCAGTAGGACACTAGACGCTAACATTTACCCGCTCGACATTTGCCATGCACGATCTCAAGCATCAAAATTGGCTAAAACCCACTCCATGTTAAACATTGACACCTTCTCGTGTGCTCCAGTAATTTTGCGAGTTAATCCAACATCTGTGCAAAATTACGTATCAACGAATAAGGCATCAGCATTGTTACTTTAGCCCGATTATTCCGTTACTTTTTGAAAAACAAGATCTGCACACAAATGCAAAGCTTAGCGAGAAAGCATAGGTAAGATATAAAAATGAATGATGAGCAGACAATTCTAACTCTTATCGAAAAATATATATAGTGCTCTATCAATGTTAAGAGATTAAAAAATTATGGTACGGCATATCGTCATGCTTGCTTCGCTGCTAAAACAGCTAAGGGTGGTTTTCCATGCATTCACTTTCTAGAAAACTATGTAGCGATTATTGGATACCAATTCTGCGTGTCAAACGGGTGTTTGAAATATTCCTGTACATCACCCAATAACAAGAGCTCTCACCCTATATACACATAAGGCTAAATTCATCTTGATTAAGTGTATAGGCCACGAAAAATGTTTTCCATCAAAACATTAATGTCACACCACTAATAGAAAAAACAGCTTTTTCCGATCGTGCATAGCTTTAGCTGTGGTCGAGTGTGGTGTCAAAACTGCTGGATGAGCCCCCAAAGCACAATGTGCCGGACTTCCGACTTACGGGAGGGGCTCCCTGATGCCGCGTATGAATTTTGGCTCACCTTGTGTACCCGCCGGATGGCGAGTTGCACCCTTTGTTTGACTCGGGCGGAGACGGAGATACGTTTGCCTTGATAGAGGTAGACCTTGATCACCGAGAGGATATGCTTCACTCGGTGGACCGGTATGTAGCCAATCAATCGACTCGGTCGAGAGTGGACTTACAATCAGATTCTTCAGGTAGCTTGTCGCTCCTGGCCTTTCGTCTAATCACAGGGGTGTTAACCTCCTGGCCCTCACGGTGCTCTCTAACTGCTTAGTTGGGAGGCCGCTTCCAATAGCGGATATTAATGGGGGGGGGTTGCTACTCGGAGAGCCGACAGGCCAAATACTTCCTAGGGATTCTACTTGCACTTGCTCTCGCCTTGCAACTGTCTTCAGCGGGGGGGGGGAATTGTATCCCTTCACCGGAACAGGAGGGCAGACTTCACAAGTTATGAATTCAGGCAAGATGACGACGTGCCACTTAGATCGCAAATTGAGTAGTATTCAGCACATTTATATCCTTAACCTTCTCTACTATATCCTTGCCCGGTGCACTGGCTCTCCATGTGACCGGTCAGGAGTAGCAATATCTTGAGAGACCGGGTTTATCAGTGAGGGACCCAGTTCTACCTAGAAAGGACCGGTTCTACCAATGATAGCACCGGGTCTATCGAGGAGGGACCAGGCCTATCGATGATGGACCCAGGTCTCCAGACGAGGTACCAGGCATATCCATGAGGGCCACAGGTCTACCTGTGAATGACCGGGTCTGCCAATAAGGGGACGCGGTCGTCTTCTTTCAGTATCGTTTAGCCGATACCTTGGCAACGGTCTTCCCATTGATTGGTCCTACGGTCCTTTCTACTCTGAAGGCTCAATCTATTACGAAACCCCTTCTCCTTCGGACACCTCATTTCCTAAGGGTGACCACTTGTACTTTCGCCTGGCCAACCTCGGGGTCTATTATGCTTCGAATGCACTTCACCACACTGACCCCGCCCACTTGCTTGCATAATTATGATTACGGGGGTCCGATTTGGGTCGGAAGACTTCAGGAACAGGGTGGTAGCGATCTTTGCCTTTAAGGGTGTGAATGCAATTGTATCTTTCCCCTACTGGTTTCATTCGTTAGAAATGCGCTCTTTTCTCCATCCCTGATGAGGTAGCGATCTAGTTTAATCGTCTTTGTGACTGATGTATCACTGTCATTCAACTGGATGATCTCAAAGAGCTCGACCTTCCTTTCTCGTGCAGCACTGATGCGTCGAATGCAAAGTCTTTGATAAGTCTACTGTAGTAGTCCATACTGCCATAAAATATCTACATAGAGCGCAACGATGCGGTAATAGAAATAAAACCAGCGACCCTAGATTTTTTGGGTCAGTTTCCAGACTAGCCAATGACACATGGTGATCCAAGTACCCCTATTACGCCGCCCCCAACAAATTTTGGCCATATGTTTTAATAAGTTTCATCAATTACATGGCGCTAGCAATCGCTTTAACTTGTCGTAGAAAGAGATCCACGTTGTAGCTTTAATCAATACGTCATCGATCTAAGATCTTCTGCTTAGTACTGATGGCGATCGGTCTGTCTCAGGTTCTCCTTCCGTGAACACGTCAGTTAACTTAGATTGACCCGTTGTGGTCGAATCCACGTTCTTACCAATATTTAAGTATCCTTACAAATCGTTGCCAATCAATCGCTGGTAAATCTGTGAGGTGTTCTGTGATCCAAATGTCATCCTCAACCACTCAAGTGGATCTGAAGAAGCTATGAACTTGGAGATCATCCTTGCCCGTTCGGTCATTTCCACAACACACGATCCACTAGTCATATTCAAAAAAAGCATTATCACAGTGATTTGTCCATGCTTTGCAACAGCTCGCTGATAAGTGGCATGGGGTATCTAATAAGCCGTGTTAGCTTATTCACCCGCCTGTAAATAATACATAGCCTGATATCTTCTCCGTTCTCCTTGATGAACACGACTATTGGTGACACCCATGGCGCTGTCGAATGTCAAATAATCTTGGCCGACAACAATTCCTTAATTAGATCTTTCAGCACCTCCCGAAATTTGGGTGCAACAGGCCGTACACGCTGTTCAATCGGATTCCCCCCTCCTCCGACTCCGATATCGCATACATCTTCGAGTACTGCAGGGGGTAAAGCATAACCTTTTCAAATTAACATGTGTCTATTCTCCCATATCAATCGTCGCTACTTCTCCTGATTTTTTAGGTGAATGTAACACCAGAAGTTTCCACTCAGAAATCTTCAAACGTTACCTCCGTCGAATACATTGATACCTTCGGTAGCACATCCATATGTTTTTAGACATCTCCCGCGAATAGTTCACATTCTTCATGATAAAACGCTGAAAGGAAGATGGTTCTTTCTTCCGCATCTCCGCCGATCATACCCATACCTGCTCTTAAATATGTCGCTCGGATAGGTCTTGCAATTCACAATCATCATCTATGATCTCATTTGGTTGGAAGCTGAATTCCCTCTAAACCTCAAGATCGTCAGCTTTGATTTCATCGATTTCATGGATGGGCGATTGTGATGGAGTGGTGATTGCTCGTTTGAGGATTCGATCCCATCTTTTTCACCGGCGCTCGGACGACCGACTAACGGACGGGGTTTTCCGATTCCGTGCTGTAAACTTCGCTCACCTTGTGTACCCGTCGATGGGGCGGGTAGCACTCTTCTAGGTGGGCTTAAGTCGATGCCGAACTTGATCGTGATTTGGGATTGAAGCTGTCGCGTGGAAGACTTCACACGATAGCGGATGTACTTATAAGGTGCTCGATGTGATACCCCTGCATCTTCATGAACTCGCCTTGTCCAATGTAGATACTTGATTTGCGAGCCTTCTGACTACTTGAGACGTCTTGAGATATTGGACCCTTAACCTTTACTTGTTTGCTGCAACCAATCGCAGTTGGGGTTTATGTTGAGAGTCTTCGATCCCTGGCGAAACAATCCTGGCATATACTTGATTAAATTATGCAAATTTCTTGAAGTCAAGTGTCTAATAATCCAACCCGGAATAAAAAGCGACACGTGTGCTTCAAAGAAAATTCAAATCTAGTTAATGTTAGCCAATCAAAACTAAAACTAACACATCGCTTGGCTTATCTGTATCATGAACTTCCGGGTCCACGTGTCGCTCTCTCCAGAAGATCCCCCTAGTGTAACTATGTGGCTTACATCAATCTCGATCTCTCCTGGAGCTTAGCGTGGTTCACATCCAACTTGTACGCAGCTGGATGATCTCGTGATATCTGGGTGATTTCGTGATCCATGGGTGATATCGTGATCTCTTAGCGTTATCATGACCTATGGTTGATATCGTGATCTTTGTGCTATCTCTCTTTGCGTTCGCGATCTCTGGTTGGTATTGCAATCTCTATTTGATCTCGAGATCTCTGGTGAGATTTTTCTTGGATTACGTTATCACCCAATAAAAGACGTATATCCCATCCTTTCCACCAGCAATCTCGCGATCTGGACGTTTAAGTACGTGATTGTGAGCCACCCGTCTCAGCTCTTCACAGTCCCTTTTAAACTTAAATGATGCTGGCGATCTGTGGGCTTCCAAGACCAACTCAACGGCAGAACCTCGCGACCAACTTGCCCCGCCGTCAGGTCGCTGTAAAAATTTAGAGTATTGAAAGAGTCTTCACTTTGACTTGACTTGACTACGGATTCTGTATGACTGACACATGTATGTCACACAACCTTCATAAATTTTGTCTTGAACATCCATGATGTATGACGCAAATGAATCTAAATTTTTCCAACACACATGCCGAGGGTTTTCATTGCCTTCATTAGAAGATATATATATATATATATGTAGCCGTACACACCAATCACTAAAAATCAAAGGTGATGATGACATCCAGAATCTAAGCTCACCTTCGCAAATGTCAGAAAATCGCATTCTATCACAAACTTTTTTAATCTGTCAGGGCACTTGAGCCTCGTGGTAATTCGTGGTCACTACCATCTTGTGGCATAGGTTTATATGGAATACTCATAAATTTAATGCAGAAATCGAGATACTCCTAAGATCCAACCTCGGTACACATAAATCATCACAAATGCGAATTGAATTCCTAAATTTCCATACAACACGCAGTTTCTCACTTACAGCAGCCATCACTATTTTTCCTATTCTCATCCAATATATGTATACCGACTTTGTTGTAATAATTAATTTGCACAAACGCATCTTGAAATGGTCGCATGTGGAAACTTGCATCGATCTTGAGTCGCCAATCTTCAAAGCATTTTACCTCTGTGAAACGCGTACTCAGTATTTTTATCTATCTAATTTTGTTGTTATTCCAACAATTTTTCTTCTTTGCCATCTTGTCGAACATAAACGTTTCATAAAAATTGTTCCTTGTTTAATTTGGTTGATGACTTATGCTCATAAATTATCAGTAGATTGCTACGCATTTACTTCTTTCTCATTCCGCGTGATGTGTTAGTGTTAACGATGAAGAATTTCCTTGGATTGCAACAGATCGATATCCTGCACTTTCTAGAGACTCTTGACAATATTATCGTTTACAGTAGACAAGAATCTACTCGGAATAAAGATCCGATTATCTTATATAGCCTCATTACTCATATCTTCTATTAAAATGCACCCAGTCATCAAGTTAAGAAGTGGTTCATCAAAATCGCCCATCTGCATATTAAACTTGTGCAGATGTCAACGCATCTGCACCCTATGTTTTTTACTTCTACGGAGAAAGAATCTTTTTCGAAATGTTTCACTGTTCTGTAGTTTTTGCTGCATTTCGAACCACAATTTTAAGACTTGTTTGATCATAGTCGACACGCTTGAGAATATCCCATATTGTTGACTTTCTGTAGCAGTAGATTCATCTATTCTAGGAATCTTCCTCGCGTCTATATGCCTTCCATCCCTTCTTAAAAATATAATTTTTCCGATTGAGGAATTATACGACCGAGTTGTCAATTTGGACAACGCTGTTTAATCCCACCGTGATTGGCTTCGTAACCTGTTAAGGTCGATGACACACAAAGAAAAATAATTATCTTGGAAGCAAACGGATTCAAAAACTTGTTATTATGAACCCTACAATGGGAAAATCAGCTATCTTTTAAATCTAGGTATATCAATCTTTAAAATACGTTTGGTGACCCTTTCACTTATAGTCACGTTAGAACTGCTTGTGTTACGACGTTTCGTACACTTCAGATATTGACGGTCACATCAGCACAATGATATAGTGTCCACTGATCTTCCATCGTCAATGGACAGTATTTTTGACAAGTATACCATTTGATCGTTGCCGATTTACTTTATGGAAAGCAACGATTAACATCTTTAAAACTTGCACGGCTTTAATAACAAGCGCTGTACCAAACTATTATATCGCACATGACGTAGCTACAGAAACAGACGTGGCAATTATTTTTATGTTTCTAGCTGTTTATTCTCTTTGTATCATCGATACGAGAAGCAACCCATTTCTGAATTGGCATTCAATCGTTCTCATTATATTCATCGCTTGATGCAAGCCAGACGTCCATTATAAACTTTTGGGTAAATCACCTCGTCCACAGTCAACGTACCTCTTTTAAATTGCAAAATGATAATCATGCGTCGCAAAAGTCAAAGAAAAGGATAAATATGTCACGAACGACGGACGTGTGTAAAAGCTGCACCGTCGCAACAAGGACAAACTCGTTAGTTTCGCGTAAATATGACGCCAGCATGTTAACGAGGTGTCTTCAAGGTGTATAATGCATATGAAGAGGACAGTTTTATGCATTAATGCACTCTCGGCTCCGTAAACTACCGTGTTAGAAGACATGATCGAGGCGCTCCAGAGAGATATCGTTAATTGGACACGTCCATTGTCGTAAAGGTTCTGCGATAATTTTGCGTTTATATATTGTTGATATACCATGAGTGTAGTGAACTCAGGGTTGAAACGTGTCTTATCCACGAGAGTGCATACTGTCAATTCTACGGTCGATCACAAACGTCTTTTCATTTATGGCCAAGTCCTGGAGAGTATGGCATGTATTACGCATATCATGTCGACACATTTATCAATTCGACCAAGTCATGACGCAGCAAGAAAAGGTTGAGATCTACTCAGTCTGTGTCACGCCCACAACTTACAGCATGGATACAAAATGTGGGTAATTTTGTAGGTAAACAAGAAAAGTATTACTTTGCCAAAATTACGTTTGAAGCAAGATTTTTTAGGGGATGAGCTAATTGGTTAAATGTAAATGAGCCCTCATTCCACGTCTGCACCATAAGACATGGACCGTCGACGCTCATAAATTTGAGGCTGATAGGCATGGAAACTCATGGATAGCGTCCGTAAAGTGGTTTGTACGATCCGCCTGGTAAATGCTGCACATATCGCTCTGAGTTACAGCAACGTCATCAGCGCAAAGTACCGCTAATATTCTAGTAGTACACATACCTCCACAACGTAGATTGATCTCTTCTGTCTGTTAGTATGCGGTGACGGCGGGTCTTAGCTGTACACAAGGAATCAGCAACGGCGTTATGGTCGATCCAGGGATGCTAATCTTCGTCACCAACTACAATAGCCAATGTAGACTTCCAGGAGTCAATCGTAAAGCTGAAATAATTGAAGTTGATTTTTGGTGTCTACTTGAATACTAGATGTAACGCCGGTGAAGTCTACTTGGTGATGCTACAGTAGTCGATAGATGAAAAGGTTATGATGTTATCTTTTGCTTAGGTAAGAATGTGGCATCGCATCATCTACAGCACTTAAAAAGCCTATTCAGCGATCGGTTAGCAGCTGAAGGGCCCCACGGCGCTGGGCCAAAATGCATGGCAAGGTATACGTAAGCCAAAAGATTATGCGTCATACGACCGAAAATAACAGTTTATTTACGAATACGTACGAACACGTTTGCGGTTTGTCCTAGGACAAGAGCTGATCTTTTTTAGCTCTTGATGAAGCCAACATTCGCGTTGTTCTTGATCATCGAAAGTCTATTTCTGCCTTTGAGTATAGTTGTCAACAGGATGACGGGTCTTTCGAAAGCGGCCACTGAAATTGTGAAAAAGGTGTGTCGTACCAGTCCTGTCTGCTTATACTTGATTGTTGCGTTCGAAGAATTTGAT
This sequence comes from Hyaloperonospora brassicae, assembly GCA_947650285.1. Lineage (NCBI taxonomy): Eukaryota > Oomycota > Peronosporomycetes > Peronosporales > Peronosporaceae > Hyaloperonospora > Hyaloperonospora brassicae. The sequence continues at coordinate 36,807 of CANTFL010001446.1, forward strand.
GAGAACCCAGCAAGAGAGAGTGAGTGGTCAGGAATGTGTATACAAATTTGAATTGAATGCATTTGAGCTGTAAGTGGCTAATTTGAAGCCGTTATTCCCCTATTCGTAATATAAAATGATTACGCCTAGACGAAGACTCCATGGCACTTTTCACACTTGTGCAAAAAGAAATATAGAAAATTGCCCTATCATTTCCGCGCGCACTGCAACACAGCAAGTTAGCTCACTCAACACAAGCGGCCATACCACTGGAAAAGCTGTCGATTTTCCATCCAATCAAAACGTCGTGCGCTCTTCCTCGAACCCCTTTGAGATCAGCTTCGTCCGGCTGACGACGATCAGGTCATGTCGTCCGAGCGTGAGAGTCCCGAGGCCATTGTACGTACCAGAAGAGCCACGTCTTGACGACGTCCATCCTTGTTCCATGTACTTATAACACACCGCTTCGGACCCTGGACGAGGGACTTAGCTCGTTTCTAAAAGCGCGAGATCTGAAAACCCCTCCATCTTCCTAACAGTCACACGATGTACTGCACAACAGGTCTACGGTGCGCTCGAGCCTCTACTCAAGTACGAGCGCGTCGGTGGCCACTTCCACGCGATCTTCAAGGACGACTCGCTCAGCTGCATTGCTTTGCACGTCAAGTTTGTGTGTGCAGGGACATACGGGGGCAACGTGCTGCTGCTGGACCTTGACGGCCGCTTCATACGCCGTCTGCATCAGCACTATAAAAAGGTGAACCAAGTGTGTATTGATGAGACGGGACAGGTACGGGCATTTTATGTGTGAAACGAGCGACGACTTGGTGGTCGATGTGGCTTCACACTCATCTCTGATGAACACTCACTGCAGTTTATCGCGTCGTGCTCGGACGATGGCACGGTGGCTGTGTATACGCTGTTTCCAGTGTCTGATGGTTGTCACGAAGCTCTTGGCCACGACTTGAGTGGCCATCGACATGCCCGTAGTCCGAGCATCAAGGCGGAGAGACGAAAGAGTTTGGTCGCAAGCACTGGTGGAGAAGTGAACATTTACAACTACACGAGTGCAGTTTATGCCGTGCAGCTGGAAGACCGATACGCTGCAAAGCGTGACAAGAGCTTTGCTTGTGGAGGGGTCGCGGGGCAGCTAATTATCAATAAAAAGGGATGGATTCTTGACAAGGAGACGACCGTTCATGAAGGGGAAGGGCCAGTGCAGCTCATTCGCTGGAAGGACGGACTCGTGGCGTGGGCCAACGACTGGGGAGTGAAAGTATACGACTCAGGAAGTGATCAGCGCGTGACGTATATTGAACGCCCACCAAACTGTCCGCCGATGGAGCTTTGTCGCTGTCATTTAGAGTGGCAGGGAAGTGATGTTTTGCTCGTTGCGTGGGCGCACACGTTGCGCGTTGTGTCGTTTAAAAAAGGGCACCCCAAGCCGCCTGCGTCGCCAACTTCAGCTGCTGCGTTAGACGCTGTAGAACATGCATCTGGTGGTGTGACAGCGGAGGTGGTAGCACTGCTTACATTTGATTTTTTCGTCGCTGGTATTAGTCCGTGGAATGGCGGCTCGGTCGTCTCGGTGCTGGCATTTCGACCGCCTGGATCGTCTTTTGCATCTACAGGACCCCAAGGAAAGTCAACAAAAGTTGAAGGCGAAGGAGAGAGTGGAGAGATGCCGTATCCAGAAGTGCATGTTGTGCGGTTGAATGGCAAACAAGTAAGCGCTGATTTGCTCAACCTCAAGAGCTATCAGCGGCTTCGTGCATCCGACTACATGATGCCAACTCTTTGTTATGCACATGCACCCCAGTCCAATTTCGAATCGACCGACCCATCCTCCATATATGACGCTGGATATGGTCAACTAGCGTACGTCTGTACTCCAAAGGATGTTGTTATATGTCGACTTCGTGATGCGGACGACCGCGTCGAGTGGGCACTGGCGCGGAAGCAGTACGCTAAGGCCCTTGACGTAGCTCTCCATGATCCACGTGCTCTTCGACGCGTGGTGCTTACCGATGTAATAGAGGTGTATATAGGTAACTTACTACACCAGAAGAAGTACCAGAAGTGCGCTGAAGAGATCCCGCGACTTTTTAGTGGTGGTAACGAAGAGTACGCGAAGCTTTGGGAAAAGTATGTGTACGTGTTTGCCCAGCGTGGGCAACTGAGCGCAATTGCGCGATACATACCGACGGCAAGCCCACGCTTACCTATGGCGCAATACGAAATGGTGCTGAAGCATTTTCTCGATTCGGATCCTGGCCAACTTCTCGAGCTCATCCGCAAGTGGCCTAAGCCAAGGCGGCAGGATAGTTTGTTTGTGAAGCAGCAGTCTGACGGTGACGCATCTGATGTTGCCCCGGAGTACACCGAAACAACCCACGTGTTTGAGCCGCTTTACGATGCCCAGGCATGGATCAACCAGCTAGAAACTGTCGTGCGTCGCCGCCGTATTGCCGAAGCTAACGTAGACCGGTTGAGCGTGGAGACAACATACTTGGTGGAGGCTTTGGCAGAGCTGTACACGGCTACCGAACAGTATGACAATGCGCTGCGCATATACATAAGTCAAGGCGAGTCCTGTTCGAACAAGGAATTCGCGTTTAAGCTGATCACTGAGCACCAGTTGTGGTCACTTGTTGCCAATAAGGTGGTCAACCTCATGCGCATTGACAAGGCCATCGCAGTCCGTATGCTCGTGAACCAGACGGAACAGCTTAAGATCAGTGATATTGTGGTCCAGCTCGAAGGTGAGCCCGAGTTGTTGCACACGTATCTTCACGAGCTCGTTTTACGCCGCTCGGGAGAGTACAATACAGAAGTGTACTCGGCACTGCACGAAAAGCAGATTGCACTTTATGCCGAGTACGCGCCAGAGTTCCTGCTGAAATTCTTACAGATGAGCAACTTTGTTCCGTTGGAGAAGGTAGGTACTGCCCAAGGGCGTTTCGCGGATGATGTTCAGGAAGGGTTCTGACCATTTGCAACTTCAATTTACTGCTTTCACTTTGTCAGGCCTACAGCTACTGCAGCGAACACAGTCCTCCGCTTTGGGAAACAATGATTTACGTGCTTGGTCGTATGGGACAGCACAAGAAAGCACTGGACCTAATTTTGACGCAGCGTCGCGATATTAATCAAGCGATTGAGTTTGTCCAAGAGCACGACACGGGTCTGTGGGATTACCTCATCGACCTGAGCCTCGCCAGCAAAGACAACGTGGAAGAGCTGTTGAGGTTTGCTTCACAACACAAGGTTGACCCGATCAAGCTGATTCGCAAGGTATGTGCCGTTGCGAGTAGTGGCTTGCGAATGTTACTAACGTGGTTGTCGGATGGCAGATACCGGAAGACATGGTGATTGTGAACCTAAAACAACAGCTCATTGCGATCATTGCCAACTACCGCCTGCAGGTATGTGTCAAAATGTACGCAATCGTCTCGAATACGCACACGGGCGTGCTAATCTGTTTTTCGTAACAGCAAAACCTGTGTGTCGGCTCTCGCAAGGTTTTCGACAGTGACCGCATAGAGCTGTTGCATCGGCAAGTCGAAGCGCACAAACGTGGACGTCGCGTTGCCGCGAAAAAGGCGTGTGCTATCTGTAGCGAATTTTTGCGGGCACCATCGTCTGGCATGGAAACAGTCCACGCGTGTGTGTTTGAGTGCGGCCACTGCTACCACCTCCCGTGTCTCGAAGAAAAGATGCGTATGTGGAAAAGCGCCAAGGCCGTAGGGTCGAACGATCTGAACCGCGCATTGGGCTGCTTTGTGTGCGACCACAGCACGCGCGAATACGCTCGTTCCAGTGATTCCCATCGGCTGACAGACGAGCTGACGACTTTGCATGTACGAGGTGTCTCCGAAGTCCAGCTACAGCGTGCAAAGGACAGCCTCCTGAGCGCTACAAATGTAGCAGAGTGACTGCAGACAGACACAAGAGTGTCCTAACATGACACATAACATCAAAACGAGCCATTTCAATCCCTAATGAACTAGCACGTGCCCATATTTGCATGATTGATTGTATTCATCATCGGCGTCCTCACTGCAGTTTATTTCCAGCGATAGATTGAACTGCACTGTTATCAGCCGACAAATAGTCAACATCCTCATGGCTTTCGTTCGTCTGCCCGTCCGTTTCCCTCAACATTTTCACTCGACTTTTTTCATGTCGACGCTTGTGCCAATGTCACACTCGACACTTACTCGTCGTCATCATCTCCTGCACCGGCAGCTGCACGCTGCGCTGCACGGCGACGCGCGACACGTCCCGGACGTCCTTGTCCGTACGGGGACGTGACAGCAAAGTCAATGTGCTTCTCCGAGTCCATGCGCACAAGGAACGAAGGCACGTCCACGAGCTGCTTGCCGACACGAATGTGGCGCTGTTTGATCAGCACGCGCGCGTGATGGATCGACTTGGCCAAATTCTGCTTGAACACCTTGGTCTGGAGACGACGTTCGAGCAGCTTCTGCACGTTGAGACGCAAGACAAAGTCCAGCTCGTTCTCGTCTTCCGACAACATGCCGTAGCGCTTGAGCCGACGCAGCAGCGCCGAGCCTTCAAACAGCCGCTTCGGGTCTTTTGGGTCCAGCGTCAGCAGTTCCCGCGCAGCTTTGCGGAGCTTCGACAGCGCGTACTGCACGCGCCAAATCTCGCGCTTGCAGCGAAGGCCGTACTCGCCCAAGAGCTTGAGCTCCTGGTCGAGGCGTTCCTTTTCGAACGCACGGGACGGCGTGCGGTACGTCTTGCGGTAGTTGCGGTGGCGCGAGATCTTGGGCATCGTGGCGTCACGGGTGGCGGAGCTGGCAGGAGGGAAGTGAGTCCAGGGACCGAACGGCGGCGGATGCTGTGCGGGAGAAGAGGCAGACAAAAAGCGTCACGACGACGACGTTGGGCTTGACGTACGAGTGACTGACTGACGAGAACGAGCGCGGGGGTGGGTGGGTGGCGCGCACAGCACGGCGCGCGGCTGGTGCGACAAGACTTCGGGGAGCCACCAATCTATAGCAGCCAATCCGGGCGCGGGAAGTTGCGCGTTCTGGCCAATGGCGCGCGTGCCAGCGCCCCGCCCGCGCCTCCGCGAATGAACGAGTGGTAGAGGGGCGAGGCACGCACCGGATTGGCTGAAATCGACGACCATCGCGCTCTTGGCGTGGCCCGCACGGCCGCGCTCGAGAGCGCTATTCTGCTTCTCAACGCGGTCGTCGCCCATGGACAAGGGCAAAGCAGCGATGGAGAACATGAAGAACCTCAAGATGCCGCCGGGCAGCAAGGGGCCGGCGACGGCACTGGCCAAAGTCGCCGTTGTCACGGGCGCTGCGATCTACGGCGCGTACCTGTCCATCTACAACGTCCCCCCCGGCCACCGAGCCGTCGTCTACAGCCGCATTGACGGCGTGGGGCAGCAGGTGATCGAGCAGGGCACGCACTTTCTCGTGCCGTGGCTGCAACGTCCGCTCATTATGGACGTCCGCACGCGTCCGCGCACGTACGCGTCACTGACGGGCACGAAGGACCTGCAGATGATCAACATTTCGATCCGTGTGCTGTCGAAACCCGACCGTGCGCGGCTGCAGTGGCTGTACCAGAACTTGGGCATGGGTACGACCGTCGGGAGAATTGGATAAGGTTACAGGGCGGGGAGAAGTGTATGTGGTTGTAGAGGGTTTGACACGCATTGTGTGTATGTGTGTGTGTGGTTACAGATTTCGACGACAAGGTGCTACCTTCGATCGTCAATGAAGTGACGAAGCAAGTGGTCGCGCAGTTCACAGCAGCAGAACTCATTTTCCAGCGTGACCACGTGAGCCGTCTCATCATTGAGAACCTGGTACGTGCCGTAGACGCTCGAGGTGTAACGGTGTAGAAAGGTGAATTATGCAACAGAGATGCTCAGATATGACCTCTTTTGCTATAATGTAGAAACGACGCGCCGATCGCTTTGCGATCATGCTGGAGGACGTGTCGATCATTCATTTGACGTTTGGTGCCGAGTACACGGCTGCTATTGAGGCCAAGCAAGTGGCGCAGCAAGACGCGGAACGCGCTCGATTCATCGTGGAGCGTGCCATCCAAGAGAAGAAGAGCACGGTCATTCGTGCGCTTGGTGTGGCCAAGTCGGCTGAGCTGGTTGGCGAAGCCATTCAGAAGAACCCGGCGTTTGTGCAGCTGCGTCGTCTGGACGCTGCAAAGGAGATTGCCACCGTCATCTCGCGCTCGGCCAACAAGGTGTACTTGAACTCGGACTCTCTGCTGCTCAATATCCTGCACGACACGGACCAGTCCTCGTACGTGTGCCAGCTGCAGTCGTCTATGTTTGCATCGTAATGCATGCTCATGTCACATGGTTGGTGTTGCTATCTATATGCTGTGCAGGTTCAGCAAGAAGAAATAAGCCGATGCAAGCAGGACAGCTGTGACGTTGAGCAGTGCAGATGCAGCAGTGACCTTTGATACGATCAAGTGGGAGGCAGATTCGTTGAGCAAAGGCAGATGCGCTACCTAAGAGCAGAGTCGCTAAGCGAAAGGTAGAAAATTGAAACTCAATCGTCGTTATGTGATGCGAGGTAGTGTGGTGGTGATATGGCAATTTCGTTTAAGTAAACCGCAGAGCCGTTCAGTCAGCTGCAGGTTTGTTGTGCAAGCAAAATTGTTTTGTAAACTGCAGATGCGTAATGGAAGCAGATTTGTCAAATCAACCGAAGGTGTGTCATGAGGAGCAAGTCGTTCAGTCAACCATAGGTTGGATAAAAAAAGGGAAATAAAAAAATGTTCCATTTAATCACGAAAATAAAAAATGCCCAGATAATTGGAAAATAAAAAAATGTCCAGATAATTGGAAATTAAAATGATTGCTCCACGTCTTACTAAATTCGACTTAATGTGGTACACAAAAGCAGAATCATGATGCAGCCACACTTCAACTAACTCAAGCGCAGCACATCGATACAAGTTCTGGTTCTGGTTACGATGGTCCTCAACGCAATTTGTATGACCACGATGCAACTTACTATAACCCCTCACAATAGGTGCTGGCAATTCAGAGTGCAAGTAGCTTAAATCCCGTCGTTATATTTAACCGTTTCATTAGTCTTCAACGCAGCTCGGTAGAGAAGCACCACACTCGTCTTTTTCTAGCTATGCACAGACGCACACGTACACTGTTCATCATTGAGCACCAGCACGCGCGTGTTGCGGGCGTTCGTGCACGCGACTCCATCCACTGCAACGACTGCATCTCGCATCAAAAAGAAGCAGAAGCAGCATCAATCGAGCAACAATAACAGCAACCGCAGCACTTACAACAACAACAACAGCAGCAGAAACAGCATTGCAGCATCAACAATAGCAATTGAAAAACAACTATAACAAAAGTATTATCATTAATATCAAGAACATTAGCACCGATTGAATGTGTTTACGGCCGCGATCGATGATATGAAGACGCGTTTACATCCTCATATCTCGCATCTTCGCCTGCAACTGGTGGCTGCAAGCGCTGCACGCCCGCGGAAGAACCATCTTTGCGGTTTCCCAAACAGGGCGGGTATTGGTCGCGGCCGTAAAATGGAAAAACGAAAATGATTAAGGACGTGCGATGCTATGTGTGCCACACTAACGTGAGATTATTAGGACGTGGGGCCGTTTTTATTTTCCAATTATCTGGCCCATTTTTCAATTACCTAGAGCATTTTTTATTTTCCGATTATCTGAGGCATATTTATTATCCAATTATCTGAGGCATTTTTTCAATTATCTGGGGCATTTCTTTATTTTCGTGATGGAATGGGGCATTTTTTTATTTTCCTACTAAAAAATCATTTTGTAATGTGCACCGTCGAAGTGGTATCATGCAGATTTGTGAAGCGAACCGCATTTGTGGACCTGGATAGAGCAGAGTTGCAAATGCCAGGAGCAACTTGTGCTGGGTGGTTGTTGGGGTGAATGAGATCGGCTCGGTACCTCGTTCACGTGTACCACACAGCTGTTCATAAGTACGGATTATCTTCGGAAGAGCAAGCTCCTTCCTTGCACCCTCCCTCCCAAATGCACGTGCACCACACAGAGATCGACTTTTCGAACCACCGGTTCCGTGGCTCGAAACCCAACCACCAACTCGTCTGCCGTCGAGACGCCGCCCTCAACTCACCCATCGGGTCGCGCGTCACACGAACATGAGCAGCTGGAACTCGAACGACCAATGGCAGGACTCGGGTTCGTCCTCCCCCTCCGCATCCGCAGCCGACTCGGGCTTCGACTCGAGCGCAACGAGCGGTCTCGAGTTCCCGATTCTGCCCACGATTCCCTCGGGCAGCATTGACATTAGCGCCATCGCGCCAGTCTTTGGCGTCGCCTCGTACGACGACGACGCCGATTACTTGGACTATGACAAGGCCGGGCGGCCGTTCATGGAGCAAATGAGTGGCTCATGTGGCACTGCTTATTTCTCTGGCATCCTCGGTGGAGGGGCGTACGGGGCTTTGCGGGGCTTCTCGCGCTCGCCCAGCACCAAGTTTAAAATTCGCATGAACTCGCTCATGAACGGCGCTGCGACCCGCGGCTCGAAGGCCGGCAACGCATTGGGCTGTCTGGGTACGTGACAACGACTCGACTTGCTGGTTAGCTGGTATTGCACGAGCGAGTACGGTGTGGCTTAACTGACGGACATGTGTGTTTGACAATGGATGGTGTCGTTCTTTTGTTGTTTGTTGTTGTGGCTATAGCGATGATCTACAAGGCCTTTGAGTACGTGGCCGACTCGGCCGAGATTGAAAACATTGTCAAGCTTGACCAGGTGACGCCTATTCTAGCATCAGCAGCCACTGGTGTGTTTTACAAGTCGACAGCAGGCCCGAAGGCAATGGTGCTGGCTGGTGCACTCGGTGCTGGACTCATGACAGTGGTGCAGTTTGGTATCAAGCCGTTTTACCCGCGACTGTAGAAGATCTTTTGAATATTAGCTGTTGCTGCTGTCTTATCCTTCGAGCGAGTGTAGCCCGATCTAGTTAGTGTAGGTGCCAGCGCGTCCTTCAGTAAGTGGGCTGCTGGAACGCAGAGAGAGGGACCGTGTGGTCTGGAGTAGCGACGACGTGCTGTTGGAGTGGCCCAGAGTGTGGCCACGCGCGCACGGCGGTCTGAGTTAACTAAATACAGTACGTCTGGTTTGCCAGTTTTTTACTTCGTGGTAGTCAGCGATTGCGTGCGTCGAGCAGCGCCTGCTGTCCGGTTTGCCCCGCCTCACTGTCTCATCGCCTCGTTCGCGCCACTTAAGCACGACTTCAAGCGTTTCACCAGTTGCCCGCATGTTCACGGCCGAGCTGCTCGACCTCAAGACTGCGCTCCAGTGCACGTTAACGCGCCTAAGTACGGCGCTCACCACGTCCGAAGACGACGGCGACCATCACTGTCCATCACGAGCGGCTGCACCTACGACTGCACGAGCGACAGCGTCGACAGGACATGAGCGACAAGACCTTTCCAGGCCATGGCCTCGCCACGAGTTGAGGCGAAAAGTAGCAGCAGCGTCGACCGAACGGCGAGCGCTCGAGCGGCAGCTGCAGCACCAGCGACAGACGCTGGACGCGATGGCGCAGAAGCGACGGACGGACCGACGGCGGCGGACCGCGTGGCAGCGAGCGATGGCGCAGCTGCAGGAGCAGCAGACGCAGATTCGACAGGAGTTGGAGCGTGTTGCGGCAGGCACAGACGTGATGGAGCGACAGGGCGCAGAAGCAGATGGAGACAGTTGTTGCAAAGGGATTCCAATGGTCGGGAAAGAGACGACGAGGACGACGACGCGTTGCGTGGACGATACATTGCGTGGGCAGCAGACGCAGACGTATTCGATTGGTGGCGTCGTGACGCTCGAGCCATTGGCTCGTTTGAAGTGGGAGAAGCACGAGAAGGAGGAGCGGAAGCCAAAGCAGCAACAAACATCTGCTCGGCGAGTGGATGCGGTGGCGTGGTTGAAACAGAACGCGTCGTTCGGTTCAGCAGTAGTAGAAGAGAAAGAAGGCGACGATGAAGAGGACGACGACGTGGGTACTTGTAGAAGAGACATGGACCAGCTGCGGAGACTGCGCTGTTCAAAGCGCCCACCTGACGCGTTGACTGACGTGTTTTTGCTGCAATTGAAGTTTGCCGAGACGATGCTGAAGCTTGAAAAGTCAGTGCAGATGCGCGATCAGTTGCTTCGGGGATGTCGGACGACAAGCAGGACAGGAACGCCAGCGAAAGCAAAGTTGGGGCAAGATTGTTCGTGTTGCAGACAGGCAAGATGGTCTAGTGAGCGTGAAGGCAGTAGCGACGAATCGGTCAGCTCCTCTTCATTGTCCTCTCTCAAGTCCACGCCGTCTTGTGGTCAAAAGTTACGGACGCGATGCCCGGATCTTCGAGACCCCGGAGCGACTATAGCTGAGAAATATGTACCTTCTTCGTTAGGTGCAGATAATTCACCTAGCCCGGAGCTGGCCGGGGTGGCATCGATGTCCTCGATTACGACACCACCTCGTGATTCTCCCGAGGAAAGTTGGAACAGTGATTGCGGACATGACTTGTTTGACGGACAAGAGTCGCAGACTTACGAAACTCCGACAACAGGGAGTAGCGGGACCACTCCGACCACTGGGAGTGATCAAAAGTCTGCATCTTCGATGTCGAAGCAGGTTCGCTTCGGCAACGATGCGTACTCTACTCCAGTGCTTGCCCGTAAGTTCAATTTCGATGGCCCGTCGGTTGACGACGACGACGATGGTGAGGAAGAGGAGCACAAGGAAGAGAGTGAGAGCATTTTGAGCTTTCTGGGAGGATCAGTTGTAAGCAGCACAGAGCTGAACGAGGTGTCATTTTTGCGGGCCTTCGAGCACTTCCGTCGAGAGCTACATTTGTCTGAGCTGACCAACGCTCCCGTCGACCCTTCCCTTGTGCGGAAACTGTTTGCAGAACCACATTTGGCCGAGCCTGATGAACCGAATAGCACCATGCGGCCTGTCATTGAAGGGGCTCAGGACAGTGTTGATAAGTTGACTATCAAAGACGATGGTTGCGACGACATTGCGACGGTCCCAGGGCTAGCAGGTTTGAGCATCCCAGAGTTGCAGGAGCGACGCAGACAACTCTGTTTGGACATCCAAGCCGCGAGTGCTCAGCTTGTTCTAAACTCTGGCAGGATGCTAGATGTGACTAGATCGCCGGACGTGAAACAGACTCGGGACCGCTTGATGTCGATGAGAGATGATGTCAAGTTGATCGACGCACGATTGAGTGGTTTGCAATGACGCTCCATTCAATTTTGAGTCAACACGACAGTTTTGAACTCCGAGCCACATCATGCCCAGCTTCATGGATCGAACGTGAATCTTCGCTATACATGTGCATGCTTCGAAGCAGTCGACATGACTCGTTCGCAGTGGTGCGGCAACGATCTGGGGCAAGATGTAGACCGTGAAATGGCGGACAGGAGTAGGCTTTTTGCTGATACCTGATTGTGTCGACGTCAAGTGCAAGTAAAGGAATGACCGCATAGCACCTGCTTTTAAGCTGAAGGACTCAAGCAGAAAGACGTTGTATGTCTCATGTGAGGTTTGCTATCCTTCACGCCCGTTTGAGCCGATACAAGCTCGCACTACTGCCAATAACATTGCTTTGCCATGGCGTCCACGAAAACAGCCGATCTGGCCCTTGAACTCTGCGTCACGGCCTGACTGCGACGTGGGTTTAGACTTTCCGCATATCGACGCAGTGGGTAAAGTACAAGTCGCATGTAACATACGTGGCGATAGCAACAAAAGTTGACGAGATGGGAATAAGCACGATTGATATAGCCTTGGTGGTTTGTGTGACTTAGAAGCTGGAAATTAGTGGGCGGATAGATGAAGAGGCTGGGGATGCTGATGTAGCACCGATGCGTTGACTTCGTGACAGCGACCGCACTGCCTATTGGACTACTCGGATATTTTTCGGTGCGGGTGGTCAAAACCCAGTTGCTTTTATCTCGTGCAAAGCTAGTATAGGCGAGATATGCACGTGCAAATTGCCGGGTGTGAGACTTGGCTTAACAAGTCGAATGAATGGGACCTCTTTGACGCTGTCATTTTACTCTCTCGTAAATGCGGCGTGTTTGCACATCACCCGTCAACAATCTTCTGTTTCGTGCGCGAACGCCAAGTATTTGTGCATGACCCGACTAACGCTCATAGCTTTGTATTCAAGACGACATGTGGTATTTACTATTGCTTCGAACATCATTGCGACACGAAAACTCGGGCAATGCGTCAAACTAGATACCAAATAGCTTCGGCACAAAAGTTAGGACGTCAAGTGACCAGCTGATTGTGCTTTGGCTCCCTCCTGCTCGTACACGCGCTTGTATGTGACTCAAACGGTCTAGATTGGAGTTGTCCAAGTTTGTTGTTTTTGACGCGGTATGCCCGACCAACCTACGCTACATAACAATTGAACGCCACCCAACGTCTTGCCTTTTTGCGTGCAGTACTTGTACAGCCAGACGACGAGCCCTATCTATTTGATCATCACCTAGTCCATTCTACTTGCCAATATACTCTCCTACGCGGTGATAATGGCGCCGTATCAAGGATATAATTCTGCTGGTTGTAGATGCGCGTAAAATGGAATGAAATGCCCAGGTTTGGGCTACTGAGCGTATTGCCATCCGTTGCATCGATTTTCTAGGCACTCAGCTTCATCTAGGATTTTGCAGAACCTCAGCGCGATCGACGCCTTTGCTCGACTGGCCAACTCACCGATGGTAGACGCGCCCGGAAGTTTGTTTGCGGCCTCAACAAGCTCCGTCCCTCTACTTCAAATGAGGTCGGAGAATGCCGATACCGACAGCGTCCTATCCCCATTCCCAAGTACGCCATCATTTTCTTAATCTGCCTTTACGCACAAAAGTTGCACATAGATACGTTTCACTTGTCAGCCCGCTTGGTTGCTGGAGGATATCCCGCCTGGACCGAAAGAGTAGACACCGCCATCGCTACGGGACTAGCAAGCAGCTGACTACAGCCAACAGAGTGACGCAATGCGGACAAGCCATACTTACTCTTTACCAATTCGTCGTATTTGTTGACAAGTTGATAGTAAGGAGTGTTTGCAGTGCACGGTCTCAACACGGTAGCATCCAACTGCTTGTATGGCTGAACGTGCAAAGGTGCAGTTCGAAGTAATGGTGGAGCAGGTCATCAAGGTATATCATTCGCAAGCGCACGGCAACCTCAAACCTTTATCGAGGTACAAGGATGGAGCAGTTATGACATTGGAAGTCATAGTCCAAATGTCAGCATGCGGATGCAACTCATACTAGGTGACAAGCAGGAGGTTTTGTTTACAAGCCATAACGAGTCGACGAGAAATGTGCAGTGAGCTCGTGGTGGGTGTATGTGGAAGGGGGGAAATGCTGCGACGGTTATGCCAGGGAAACGTTCGTAGCAATGACCTTGCCCCGTGTCAGCTCTCCATCCGTGTAAGTGAACAACATTTGTAACAGTCAACTTGGTTTAAAGAGGGAAAGGTTTGGACCAATAAAGCCAACAAGGTCACCGAGCAACGATTAAGAAAATTAATACCCTTCACGGCTACTGAAGCTACCTGTGTTATATGATATTTGTCCGGCGATTGATCTCCGTTTATGTTTTTACATGGAAGGTGTTATCCCCTAATGAAGTAAGACCTTGTAAGTAGATTTCTAGGTTGCTAACCTGTGTCCGTTTCCAGTAAACGTGCTTTGAACGGAACTTTTTTATATACACGGTAGACCACAAGGTTCATGCACCCATATGCTGTAGCTGTACCAGTAAAGAGTTCCACTATAACGCCGTGCCCCACCAGACTGTCGATTGCACATATCGACCCTCATATTGTTTCACATTAGAGATTTCCACAAAAGAATAGGTATTTTCGCCGTTGCGTCTACAAAAAACGAACTAGGTGACGCCACCTGTCAATGAGACCTAGACTCTTATTATTATTATTATTATTGTCGAAGAAGATGTGGTATACTATGAGATCGGTGACCATCGTACAGGGTACTAATGATCATTTAATAACTACATCTACGCAGAGGAGTGGACCCACCAAAGCCACGTACCCGTATCCGAAGCGAATTGTCGCTGACGTGCTGGCAGCGCTAAGTACATATGAAGGCCGTACACCTTTCATTATTACAAACAGGCGAGATCTACAACCCCATCTTCGAGAGGCATTGATAGCGGCTAATGCTTGCTTACACTATACGACCATAACACTTTTGCAGACTGGTACATGAATTGTTTTTGGACTAGTAGCACTGATGGCAGACTGTGTCTATTCGCAGGCCTACATTGAAAAATTGAGTCACCAAACCGATGCGAAAACGTCTGGAGCCATGGCTGAACACTATACTATACTCGAGCGCTGTCTATACCTCAAATTTTGCTGATAGAACAATAGCCATAGGGGCGTATAATTAAGCACTAAGAGCATCAATATCCTCAACGAGGACTTAATGATGTAGAGAAATAATCTTTGTAATAACGCGTCAATCCAGCCACACTCGATAAGTCGTGGGTCGGTGAGTCGGAACTCGACGAGTCGGAACTCGACGAGTCGGATTTGGACAAGTCGAGATTGCGATTATTTAATATCATATGACCAGGAGTTTGTAAAGAGGTAACTGGAGAGAGAGTAGGAGCCACCCACATAGACCTTACTGAAATAGAATAAGAGACAATCAATACATAGCACAATATTTCATGTAGAAGACTCGCGTAGAATTTACGGCAAGTGTCTGGGCGGGCTATATTATGCCTGCTGTCGAACCTCGACATGCGTAGCTTGTAGAGGTTTCGAATGGTAGCGCCAATAGGTTAAGTTTTCCCAGAGTGGGCACTCGCTACCAGCGCACGTTAATAGTTGTAGAGCGAAAAGCCGTTCTTCTGTAGAAGTGACCGTTTACGACTTATCTAGTGAAAAGTATGTGGGCCTCAGCCGAGAGCACGGTAAGTCTTGTAAAAAAATGGTCATTGGTCTTACAGTTTGGTTAATGAATATTCTTTTCAAGAAAGGGAGTCTGATTGTTGTCATTTTATAGCAGATGGAAACATTCATTAAGACCCACAACGGTTATGTTGACCGATTGTAGTTGTAAAATTATTTTGGGCAAGCGAACGATGGTTTGCGCGAGATGAGGAACGAAATGTAGGCCAATATACGCAATAACTTGAGAAGATGGCGAGTCGTCAGTGCCAAAAAAGGTATATAACAATGGTAAAACAAAGGAGAAATTTTTTCAAGGTCATCGGTCTAGAGATCATGGGTAAATTATGACCAAGCAACGAAGAGATCAGCAAATATGGATGCGATTAGTAAATGTTCACAGCGTGTAACCGAATAATTTGATAAGGTGATAATAAGCAGTTACAAGAAGAGTGGCCGGATGCAAGTAAATATAAATGCAATCATAAAGTGAAAGAGGGGTTAAAAGACATATTTATAGCTCCGTCACTAATCGAGTTTAGAATTAATAGTCAGCTCAACGACTTAACGCCACGCAGAATGTAATATTATAAAGCATATAAGCGTTATATGAGTCGTATATTAAAAAAGCAACTTATTGGCGCTACCTCATCGGAATAATTCGACAAAAAAGCGCAAGGATAAACTACAATTGTAGGAATGGAAAAGAAGGTTCTTTAAAGCACGGAATTTTCTCAATCCATTTGTCACGAATACGAGTGAGTTAAACTTCATTTATATCCAATTGTCGCAGTAAATGCAGGTTTTTGAAGACATAAATATACAAATTGGCGGTTACGGAACATCAAATTCGTCAGAAGCTGATAAAAACGCTATGTGGACGAAACAAAGCAAGTAAATTGTGGAGAGTTACTACTTCGTCAGAAGTTGGCCGAAACCTGTTTTAACCGCAGTCACAAAGACACATGTGTTTGTTTTGAATAAAAACGTGTTCATAGCTTGACAGATGGAGATTGCGTAAATTTGATCTTCTGGTCACTCAGACGTAATAAATATATTCTCAAGTAAAATAATTTTGCTGTATGTAGACGAGCTCGTATATGGTCGTAATATATTGGGTAAATATCTCCAATACAAGAAAATATACACGTTGTTATTTATCAGGAAAGTCAGTGTATAGACATGTTGAGTAATTGCGATCTCGGAACGGCACACAATGAACGTGTATCGCATAACCGAACTTACAAATTTGGCGAATGCTTTTCTCTTGCTCATTTTACCATGTAATATATAGCGAATTTGTTTTTATAATCGATGAATTAATAACGGCAAAATCTATCAGTTACTTATACAAGATTATTTACAGATCTACATCTTATAAATTGTATCCATACAACTAATAACCTTAGACATTTTGTAGGATTGGACGTCCACCGAGGTCGTTCTTTGGCCGCTAATTAGTATCTTATAACTAATTTCCGAGACACAAGATTTAGTTGTAAAGAGGGGAAATTGTACCAAATGTGAGGATGCAAACGTATTTAAGCCAACCACCGATGGTGCTTTGTGTGGTTTCGTCATTTTGAATGTCATCCTGAAGTCTGTGGAGTGGCTTGAACGCGGAACGGTGGGTTTCCTGCGATAGATCAATTAAGCAACAGACACTACTTAAGATGGTGATCTTCTTCAAAATGGTGAATCTTTCTGTAACTGCCTTCTCATCTGCTGCAACACCTTCTTTTCCTTGCTCCTCCTCATGGAATGCATCCATAATCTCTTGATCACTGAACTCTGGCTGAAAACTCTCTTCTTCTTCGGCGGGGCCAAGTAGCTCCTCTACAGCCATATGGTTGCGGATCGGCAGCTGCTAAGCTTATTTTCCTGTTCCTTCTCTAGATTTCTTTCTTCCTCTTCTGTCTCGTTACCCCCCTCAATGTCCTTGAATTCCTCACTTGACATGAAAACCGTGGCAACATTTGCAAAGACCCCGGTGCGATTAAAGCAGTTCTTGATCGTGCTAGCCGACATATCTCTCCAGGTTAAAAAATACCAGCGCATGGCTATAAGCTAATCAAACTTGTAGATTCAACCAAACTCGCCACTTTCGTCGAAATCCAGATTGTGCTGAAGATTTTAGCGGCGACTATACCGTCATCCATAAATTGGCATTTAGCGATCGTGTCAGGCGGAAGAAGCTGGACCTCGACGTTGTTCAGCTGCAGGTCGTCCACAATATGGGATAGCGCATTTTCTATCAAAAGGAAAAAATCCTGTCTTGATCCTAAAACACTCTTCAGATCTTTGCAAGGCCAAATATGACAATTATCAGGAATGAAAGGTTGCATCCATACATTTGTAGCTTTTACAACATCGATAATGCATTCCTGAAATAGCTGCCCTGTCATCCATGCTTTCACGTTGTGCCTGTAAAGAATTTCCAACTTTTCTATGTCTTTTTGTTGAAACACCGCTGTGATGAAGTCGATCTCACAAAATCGCGTGTGTGAGGGTCGATCTTCCACTTGCCCAGACTTGCTTACTCACGGAGCGGGTACTCCGATCCGTTCCTTATTGTATAACCTTGTGTTCACCTTGTGTACCCGTCCATTAGGCTGGCTTGGGCTCTTCGTACTTGCCTTAAGAGATGTCGGTATCGCTGATAGTTTGGGGTTGAGAGGTCGTTTTCGGTGCGGGAATCTTCAAAACGCGAACAGGGTTCTGCGATCTTGGTCTTGAGTCGTGGCGGTTTCGATTTGGAATTGTCGCGATCTTGATCTTGTATCACACCGATCCGGACCGGGGTCCTTGCTGTGCGGAAATCTTCACTCAGCAAATAATAATCTTGCGTCAACCTTGCCTTGGGACCGGTACGATCTGGTCTTGGGATCGGCGAATCTTTTCGAAAGTGCGCAGCTTGGGCCAGATACGTTTCCTGTTTCGCCAAAATGAAATGTGCGGATCTATCCGGTAGATCACTTCGATCTTGCTCGGTCGTGTCTTGAACTCCTTGTCCAGATATTCTGACCACTTGAGCCGTCTTGCGATCTTGTTTCCTGTCCTTTTCCGTTGTTGCTGCTACCCTAGCAGTTGAGTTGAGTGTGAGAGCTTGATCGATCCGGACCAGATCTTCCGGGATAGCTCTTCTCTATCTTAACTTCCCCACCAATAGCCAACAATACAAGATCGGTCTTCAATGTCCTAGCAACACGCGTGCCTTAAGCCGCCGGGGAAGCCAAAATAATCTTGCCCGGAAAAGAAGGGGGCAACGCGCGTCGTGTGTAGAAGAAGTAAAGCTCAAGTCTATTTATTTACCAACCAAATTAATAGCCATCCTATCTTTATGCCTATTCCTAGCTTTAGTTCGTTCTCCAAACCGAAATTACCTTAAGAGATCGTCCCCTTGAACACGTGTCGAAAATTCGTGCCTTGTACTTCAATGATAGCGCCAGTATTTCAGATGTCGTACCTAGAACATTAAAATAGCCCAAATCTCAAATATAGTTCCAAATACCCATTATCAGCGCTAAAACACCAAATGTGTGACCCAAGATGTCAAATGTGTCCAAAGCCGTTTTGAGACGTCAATTCAATTAGCTTCCAATGCCCCGTCTGGTCTCAACTTCCAATACATCACTCAGGGACCTCTATCGAGTGTATTTATCATGATCCAGTAGTATCATCAGCAATATCCATAACCAACAGGGAACATAACCGATCTGATGCCCAATTCGCGATCGTTGAGGATTGATACCGTACAATTCAGCAATAGATGTTCACCTGTTCATTATACATGCTCCAATACCACCCTCCAGGGTTTATCTGGCCCACGAGGCCCTCCGCATGTCTTAGAATAACTCCCTGGACCCCCATGAGTATTCGCACTTCCAGATCGGGCTATAATTAACCTAAATCAGTACCCCCATTGTGAGACCGGTAATGAAAGTCGCCGATCTGCAGGATGTTACAACTTCGTCACAGAATCATATCGCACGACCTGGCCCCAAATGTACCTTTCCCAGAGTTATTTTGCCACAATATTCACGACCGTTGCCAATATCGGTCAATATGATGTCCTCCAATGCTCGTGAATCAAGAGACCTTCGTGTGTAGATTAATGACCCAGTCTTCACCTGCTTCAATATACACGTTCTTGTCCTTGATCAACCTTCAGGTGGGTTGCTTGACTTTATCCCTTCCTTTGTCCCCGATCACACCGTGGAAATCATATATATCTGCGACTCGTCCCAGATTGGTCCATTGAAATCATCTCTTTCTAATCTTCGTCTCAAATCGTCCATGCCCATCATTCCGGCGACAGTTGGACCGGATCGTTGATCTCGTTGGGATCATCTTTCGTCTCCTGTTGGATCGCTAGATCACTAGGTGTTATTTTACGCCAGTAAGTGACGCCTTAACTGGGTGGCCACCGATCCACGTCCCAAAATTCGATTTGTGACTTTGCCTCACCGCGGTTTGTTGGCCCAGAAGATGAAGAATGGCTGGAGCTTGGTCAGACCGCTCATCATTTGCTGTTAAAGCTATGGTGATGCACGTCTGTATAAAACGTGTCAGCAGATGATTTCTGATCTAAGTGTTAACACGAATAGATAATATTTACCATGTCGTTTCTGTGCTCTTCAACTTCTTCCTAGGCGATCTACCTATCCGACGCCATGCTGCAAAATAGTCATGTGAAAGCTAATTCATCAAGGTTATTCCATTTTAACCAAAAGAAGCACGATGAAATTACCAGTCTCCCCCATGTTGTACACATCATGGGGAGGATATTAGAGAAGTACCATCTTCAGCTCAGGTAAAAGCTCGTTCGAAGACTCCATATCGACCGATCCGCTTTCCTCGTGGATGCAAATTGCACGGAGACTGTGACGTTACCGGCACTTTTGGAGCCATCGGTGAGAGAACTTGATGTAGGCATCCGGTATTTCAAGCGATACGGCGTATCTTCGAGCTTCTTTGCACATCAGATCATCGGTGAGAATAAATACACAATATGGCACTGCAGCACCAAAAAGACCACGGCCTTCTACACAACTGGGTGCTGAACAAGGCGCTGACGATTGTTGCTAAGGCTGATCGAGTGCATAGCCTCTAGCTCAGCACATTTATTGATGATACCGCCGATAGAAGCCTGTGTCAAGCCTTTGGTGAGATTGAATTCTTTTGTCGCCCAGGCAGACATAGCCTTCTGGTTCATGCTGCGATTCACATCCTTGTATTGGCAAATTTGTAGGCGTTGAGTATTGGTATGGCGAGCCTGAGACATGTGTATGATATGGTCAAATCTCAGCAGTAACAATTTACACTTTATCCTCACTAAGGCAGCAACCTTGGCAAACGACCAGGGTGTCTGCGTGTCTATTACCTTGAGTCACAATCTGACCCAGGGTTACAAACAAAAAGTGATACCCTGCGTTTTGGGATCTGGACTTCCGAGGTCTTTTGACGCTGGTTTTGGTGGTTGTTTGATGAACTTGAAAGTGCATGATTCTGTTGGAGGTTCAGAACAAAATAAAAAGGTGAAGGTACAAAACGGTATTTAGCAAATTAAAGAGCAATCATTATATCTCGACATTATTGTTTATAGATATAGAAGTGCTTCTTCTATTCTTTTTCATCGTTAAATCAGCCAAAGAATGGAGCAGCGATTTACTTCTTATCTCTTTATCGGTGCCACTATTTTAAAAATGGGAGACGTCATTGCCTGCACACAGTGCTAGCGAACCCTATACGAGAGGACCTGAAAGATTAACTTTATCTTTTGCTCGTACCGGTTCTCGAACCGGTGACACCCCGGTCCATGCTGCCACACCAGACCATTTGAGCTTCAAGCGTACACGCGGTATAACCTCTCAACATCTCACGATTATACACACCTGCTCATACTTGAACATACTACAGTATAACAATTTCCTATAATGCACATCACCTAATCTCAACAAAGTTTTTACTTTGTATTGTTTAATTAGAGAATTTACTACAGTAAAAGTATGAGGACACTATAATCGGAGAACTAACAATTCTGGCTAACTCATAGGAAATATGTCCATTGAGGCTGAAAGTTAACAGAATAATACCTGTATGTATATTACAGCTCCACCTAATCCAACATTGTTTTCGCATCGATCAAGGCGTCACAAAGATCATATCAGTGAGGTGTATACAATTGCCAAAAGAGGTATTCCATACCCTTGACTTGATTATAGGAGGGGTGACCCCGACGAGAGGAACCGGAGCGCGTCGACGAGTGAAGACTCGACGAGTGAAGACTCGACGAACAAAGAATCGACGAGTGAAGAATCGACGAGCAAAAACTTGACGGGAGAAAACTTGACGAGTAAAAAATTGACGAGTGAAGACTTGACGAGTAAAGACTCGAAGAGAGAAGACTCAATGAGGGAAGACTCTACGAGTGAAGACATGACGTGAGAAGATATGAGAGTGAGATAAGGAATGATCTAAAATACTAGGCATTAGTATAGGTTGATAAGGGGGACGAAGGGGAGCCAATTTAGAGTCCTTTCGAGGTCAGGAAGAGGAAAAGAGATAATCAATACAGTGCAGAATTTTCCAAGTCCAAGACACGCGTGCACCTACGGTCCCTGCGTGGGCTACATTATGCCTGCCGTCGAACCTCGAGAGGAATAGCTTGTAGAGGTATCGACTGGTAGAGCCAATAGTGTAGGAAGGCCCGGGTTGGGCAGCACTCGCCACTAGCGAAAGAAGGAGTCTCGTTGTCGAAGAGCCGGTAAACCTTGTGATGGGACCGTTGTTAGACTTGTCAAGTAACAAGCCAGTGACCCAATAGACGGCACCGTTGAACATCTTGTCGAACGACAAGCCGATGGGCCTCAGCCGAGGGTACCGAAAATCTTCTAGTCGGGCATACACTGCGCTCGATGACCTGTCAAAACGCGTAAGCGTCGGCTTCCATCCTTTGGTGTGAAGTCACAAGAAGAGGTTTGGAGGCTGCTGAGCTCAGGCAGGACTCTGGAGGAAGTGGTTGTAAGGAATCGGTTAGGCGAGAGCCACAACTAAACCCGAAGGGACGAACCACTTAACCTTTTCCCAAACGTACCAGCCCGTGTCGCCGACTTAACTCGGCGATTGTTGTGTTTGTACGTTGATACTGTTTTATAACAGAATTAACTAACTACTATACCACAACTGGTGCCGATACCCGGGAATTTAGGGTGTGCAATTGTATAGCAGGTACCAAGCAACCAACTACGAGCAAAATGGTCATCCATTTGAAACTGGCGAGCGGCGGGATCTCATCGAATGCTAGAAGATCGTCACGCGCTGGGTCGAACCAAGCGTCAACGAACGACACCGAGGTGACGGTGGAAGTGAAACGGGAGCCTGGGATCGACGATTTCGAAGAAGAAGAACATGGGGAGGAAGAACAAGAAGAAAGTGACGTGGACAACAGCGGAGGAGTACTTGTGGAAGATAAAGAAAAGAGTGTGCTACACGCGGGTACGTAAGTCGTGTACACGCCATGGAGGAGAAACACGCGCAAGCAGTGAGGGACTTCGTGGAAGCTGAGCAAGAAAAAGGATATGACGACGAACTGAAGTTGGGCATAGACGAGTTGCAATCGGCCATCTTCAGAACCCCGAAATGGATCTCTACTCCGCAGGCGAACCAGATCCTTTATCGAATTGATGAGGTGATTAAAAAGAGCAAGTGGATCAAGCAGTTCGACATCAAACGATCTACTTAGTCAAAATGGTCGAACCTCAGCACCATGCTGAGCATGACCTGCACGGTTTTGAGCATTGGAACACTATCAGCGTACACGATTTACCTCTTGCGCGCGATGAATTACAAGTGCAAAGCAACGCAGTATCCCAAGCTATCTGATGCAACTATAACCCACGGGTGGTGTACAAAGAGATGAAGGGATGGAAAGCCAAACTCAGGGACGCGATCGGAATTGATGCAATTCCAAGCGTCAACATGACGATGGACCAGCTAAACGGAGAAGTCTTTTCGATGGAAGAGAAAGCACCGATACCATCGCGTTATGAGTCAAAGGCAAGATCCAGAGAGACTCAAGCGGGGACGGATGCTTAAAGGGTTGAGCAGGATGAAGCGGAACCGGAGGTGTTTTCTCTAGTGACGAGATCACCATACGTGGAGGATGTCTACATGGAAACACCAAGGTTATCCCTCCCAACGAGAGGGAAACGTTCTTTAGTGAGATGAGAATATGGACGAGGTTCCGATGACGACGACGACGATGAGGATGAAAATGACAAGGATTGGACTGTCCAACAACGCGGAAACAATTTGACGAACTAATTCAATCGTCGTTTGAGCTTTGAAGGGTCGGTGAGTGAACGAGGACGAGTACATGAGATACGAACACGTGCCCCATTTAAGAAGATCGCCAAGATCGAGGGAAGGCGATGCCGTTTCGACGAAGCTCTCGAGTGGATCAAAGATTAATTGATGAAATGAAAGGAACGTGCGAACTCCAGAACGAATGGTGCGAGCCATTTTCGTTGAGTCTGGGAAAGGCTACCAAGAGTTGGTACCGACAGTTGTCGAAGAAAACGCAACGGGCATGGAAGTTGCTTAGCAAGGCGTTTATGGAGTACTACTGTTCACAGTAAGATCGATCGGCAAGGTCCAGGTACTACTCGGCGAAGCTTCAGGAATCTGAACATGTGTGCGACTTCCTCCTCCGTTTGAATGGATATGCGCGAGCAGCGCAAACTCAATACGAGAAGGGTGGAGCCAAGTCTGAAGATCATATGGAGCATTTCTTGCTCAACTGGGAGACGACGGCTTGATGGATTTCATCTACCTGCAACGGCTGACAAAATTTACAACGAGTGGAGCAGATCATCAGTCATCGGCTGCTAGGCGAAAAGCGCAAGAAGCAACTAGACCGAATCAGCCGTAATCGATCGTCCGACTTACACAGATACGAGTCCCGGATCAATAGCTGCAGAGACGGTCGAAACAACAGTACGCATCCATCAGAGTGCGACATGATAATAGGCGTGATGGTCACCGATTTGATCACCGAGAGAGACATGAAGAATCCCGACTCGGCAGCAGAGACAGACAACCTCGGCGCGAAGGACGGACAGGGCTATACGAGCACGATAGTAGCCGTCGTATCACCCTCGCATCAGCGACTACGGACGATTTGCGAGCTGCAGTGGAATAATTGAGACTGAGACAATACGCTGATCAGTACGAATCACAGGATGAAGAAAGCGAATACGTATACTCGATCGACTACGAGTCGTATCCTGACACCGACTACACGGAGGTAGGCAGAGAAGTGAACAGAGGGACGTTATCTACAGAACGCAATGAGTGGGTACGACCTGGTCCTAACTCTATGGGTCGGGCTGGCGTACCGGCTGAGTATGAAGCGCGATCTGATCAACTTGACCAAGTAAACCAGCGCCATCGGCAAGACCATTCTATAGAACGCCGACAATGGGGTCCCTGTGGTGCTAGTGGTGCAGCTGGACACGACGCTCACTTTTGCAGACGCCGTTGTAGTTTCTGCAAACAAGTGCATGACGTCGGCAGGTGTGAACTGTTCAAGGAGTTCAAACGACTCACCAAGCTCGTCAAGTCATCGATAGATCGTACAACGGTACCCGAAGAGCTCCAACACATCTATTCGCCAGGTCATTTTTAACTAGAAGGCTCGACTACTTTGACTGGGTCGGGAAACAACGGGTTGCCACAGTCAGTGGAGCCAGCAGTCGTTGCGAACTACGTTTTTGCCTTTGTTGGACACACAAGAAGGCCCGGCGATGAGGTGTATGAAAGAATAAACAGAGTGGAGAGCTAACATGGGTCGTCCATGGCGGATGACCTGGTTGATGGAGAGAGTGATGGCTCGGATAGACGCATCACGTAGCTCTCAGCGATAGATGGAATCGGAGAAACCAATGAATTCGTTACAAGAAGAGCGACTAGGATGATGGTCTTCCAGAGAGTTGGACCGGAGAGCGAGAATGAGAGATTTTGTAATGGGAGCAGTGAATGACGAACGAACTAAGATACTGCTCGACACCGGAGCTAATATCTCGGCAATCAGTGAGCCTTTCGTTCGAAAGCTTAAGCTCAAGAGTCGCATGAGCACGGACAAACAGATTGATGTCCAAGGAATCGGGAGGTCAAAGGTCGTCACCACTTCTCGGACAACAGCGGAAGTCACTCTTGGATGGGAAGCAGTTTACGAATTTGAAGTGTGGATTATGCCGCATCATGCAGGGGTGGACCTCATTCTCGGGATAGATTTCATGGTGCCAGCCGGTATCCGACTGGGCTTGTTCAACGCGACAGCTAAACTGCCAGATGAGATCTCCATACCTTTATTAAGATCAACGAGAGATGTCGACGACACCTCATACGGTATGAGATCACGGGAGGACCAGCAAGAGCATTGGATGTCGAGAGGTTGTCATATGGAGAGTTCCGCATGCAGCGGAATCAACCCAGTAATCTGACTCATGTGCTATGGATTCGTCGCCTACCTACACTCGTGCCGAAGGTGATATACAATAAGAAAGGGATAGCTACGAGAGTAAGGCTGACGAAAGTCTCGACAAAGAGCACTTCGTGTCCAGCGCACTACCCAATCGGGCTATGGTCACCACACGAAATTCTACCACGGGATGAAGGCTACGTAAGCCTGATCGCGACGAAGTATCACGACTGGCAGGTGTTACAATATGATATTGTGATGGACGGATGGTTGCTGAAGAAAGAGCAGCAGAAGTATGCGGAGTGGCTGAGTCAACAACCACCTGCTGTCGAGCGGCGAGCCTATACACATCCTACAAGAATTTAACGACGGGAGGATCACGTCCACCGTGACAAAACGACCACGTCTGACGAAGAAGTCGACACGCCCATAGGGCGCAACGATAATGAATTTACCCAGACCGGGATAGATTGTGAACACGATCTGAGGAACAATTTGGGATTGACAAAGGAAACAACCACCAGACGAAGCCTAGGAAACGCTACTCCCGCGCGAAAGATGTGCTCAGTCACGTGCACGGGAAGTGATAGCGGTAGTATCGACGTATGCTGCTCAACCCAACCCGGCGAATCGAGCGCTGCAAACGGACAAGTTGATACCAAACCAGTATCTGCCAGCCGACCCGACGACCTGCGAGACGATATGATGACAGGCTAGTACGAATCAGAGTTTGATGATCTAGATCGCCGATTCTTGTGTGCATTAAAGGCAGGCAATGCGACGAGCACGGGTGACCCATCGACACCTCCTCCGATCGAAGCACCAGAAGTTGAGCATATCGCGAACGACATCAGCCTGGTAGATTATGCTTAAGAAATTGCGTTCTGACCAGATCTCACGGAATTAGCGCCGAACAAACTGAACTACACCGGACATAATGTTGTATGCATGGATCACACGTAACCCAGCAATCAAAGTTGATTGGTGTGTTGCGAAACCACGAAGGGATCATGATCTCCACTGGTAACTCGCTACCGCCTCCAGCGTACGGGGCGGTATGCGATATCGACGTCCAAAGTCATATCCATCAAGCATTGGGCCAAACAAGTTCCATTGCGCTACCTATCGAAGCTTTACGAGCTGTTGAAGGGATTATTGGATGCAAGGTTAATATCGTTTTCCCGAAGTCCATGGGCGTCGCCCATCGTAATCGTCCCAAAGAAGAATGGAATCAACATACGGCTATGTATCGATTATAAACTGGTCAATGCAGTCACGGTAAGTATGGAATACACATTGCCCTTAGTCGAAGATCTGTTCAACGAACAAGACAGCTACCAGTGGTTTTGCTCACTCGATGCGGACAGCGGATTTTGGGCGGTAATGATGACGGAACGAGCGCGGCATGTGTCAGCGTTTGTATGCGCCTTGGGGCATTTTGAGTGGTGGTGTATGCCGTTTGGACAAAGCATGCTCCCATGATCTATCAACAACTTGTTGATAACGCGTCGTGGGGGTATGTTAGCCGAAAGGTGGTTGGCAATACTTCGCGGCTAAGATTAAAGTGGCCAAAGATGAACCAACGAGTAATAGTGCAACCTTAACCACATAGATTGACGAGTTAGGAACGGGAGGATCAGCTTTGACAAAGGTTGAATATGATTACCGAGTACTCGACGAGCCTGATCCGTTGAAACGTCTGGTAAATGATCCGGCGAGCAACATGTTTGCTACAGGCGAATTTGATGTCTCTATTGCTGCCACGTGTTCTGTCAACGATCGTTTGTAGAAGATATATGTTTTGGAGGCAAAGGTTTCGACGAATGTTTAGCGACGCTCGACCGATTACTGGCACGCTTTACGTAGTTTCGAATTAGCATTAGCTTTACAAAGAGCATCTATGTACAACCTCAAGTGTGATTCCTATCGCACAAGGTGACAGCACAGGGCATTGCAGCCGACCCGACCAAACTGGGTAAACACGCTGAGTGACCATTTTCAACGTCAAAAAAGGATATGCAAGCGTTTCTAGTCCCGATTAACTGTTACAGCCGGTTCATCCAGAACATCGCGGTGCACGGAGCATTATTGTATCAACTCAAGGAAGAAGAATTCTTGTCAGAAGCAAACCTGGTCGGTGCACGCGCATTCTTCACTATGTTGCAAGAACAAATTATCAAGGCTCCAGTTCTGCGTCAATTTGTTTTAACGGCCGACGTTCATGTTACGGTTTTTGCTAATAATTGGGCGTAGCAGTACATTGATGCAAATGCACGACAAAACATTGCACCCCGTCCAGTTTTGGGGCCGAGTGTTGAAGGAAGGCGAGACTAAAAACCACCCTGCGGAGCGCGAAGTGCTAGCTTTACTTCATTTGCTGAAGATTACGCATACTCTCCTCGCAGGAAAAGTCATCCACGTCTACACTTGATTCTCGACGATGGAACGGCTCTTCACGTCCAATACACTGTATGGAAGAGGCGTCAGCTTCGCTGTTTTAATCTCGCCGTATCATCTGAAGATCAAGAGAGTGAGATAAAACGATGTGGATTTCGATCAGTTGTTACAAGCATACATCACACCATCTATAGAACTCGACGAGTCGCAACGAAACATTGCTCCACCGGCCAAACACTCAGCGAGTGTCAGACTAGATCCTGAACTCATCTATGCGCGCTTACCTTCCCCGTTTGCGGGTTTTGTGCTTTCGTTCGATGGGTACGCGAAAAAAGAGAAGCACGGAGGTTTTGGGAGCTCCTCGTGGATACTGTGGTAATTGCCCGAATGGAACATTATGATTGCGGCGAGTGCATGCCTGTCGGCTACGCCAGTAAACGTAGCATATAACACAGGATGAATTTATGGAATGCAAGCGGCTCCAGAAATTAAAGTGCCCGACTTAATTATTGTGGGTGACTCCAGGCTCGCAATCCAGCAATGCATGGGGGTGATTGCATGCAATAAATATTCGTTACAGGCGATATTAGCGCGTCACAACGAATCAGTCGCCCAGTTCAACTCGGTCCGGCATGTGCACGTTATACGGTGCTACAACGCAGCGGCAGATACGCTGGCAACCGGAGCCTTACAAACTAAGTCGGGGCAAGTGGTGGAATACCCAGTACGATTGATCAAGCTGCAATAGCTTAATCGCATGCAAGAGAGGTTACTTGTTGATACTCCTTCGTCGTCAGAAGAGAAAGAGCTGCCAACGATGATATCAACTACGCGGATCCAAACTCGACGAGTCCTATTTGCTGATCAACCGACCCGAGAACAACTGGAAACACCAAGTCGCGCAAGAACACGCCTAATTAAGAGCGAACAAGTGCCAGAACGATTCGGGGACGCAAAACATGCGGGGGGAATTCGAGAAGACCACTCGACGGTCCGAGAGTCGACAAGTACCAAAACACTCGATAGAAACGCCTAGACGCCGAGAATCACCGAGTATTTAAGATATTGATCCGTTAGTCGTACAAGACGAACACAGAAAAAGGATCTCGAAAACTCAAAATGAGGAAGAGAAGTGGGCAGGGCTCAAGATGTTCCTTAGGGGCGAGCTCAATAGGCTGACCCATAGACAGGTTAGCTACGCCGAGAAAAACGGAGATCGTTTCGTACTGAGCGAGGATGGTATACTTTATTACCTAGGCCGGCGTCGCGAGTCGAGAGAGTCGATGGACGAAGACCAAAAGTTACTATTGGTTGTCCCCACGACTCTGATCGATAAGGTTCTGCTAATCTGTCATGACTCCGTGGAAGGCGGACATCAAGGGATCGTGAGGACATTTCACCGAGTGGAGTCCGACTTATACTGGACTGGACTCTACGCAGATGTGTCAAAATACATACATGCATGTGAAGATTGCAGTACCAGCAAGAGGACACTCGCCAGGTAATGTCGTATCCAACCAACCTTTTAGGTGGTATCAATGGACTTTGTCATCCCTTTACCGACAACCCGACGAGAAAATACGGCGCTGCTAATGTTTCAAGATCACTTCACCGGATTCGTGATTGCGAAAGCCATGAGTGCAACAGGTGCTTTAGAAGTTGCGAAGGCTTTCGAAGAAAATGTTTTTCGTCGTTTTAGAGCTCCCAGCCTCATTCGCCCTTAGAAACTCGAGATTCATGAGTGAGGTGTTTCAAACGTTCGCCGAGAAGATGGGGTCTAAATGTAGAGCTACATTGAGTTACAGACTTCAAGCAAACGTACAACAAGAACGCAGCGTGAAGACAATGATTCAGACAGTGCGAGTGTATGTGGAAGACCCCTTTCAAGCAGACTGGGGCGACATTGCCGAGCGATTGGTACACGCGATCAATAACTCCAGAGACTGTACGAGAAAGGACACCCCTTGCTACCTAGTTCATAGTTGGGACGCAAACTCTACACTGAAGGCTATGACCGATCCGATACGGAGAACACCGGCTGGAGTGGACAAAGTGATAGACTCAGCAGACCCAGTCATGTGGAGACGCGAATGTAATCGCCAACGAGAGATTACGCTCAGGCTCGCGAAGGAATATCAAGTCAGCGCAAAAGCTCGACGTGCAAGAGATCATAATGAAAGGCTAAGCCCGGCGGAACGATGAACCCTCTCACGAACAGCGCAATCAGATCTTACTCAAGAATAAAAGCAATAAGATGAAGAAAGAGAGTCGCCAGACGAAAACAGGTCGAAGAAGGGGACCAAGTACGGCTATTCATGAACAAAATCAAGCTTGGCCTGAAGAAGAAACTGGCTCATCGATGGCATAGGCCGTTCCGCATAAAGCGACGAGTGGAGGATTTTGCTTTCGAATTGGAGTTACCCGAAAAGAGTGGGTATCAATTCTATCCAATCGTGCATCTATCACGCTTGAAGAAGGTCAGAGACCATGGTGAACGTCCTATCAAAAGGTTGGTAATTGCACTCGTCGAGGCTGACCGTTTCTATTTCGATGAAGAACTGTTATCAGAGGATACGTGGGAGCCAGGTGGAGCAAGCGGTAGATATGAAGTAGTAGCGATCTTGGTTGACGACTTACCACTCTCGACGAGCATCGGCAGGACTCAGTGACGGTTCCTGGTGAAGTGGAATATCTATGACACACCGACGTGGAAGCCGTTATCTAATCTGTCATGCGGAGGTCTGTTATACGATTACCTATGGCAGAAGAAGCGTGATAATCGGTTTAAGATGGTGCGGGTGGCAGACGAATGTTAGCCACGCACCACAGCCACCAATACCCTTATCTCTGTAATGACGCGCAGGCAGAGATGAAGGGGTAAGCAACTGCGTCAATATCGTACAAGGTACATGGAAGAAATAGACTGAATTACTTAAACGAATCACCTAAAGACTCGACGAGTCAACACTCGTCCAGTCAACCTTCGACGAGTCAAGACTCGACACCTCAAGACTCAGCGAGACAAGCTACCGGCTAGAATGAATACTATAAGTATAAGATGGCGACGTTATCCGCAAATTCGTCGGGTTGCGAAGTGGAACGCTAGGCGACCGAGGTGGCGAAAATCTACGTATCACGACGTTTTTTCGGAACCGGGGCAACGGGGCTAACAGTAGGAGGATCGGGTTCGTTGGGATCAACGTCCTCGACGATACGAGACACCATATCACTCTCTACAACTATCGCGGGCAAAAATACTGGAAACTCAGGATGGCGTGGTCGGAACCAAGTGTTGTAAAGGTGCTCTTCCGGATGAGTCAACCACTAGACCCGCCATGGCTACAAATCATCCAACGACCCGATCTTGGGAAACCAGTCAGGACTTGAAGGAATCTACGCGTGACTCACGAGTGAGTAGTGGGGCACGGAAGGTTCAAAAAGAGCTCGGGATAGAGCTCAGGGGCCGGTCCGTCCGGCATCCGCACGGAGACAGCTTCATCGAGGATACGGTTGAAGGACTTTACAGCCAGTAGGAGAAGATCTCTACGACTCTTGCGAGCAGCGGAGTATTTCAACCAAAGTGCTAAAAGAGTTATCGCATAGGCAGTCGACCGGGCAGAGTCAAAGTCTAGGTACATACCCTTCAGGACGCTGGACTCGACGAGCCAATGTTTCCTCTCCCACAAAGCGACGTTCACCTTCGATCAAGAACTAACAGTTCCATCACCGTAGACTTTATGACGAAACATGCAGTACCGAAACCAAGCTTCACATACAGCGTCCAGCATAATGTTCGTCCGGTGATACCTTTTAGCATTCGAGAGTCTGGCCCAAGCATCATCAGGGCGAGCCGCCGCCAAAAACAGCGGTAAGTCCGGGAACAAACCGAGAGCATCATGACAGGGATGGGACAAGGACTGAACACGTCCGTAATCGCGCGAAGAGCAGCCTCTGACACGGGAGTAGCCGCTACGACAAACCTTCCATGGATATCTTCCATGCGAAGGGGCAACCGAGCGGCAGTAATATGGGCCTAACACCGAGCCGAGCCGGGGTGGTAAAACGTGATATCCGCACTTTGCCGCATCGCGAGAGTATCACAAGATTTACGTGCCGCAGCCTGAACCGCTCAAGTGCAAAACACCGACAGGGGCACACACAACGAGAGAAGCAACCCCAACACCACCGATACGAAAAAGGAAGGTGCGACAGAATCCTCAGTCGTTTCAATGGCCGCAGCCGACGAAATGCTTGATCGACGAGTCGACATTACACGAGGCGCCGCTACAGAGACGATGGAGATAGCCCCCGGTGTAGATACGTACCGGGAACTTTTGGTGGGACGCTAACAGCTCCAAGAAGCGAGTCGATGGGAGGACTGGCGTTCCCCGGACCGACAGTACTAGAAGACAAGCTGGTCTGAAAGCGAAGAAGAGCATGAGAGCACCGTGGATCACGAGAATTCATGACGAAATGGAATGGAATGTGGGCGAGACAAAGCTCAACACCCACTATAACGCAAGCAGCGGAATCGACTGGACTAGATGACGTATGTAACGGGGTCACACGTCGGCTGGTAGCCGACGATAGGTGTGGTGCACACACGAGAGGGGGGTATCCTATAAGGTAATATTAGAACACAGTGAGCGTATCAATTGTTGAAGACTGGTGTCTGTCATCAATTGATTGCAAGATCTTTTAAGAGGTTATTTAGGGCAGGTTAAATACGTTGTTCTAAGGTGTTCTTTTAGGTTAAATGAAGAAATAAAATTCAGTTCCCATTTTGATCAACATAAGACACGTGCCTTACGAGGCGTCTTTGATCGGGAGGACAGAAGCAACGCCTGTAAAGGTAGCTTGTCCTCGAGCACTCTGTGCTGTGATTCATTTGAATCGTTTGGTCCCTCTGGAACGGGGACCGTAAGCTCTCTGAGCTGTTGACTCTCTGAGTCGGGTTTTCTGAACCACCCTTTAAGCTCTCTGAGCTGTTGACTCTCTGAGTCGGGTTCTTTGAACCGAAGTTGCTCATTGAGCGTAAAGTATTCCTCTGAATTAAGGAGCTGTGTAGCTCCGCTACACTTGGTAGCACTAGTAGTCAATCTACACCTGAGTCGGTAACGACTGATTCTCTGCGAGGATGGAGCAATCCACACCCCTCTCTGAGGCTCAAAAGGTCGCGCTTGATAAGCTGACCGCGGCCGTAGGCCTAGAGTATGTGGAGTTTCTAGCTGCACAGGGTCCCGATGTGCTCAATGCACGAGTCGAGGCCTTTATGCAGTATGAAACGGCCCTGTTGGGCCAGGTTCAAAACCAAGTAGCGTCGGCTATGCCGACACGCTACGTGGCTATGCCACCAGAAGAGGCTAATCCTCGTCCCCTTCGGGTGGACGTTAAATGTTACTCCGGGAAGGAGGGGGAAAACTTGACCCTCTGGATCCGTGAGATTGAGATGGCCATGGACTCTGGTCTCATCTCACTAGAGAACCAGCGGGTCTCTTTGGCTATCTCTAAGCTCGATGGTAGAGCTAGAGAGTGGGCTTTGACGTGTGGCACGTCGGTCGATTTGGCATTTCCCACGTGGAAATCGCTCAAGTTAGACCTCATGCGAGTTTTCTCGCCGCCTAACCAGGCATATCGCGTGCGATCACGCTTCTTATCAACCCGTCAGGGTAAGAGCGAGTTAACGGACTATGTCCAAGAGTTGAGAACTCTAATGGCTGCTATGCAGTCTGACCCTCTCCCTGAGACTGTCTACGTGACAGTCTTCATGGAAGGTCTCCGCACTGGCGTGGCCAGAACCGAGGTTTTTCGGGTTCATCCCTCTACTTTTGAGGAAGCTGTGAGCGTCGCTCAAAATGCTGAGCACAACTTCAAGTCGGCCAGACTTGGTTGGAATGGGTACAACCCAAGCTTTGCGAGGGCGGCCTCTGCGAGGACTTCGGCTTACTGTAAGCAAGAACCGATGGATCTTAGCCATGCTGAAGATGAAGGCGAAGCGGAGCTTCATGTTGCGGAGCAACGACAGGATGTGAGACGCTGTTACATGTGCGGAAGCACTAAACACTTGCGTCCCACTTGTCCTTTGCGTAAGCAACAACCGACTCCTATGAGTCGAAACCCCAGCCTCAACCAGAAACCTGGTATGGCACGGGGAAATGTTGACCTTCAGTAGACGCGATGTACCCTACCGGGGTAGAACTGAGTTCTGTTGCTTCTCTACGAGGTAGAGTAAAACAGGGCTTATCCCCACCGAGCTATGTGCCCACCAGCACAGAGCGTGGATACAAGCCTGGCTTGTTAGTCGCCGAGGCGACAGTAAAAGGCTTTGAGAAGCCGTGGTCGATTTTAATCGATTCAGGAGCATCATGTAACTATGCTCGACGTCGTTCCCTTGAGGGAAGTCAGCGATACGCTGAAGCGCTCAAAGCGCACGAAGGTGATTCGATCACCGTTCGTTTAGCGACTGGTAGTCGCGTCACGGTGCCTAAAGTTCCGTTGAACATAGGTGTGAAGTTTTTGGACTTTGACAGCATTGAACGTTGTCTCGTCCTCGATTTGGATTCGAGATATGATCTCATCCTGGGTATGGCTTGGCTTGAACGCCATGAGCCATGGATTGATTGGAGGACTAAGACCTTAGGCGCCACGCGCAATGTTCCTAGCGAAGCTTTGGAGAGTCATGAACCATCCTTTGCTAGGCAACAAAAGCGCTATTGGCGCGAGCCATTGACGGAAGATGTCAATGTGCAGGACATTGGTATGTCAGAGTTATTTAACTCGAATGTCGATGACATAAATATTGAGCGGAGCTCTTCTAATGCGTTTGGAGAGAGTTATACTCCGTTGAGTGATACTCGTTGTGATACTGAGTCACTGCATGCGTCAAGCATGGTTGGCCTAGGGCCGAAACATCAAGAATGTAATTCCTCTGATGTAAGTGCGGTGGCACGTGAAAATACACAGAGTGAGGACGGCCGAGGTGGCACCTCACTGAATGTCGGTAATGACATTGATGGCGAGAAGCCAGAGTGTTCAGGGCTAGGCCCTGATGCTATTAGTGCGGTGGCACGTGAAATTACACAGAGTGAGGGCGGCCGAGGTGGCACCTCACTGAATGTCGGTAATGACATTGTTGGCGAGAAGCCAGAGTGTTTAGGGCTAGGCCCGAATAATGTACGTGAAGTGGTACGTGTAAATCCACTGGGTGAAGTGTTCGAGTTACGTAACACTTCACCAGATGTCGCTCAAGACATGAGCTCTCGTATAGAGCGTGCTAAGATGAATAGCAACCATGGGGACTTTGCTGTCCCGGCCTCTAAGAGGCGTAAGGTTTCTTTGAGGAAACAATCGAAGCGTAGGGTGGTGACTGTTAAGCGCCCAACGTTTAAGAAGTCACGAAGTGATAATAGTAATAATACGCTGTATACACTTGTCAATGGATTGACTGGCCAGATCGATGGCAATATTAATCTTGAGACTCTTCCATCCGTGGATAAAATTTTTCGGCTAGACGAGATGTCTGACGGCGAATTTAGCCAAGCCTTGCAGGCAGGAGAATTCTCCGAGTTAGTGGTCATTCGGCCTGATATTGAGTTGAACTCATCCTCGTTATTGGACGAGTCTGTCCTTGAGGACACAAAGGCGGCATTGGATGCCCGTAGTGGATCGTAGATCCTTAAGGATCCTCTTGATCCGTTTTATCCTTTGCTAAAGTAATTTCAAGACGTGGTGTGTCACGACCCACCGTCTGTATTACCTCCTGATAGAGGTGTGCGTCATGAAATTGACTTGGTTCCTGGAACTAAATACTGCGTAACACGGCAGTGGCCTTTGCCCAAGGAACAGTGTGACGTCATAGACGACTTCTTTCGTGCAAAGCACGCGGCGGGGATGGTTCGTGAGAGCAAATCTCCCCATTCCACACCGACCTTCTGTGTCAAAAAGCCCAACGGGAAGTGGCGCATTGTTCATGCTTACAATAAGCTTAATGTGGCCACCATCCCGGCTCAGACACCAATTCCGAGGAAGGATGTTATTCAGAACAATATGGTGGGATGTACAATGTACAGTGTGCTCGACTTAGTCGATGGTTATTACCAGCTTCTCATGCGAGAAAGCGATATTCCGCTGACAGCGGTCAGCACTCCAAGCGGTATGCTCTGGGAGTGGCTCGTTATGCCGCAAGGGCTATCAAATGCCCCGGATACATTCAACCGTCTTGTGACACAATTGTTTAGACCTCACAGAGGTTATGCACAGACGTACTTTGATGACATCTTTGTCCATAGTCGTGCTATGAACGGTCGGTCAGATGTGGATAATCACATTGACCATTTACGAGCGGTGCTCGAGTGGATGCGCACGAATAAGTTGTACGCCAACGCGTCTAAGTGCATTTTTGGTGCAGAAGAGATTCCCTTTTTAGGGTGCTTTATTGGTAAGCAAGGCCTTAGAGCGGATCCCGCCAAGGTAAAAGCCATAGTTGATTGGCAGGTTCCAAAGAACCAAAAGGACTTACGTAAGTGGCTTGGCCTCGCCAATTACTTACACAAGTACAGTGCGAATTACGCAGACATGGCTCGGCCATTAACCAATCTCCTTAAAAAGGATGTAGAATGGTGCTGGACTAGCACTGAGCATGATGCTTTTCAAGCAGTCAAGGAGAGTCTCCTACATGCGCCCATATTGGCTTTGCCTGATCCTGAGCGATCTTTCAGTGTCGTCTGTGACGCATCTGACTTTGCCATAGGCAGAGCTCTGTTGCAAACAGATGATGATGGGCGGGAACGCGTTATTGCGTTTGAGTCCCGACAGCTAAAAGCTGCGGAGAAGAACTATCCTGTTCATGACAAAGAGCTACTTGCAATGAAGTATGCTCTCGTCAAATTCAGAGTTCATCTTCTTGGCTCTAAGCCGTTTGTGATCTATACAGATCATGCGTCACTACGCACTGCGACCCAGTCGCCTCACCTCTCTCAGAGAATGGCTCGTTGGCTTTACTTCTTTGCCGAGTACAACTTCGAGGTGAAGTATAAGCCGGGCAAGCAAAATGCTTTGGCGGATGCGTTGTCACGCAGGCCTGACTATGAGCTTGCTCATGTTACGACTCTGTCGTCACCGGTCACTGACCTAATCCGCACGGCATATGTCAAGGATGAACATTGTGTAGCCCTGCTACGTGCTCTAGGGAGCGAGGAGTTTAAAGACTCGTACATAAAATTGTCGGCACGGTTACGTGCGAGGTTACATCGATATTCCATCGATCAAGGCCTGTTGTGCTATAGCACGGATGTGGAGGATACCCCTCGCATCGTTGTCCCTCATGATGAGGAGTTGAAGCATCGGATCCTCTATGAGGCACATGATACTGCGTTGAGTGGTCATCTCGGTCGTGAAAAGACCTACGGCTCTGTGAGCCAATTCTATTGGTGGCCCAAACTATACAAATGGGTGAGCACCTATGTACGTACGTGTGAAACGTGTCAACGGGTGAAACCCTCACCACATGCGGCAGCGCCGCTGGCTAGTTTGCCTATACCCAAAGGGTGTTGGGAGTCCATCAGTATGGACTTCCTGTTCGGTTTACCGACGGATTCGTATGGAAATACGGGTATTGTGGTCTTTGTTGACCGTTTGAGCAAGATGGCTCATTTAGCGGCGGTGCCAGACACCATTGATGGTGAAGGTACAGCGACGCTGTTTATCGATCGCGTGTTTCGACAACACGGTCTGCCGTTAGCAATTGTCTCTGATATAGATCCTCGCTTCACTGGGAAGTTTTGGAATTCAATCTTCAAGGTGCTCGGCACACGTTTGGACATGTCCACAGCGGATCATCCGCAGAGCGATGGTCAAACCGAGCGCGTTAATCGCATCATCGGTGACATCTTGCGCAGTGTTTGCGCTGAAACACCTAAGCGTTGGAGCTCGATGCTCCCTGTCGTTGAGTTTGCGTTGAATAACGCTGTGCATGCCTCCACCGGCTTTACCCCGTTCTACGTGAACGGTCTCACACACCCTCGCGTTCCGTTAACGCTACCACTACGTGGTTCAGGGCTTGGTGGGGGAGGAGTTGCCGATCGGCTTGCTGATATCAGCCCTGCTACTGTTCAAAAACAGGTAAGCGAGTTTCTCGCAACGCGATTGAATGTCTTACGACATGTGCGTGACGCACTGGCTGATAGCCAAGATAAGCAGAAGGAACAAGCAGATGCCAAAGGCAGAGGTTGTATTGAACGTTATAAGGTCGGAGACCAAGTTCTACTCAATGCTAAAAACCTACCTACAAATGTAGTATCCGCCGTCTTCAAGACGAAGTTGCGCCCGCGCTTCATTGGACCCTTTACGGTCGTCGCCAAGAAGGGACTTGCGTATACGCTCAACCTTCCGCGCAAACTGCGCACAAACCCCGTGTTCTACGTTGGCATGCTTAAGCCGTATCGGGATCCGTCCCACGTGAACTTGGAGGCGCTTGCGCCGGGTAGGTTGGCTTTGCCATCGGTTGCTGAATCCGTATCAGGAGGTCAAGCTGAGCCTCCATCCGGGCTTTACCCAACTCCAACGCCCGAACACGGGCTCGCATTGCGTCGAACGCACTCTGGGTCTGACCCAACGTCTCACGGAGACCACTCAGCTCGAGAAGCACCTTCTCGTGCTCCTCCTTCGGTATACCGACCACCTCCGACGCTGCTCGATGAGCAAGGGAACCGCCAGTTCCATGTGGAACGACTCCTGAAACGACGTCGTCGTCAGGGTCAATACCAGTATCTGGTAAAGTGGCGAGGGTACCCGGAGTCGGAGAACTCGTGGGAATTTGAGTTACCCCTTCGGCAGGATTGCCCGTACGCCGTTGATGTTTTTGAACATCGTGGCAGGGGTCATCCTTCGACCGATATCGCTTCCCACCAATAGTGGTGGAAGCAGGTGGGTCGTTTGGTTCCGCTTGACCAACTCCCACTTCCATCGGCACAGCCGGAGCATAGCGGGTGCGAAATCGCAATTGGCCTCTGGCCTTAAGCTTGGCATAGTCATACCGAAGCTTTCGTTCGAGACGAACATCTGCCACATTGGCACTTGCTCTGAGAGATAGCATGCTGCTGAGGTGACGTTTCCGGTGCACCCCCCAGCGCACAAAAGTGTTGTCCTCCTCCTCCGGAGATTCGCCTGCGAATAAGAGGATGGGTATACCCCTCATCGGTGGCACCGGTGCACCCCGTGCTTGCGTGTCAAGTCGCAACTTGTATTGACTTAGAGTCGTCAAGTGGGGTTGCAGGTACCTCTCACGAAGTGCCTGTCGGCTCGCCACTTCATCAGAAGATGTAGGCTCAGCGCCAATGGCCCACGTTGCCAGGGAACGACCTGTCGTTTGGCGTATACGCTCTTCCACATTTAGTGGCGTGAACTGATAGCCACGACGACCCTCAAGGTCTGCAGCAAACTGCATACGGCGCTGAGCGCTCTCCTCTTGTTGGATTACCAACTCTTGTTGCTCATCGAGCGGGTTGGTGATGATGTGTTCACCTGCATCTGTTGCATGATGCTGCGTTTCTAACGCGGTGGTCTCACTACGCTCGGCAAATGGGTTTGGTGCAGTATGAGGCGATGCCTCTTGCACTGGTGAGTTGGACATTGTCCGTTCTTCACCACGGACATCAGTATCACTACCATAGTCCTCCTCCACATTAATGCCGAGGTAAGAAGAGAGAGTCGGGGACTCGTAAGGTGGCGATGCCATGGTGTTTCGTGCTTTAAAAATCGTGAGGTTAGAGCGCACACACACCGTCCTCTTCGAGGAAAAGTTCGATTGACGTTTTGTGGTAACGTCAGTCTGGTGGGGGAGGGTGTAACGGGGTTACACGTCGGCTGGTAGCCGACGATAGGTGTGGTGCACACACGAGAGGGGGGTATCCTATAAGGTAATATTAGAACACAGTGAGCGTATCAATTGTTGAAGACTGGTGTCTGTCATCAATTGATTGCAAGATCTTTTAAGAGGTTATTTAGGGCAGGTTAAATACGTTGTTCTAAGGTGTTCTTTTAGGTTAAATGAAGAAATAAAATTCAGTTCCCATTTTGATCAACATAAGACACGTGCCTTACGAGGCGTCTTTGATCGGGAGGACAGAAGCAACGCCTGTAAAGGTAGCTTGTCCTCGAGCACTCTGTGCTGTGATTCATTTGAATCGTTTGGTCCCTCTGGAACGGGGACCGTAAGCTCTCTGAGCTGTTGACTCTCTGAGTCGGGTTCTTTGAACCGAAGTTGCTCATGAGCGTAAAGTCTTCTTCTGACAAAAGGAGCTGTGTAGCTCCGCTACAACGTATCCAGTGACTGAGGCTGAGTAGAACAATACATTGCATAAAGGCACGACGCCAATTCAGCTAAAGGTTTGAGAGCAAGAATGACAAGTCGCAGCGTACATTGGGTCGACTAAAGAGAGAAGAGTAAGCTCAATCTGGACGATTTGTGGAGAGAGATCGACACTGGTCGAGACACTCGCCAGTTTGGTTTGTGTCACGACCGGGCAGTTGTGGTGTGTAGAATTGCCAAACGATTTGCTCGATACTCTTGACTTGATTATAGTAGGGGTGACCCCGACGAAAGGTACCGGAGCGCGTCGACGAGTGAAGGCTCGACGAACAAAGACTCGACGAGTGAAGAATCGACGAGTGAAGAATCGACGAGTGAAGAATCGACGAGCAAAAACTTGACGGGAGAAAACTTGACGAGTAAAAAATTGACGAGTGAAGACTTGACGAGTAAAGACTCGAAGAGAGAAGACTCAATGAGGGAAGACTCTACGAGTGAAGACATGACGTGAGAAGATATGAGAGTGAGATAAGGAATGATCTAAAATACTAGGCATTAGTATAGGTTGATAAGGGGGACGAAGGGGAGCCAATTTAGAGTCCTTTCGCGGTCAGGAAGAGGAAAAGAGATAATCAATACAGTGCAGAATTTTCTAAGTCCAAGACACGCGTGCACCTACGGTCCCTGCGTGGGCTACATTATGCCTGCCGTCGAACCTCGAGAGGAATAGCTTGTAGAGGTATCGACTGGTAGAGCCAATAGTGTAGGAAGGCCCGGGTTGGGCAGCACTCGCCACTAGCGAAAGAAGGAGTCTCGTTGTCGAAGAGCCGGTAAACCTTGTGATGGGACCGTTGTTAGACTTGTCAAGTAACAAGCCAGTGACCCAATAGACGGCACCGTTGAACATCTTGTCGAACGACAAGCCGATGGGCCTCAGCCGAGGGTACCGAAAATCTTCTAGTCGGGCATACACTGCGCTCGATGACCTGTCAAAACGCGTAAGCGTCGGCTTCCATCCTTTGGTGTGAAGTCACAAGAAGAGGTTTGGAGGCTGCTGAGCTCAGGCAGGACTCTGGAGGAAGTGGTTGTAAGGAATCGGTTAGGCGAGAGCCACAACTAAACCCGAAGGGACGAACCACTTAACCTTTTCCCAAACGTACCAGCCCGTGTCGCCGACTTAACTCGGCGATTGTTGTGTTTGTACGTTGATACTGTTTTATAACAGAATTAACTAACTACTATACCACATTAGTCTATATTAGACGACTAAATGTTGGCGAAACAAATTGCCAACTAACTGTTTGGCATGAAGATAGCGCGTCATTCTATTGCTATCTAATTTACAATACGAAAGTTTTTGCAAGTCTTGGGTGAACGAATGCAGAGTTCTTGTCGGACAATGGGGTGACAAGCAATATTCAAGTGGTGTTAGTACAAATTTTTACATACCGGTGAGCTAAATGTGAAAGAAAGCGAAGTATTGTATCGATTTTGACCGCAGAGGATCAGTTTACAGGAGACTGAGTTATAAATTGAGTAGCTTTCAGCCATTTTTGACATGTTACGAGGGTTAAATTGGATTGATATTAAAAAGTGATGCCGCTCTGAGTAGTTTACATATAGTGTCTGTGTATCTGCTTCACATTCAGATTGCATTAGCTGAGGTCATTCATATTGAGATTTTATGAGCCAACAGTTTATTCAAGTAAAGGATCGGGCCAGATTATGGCCGACGACCAGTTTGGTCGATTATCGGCAGTGGCCAATAAAATGACAGAGCTGACAACTCTGAGCGATCTAATTGGATTGTTTTACGAATAAGTCAGTTTATGGCCGTCCACACGCGTCAAACGCAGGCTAATCACATACTGCGACGACGCACAATTAAGTAGAGAAAGGTCTCTAGCCAAGACGATATCGCGAGGGCTGTCAGTTTTCGTGAACATGGTATATCGTGGGACACCGTTCTCGATTTATTTCCCGCAACCACAGAAAGAACTACCTGCCGCCTCACAACCCAACATCTCTCTGGTGTGACAATAAGAAGACCCGGACCATCGAACGTTCTTTTCGAAGATATTGAAGACGACCTCCGGACGTGGATCGTAGGGATGCAGCGAGAAGGTCTCCCCGTTACGCGTCATATGGTACTTAGCAAAACGCGAACGAGGCGCACCATGTGCTTTACAGTCCCGAGCGATCGGCTGCCATCATGGTCGACGGATACGTAATGCGATTATTTTCCCGTCCCCTTCAACTTTCACTCAGAGTCTAGCAAGTGATTTCTCGCGCGCTCAACCAAGTCGATCAAGAGAACCTCGATAATCTTCTGAATAAGCTGGTTAAGCACTCGATCGAGCGCAAACTAACCAACGGCCGCGTTTTTTAATATGGAAGAGACGGTATTCGCTCAGAAATCGAAGTCAAGGAAAGATATCGTTGTGTGTGGGTCGAAGAATGTTTGGGCAAAGTGTATTGACATGAGCTTCCACCTGACGCTATTCGCCTGTGTCAGTGCCTCCGCATCAAGTCTACCGCCACTATTTCTGCTTCCAGGCCAACCTTTATATAGTGGCATCCTGAGTGTGTGCTCCGTCCCTGGTGCTACAGTTGCCGTCGCTCTGAAGGCGTTCATTAACCAATCTAACTTTATCAAGCGGTTGAAGCCCTTTGCAGAAAGATTACCCAGCAGCTTCATTCGTGTAATGACGATCATCTACGACGGTTGCACAAGCCATTACAGCAAGATAATCGTTGAAAAGGTAATCGAGATGAAGATTATAGAAATTCTGCTTCCTCCAGACTACAAACACATATTTCATCCTCTAGACGTCTCTGTTTTTAAGCCCTTCAATACCAGCCTGCGTCGATACATATACCGCTCCATGATCGATGAATCTGTGTCGAGCTTGACAAAAAAACAGGTGATCTCATAATTTTTAAGCGCGTGGCAGAATAGTGTGTTTCTCAAGCCAGATAAAGTGATTTATGTCTTTGCCAGCGCTGGACTTTGGCAAATTTCAGCACCCAAAATGCGTGCACGTAGAGCATTATACGCCGATGGAGGTGTTAAGAACGTAAGCGTACCAAGCAACTTGGTGTTGATCAAAGTACAACAAGAGCTCCGTACGTAGGTACTCTTCCTTACCAAGCCGTCAACGAAATGCAAAGGAAAGCGCAAGACAGTTAACATGCTTCTTCGCATCATGACTCAAGAACACTTGAAATCGATCGAGTAATATATCTATGTTATGGATTTGATTTGTAAAAGCCATAAACTGACCCATTCGTGAAAAAGCCACTAGTTTTGCCTTTTTGATGTGCCCCAAAACTTTCTTATATATATTATAAGAAACATGGTTTGCTGCAACGGGCAGCCACGGTCTTCTTATTTCTTTTAAGCGATTTAGAATCAAAATAAACGAAAAGCGAAGTCAGCATTTCGTATTAGCTTGAGTATACAAAAAATATGCCATAAACCGGTCTCATACCTTAGGTTTATATGGGTAATTTGAAAATATTAAGACCGTGAGAATCGATGCATGTGGGCATGTGATTAAATGCATGAAATGCACTTAGATTGACCGGGTTAAGCCAAGTAAGTCGTGAAAAAAATAATCGATTGTGATCGAGTATTGGTCAGGTGTTTTGTTAGGGACTATGTCGGCAGGAGTGAGGGAACAAAGATAAATTAATTAGGATATAACAATAAATTGGAAAGGTTTTCCGATTTGGTCATCGTGTATGCGCTGAACTAGGGTTATATCATTGTGATTTTAGACCTGCCACGAGGATCAAATGTTTCACAGCTGTGTTGGAAATTTTGAGGTGTGTTGTATACATAGCCGACAGCACCTGTTTTAGCAAGTCAATGAGCTTAATCAGTGAGTCAACTGTCTCTGACGAACATTTACTGAGCAGACAAAATGTAGGATGACGTACGTGGTAATGCCACAAAACTACGTTAAAGAGGATCGTATTGTGATTGATGGTATTACAGTAAAGTGTCCGTAATTTGCAATTCTCTTATGTATTAATCTCCCTTACTTATCAAAATTGAGTCCCATGTTGGGCCCAGGCCAAATATTAAAAAAACCTTAATTTGTAATATTAAAGCCAAAAAATATTTTGCCATACAAATATTGAACTACTGCCGAGAGACCGCTACCAAAAATTATCCGGAGTTTGTTGCTTAAGGGATTTTTGCTAGCGCTTTCCAAACTGATCCTGCATCTTCTAAGTCATTTCTAAAACTCCTCTATAGTCTCCATCTAGGTAATGTGTTTCCAACAAACACCCACACGTACCTTAAGTGGGGGACGTCACTGGCAGAACAGTGCTGGTGAACACCGGCACACCA
Source organism: Hyaloperonospora brassicae (assembly GCA_947650285.1). NCBI lineage: Eukaryota > Oomycota > Peronosporomycetes > Peronosporales > Peronosporaceae > Hyaloperonospora > Hyaloperonospora brassicae. Next base: position 81,324 of record CANTFL010001446.1, read on the forward strand.
AAAACCGAAGGCTTTAACTTTTTACTGCAGTCGCCGGATATCAAACCGGTGACCTCTCTCTTGGTTCTGCCACACCAAACCACTTGAGATACAAGCTAATGGGCGAGGATCATCTCGACGCGCCTTTTTCACAACATGTAGCACCCTTCGATTCAATTCTACCCCCTAACTCTGCTAATTAATTATTCGCTTCTTTGATCAAAATCTGGCCGTCCCAGCTATGCTAAAAAGCAAGACACTACTGCGTGGAAATTTGTTTTGCTTAGTACTCCTTCCGTGTTAACATGTTTGTCCCTTTAACAACAAAAACAAAAATGAGCATTTTATATAGCCTAATTGGCTAATGCACCTCAAAATAAAACCCATTTAAAACAATTTTAGTCAGAGTTGTTCGTGTATTCATCCAGTAACTAAAAGTTGAAACCAGCACGTCAAAATCCATCCTTTTTGAAGGGTTTTGCACCAACGCTGATTACGGGGCTTGCAGACCACCAATTGTCACTCTTGACAATTTTAATAAAAGCTTAGAAAAGTCAAAAACCTCTATCTATGCTCGGAAAGCTTAATCGCCTTTGATATATAGCAATAGACGCCTAAACAAGACGCCTCTTTTGGCCGATTTCACGCAAATTTGCCTCTATAATTTTGGCTTTGTTTTACATTGGATTTAATTGCATGCATCGGTTTGAACAGTAAACATCATTGCCTGCTTGCTGGTATTGCTGTCATAGTCGAAGATGAACACCAAACCCAAACTCCGCTCGAAGAACCTCACAGACCTCGAACACACTGGTTTAATGTGTACGCTGCTTCAGTCTACTGGTGCAAACATGAAGGTCAACCGTACTAATTCTGAGTCAGTGGCGCTAACATAAACGTGTTCTGCGAAGTCAATAATGAGGGTATGGAAGCGCGGTCACGACACCATGGCCCCCTCATTGGACCTTTTATATGTTATATCCAAATTTAAGGGTGATAAAGGCACAGAAAGAAGAGATTCGTATGCAGTTCACGAGAAAATCGAGGCTGCGCCGTATCGTAAGCAATACACACTATGCTCTTTGGGACATGTTACGGGAATATCGGCCTCTACGCTTTGCACCAGCGCAATGACATCATGGAGACAACCAACGCTGTCAAGCCCCTGCTGACGTAGGAGAACAACCGCGCGATAATTGCTATCATCTTCCGTTTTGCCGACGAGTCGACACTCCTCTACACCCTACTGTACGATGTAATTCATATCGATGAGAAATGGTTTTACATGACACACGCGTCCCAGTGGATTTAACTGTCTCTTAACGAGCCGGCGCCACTCCGGTATGTACGTTGTCTATTCAATATTTTAAACTGGTGTGTAGTGCTAATACGAGTGACCTAATGTGTAATGTTTTAAACGATGCAAAAGCAAGCGATTTATTTGTAAGGTGATGTTTTTAGCAGCAGTCGCCAAGGCCGAGAAAGGACACTGCCAGTGGTACTTGGTTTGATGGGAAGTTGGTCAGATGGCCTTTCGTGGAGCGGACGGTCGTGCACCGGACCAGCAAGAATCGACTAGTCGTAACTGTTGAACTCAAGCCAGTATCTACCGTGAGGAGAGCGGAGTACGTCGACATGTTGCTGGACAACGTCATCCCTGCGATCACCGCCAAGTTTTTGGCGTCGCAGCCAACGCGGAGCTTTTTACTTACAACAGTACATGGCGCGACGTCACGTGAAAGAAGATGGCCCGCTCGTGAGTGAGGATGGCCGCCAGTTGAGCCTTGACCTACGCGTATTGTGTCAGCCTCCTAATATCCCGGACTTCAATGTGCTGCTTAGGCTATTTTCGATCGATCCAGACACTACAGCACGAAGTGGCGCCTCGTAGCTACGACGAGTAGGTAGAAGCAGTCCAAGAATCGTCTATGAATCGTAAGATAGAAAAACTAGAAAACGTATTTCTTTCGCTGCAGTCGTGTATGACTGCAGCACTAAAAGACGATGGTGGCAATGCCTATGAGCTACCACATTCGGTGAAGGCCACTCTTCGTCGACATGGAGACTTGCCTCGGTCGCCTAGTTGCCCTCGAGCTTGTACGACATGGCACGTAATCTCTTAACCAAATCGAAGTAATACATGTCATTTATCTTTTCCCTTTATAAATTGATATTGACGAAATGGACAAACATTGTAAAACAAAACATCGATCGATTTGGGACAAAGACCATGCCACAGAGGGAGTAAATGATGAAGGACTATTGAGGGTAGTGATTGGCAATACTCACTCATTGGTGGATAGAGGCCATGAAATCAATCTACAAAAATAGCAATTGCTGCAAGACGCGGCAATGAATGGTGAGAAAACGGGTGTGTTCCATATTTGCAGTTTGCCATAGTTACATTAGGATAAGAAAAAAACTTTAAAGGTCGCTTTATGTACTGAAAATAACATACATATACTTTATCTTTTACGAAGCAACTTCGTTCTGTCAATAACCATTTCTTCGGACGGATGTGTACGTGGAGCTTTGGGCACCTACATTTACACTGTGGTGAATGTAGGTAGCTTGTGCTTTGTCTGTAACAGCATTTGGTGCATTTTTATAGCATGACACAGAGATTCGGTTGGTGTTGTCCATAAGGCAAATTCAGTAAAATGACGAAGTAGAAGAAGAAGAAGAAAAGAAAGAAGATGAAAAAGAAGAAGAAGAAGAAGAAAAAGAAGGAGGAGAAGAGACAGTCGTAGTACGCTCGTTCATCGTGGACGTAAGTCACAGTGCGTACTTCACACGATAGGGCTGTTCATGCAGGCATGAATACTGTATCACAAAGTCAAGATGCATGCTATGATTATGACAGACTTGGGACAGAGATGGACGTAGCTGCTTGATCACGACTTGAAAGGGGTTCTCTCATCGCGCAACCTTCGCGCACAATTGAACAAACCACTTCGTTCAATCGTGAAGATTGAGATACAGCCAGTGTATACACACGGAGCAAAGGGAGACCAATGCACATTGAGACAAAAACCAAATCCCACCAAAAAGCTCGCCAGATAGAGGAGATAGAAAAACATTTACATACTCAGAGGACAACCGATGCACTGCATCGCTCAAAAACGACTCCATTCCGCTTTACACGGGTAGTAACCCACTTGCGGCCATGCAAGCAGTCACTCTATCCCACCTCGTCGCACCACTCCCGTGCCGCACTCAGCCAACCGACGTGTCTACTCTGCCTTCGCCACGGCCGACGCCACCGACACCGCCGCTGCCGTCGTCTTCTTCGCCTTGCGCTCCCGCGCCGACTTGGCCTTTTCCTTGCGGGCGTCCGACTGCTCTTTCAGCGTCTTCTCGCGATGACGCTCCGCCTTCATCTTGTGGATCGTCTCCATGAGCACGCGCTTGTTCTTGAACTGGTTGCCCTTGCTGCGCATGTAGAGCTCGTGGTAGATGTGCTTGTCGATCTTCTTGGCCTCGCGGTACTTGCGCAGGAGGCGACGGAGCACGCGAATGCGCCGCATCCAAATCACTTTGAACGGCAGACGCGCGTTGGCTGTACCGTGGCGCTTGCCAATGCCCGTGTGGCGGCCCTTGCGCTTCGCTTCATTGCGCTTCGTGAACCGCGCGCGCGAGTGGATCACCTGCGGCTTCTTGATCACAAACCCGTCCTTCACGAGCTTGCGGATGTTCTGGCGCGAGTTGGCCAGCGCGATCTCGTTCGACTCGTTCGGGTCGAGCCAGATCTTGCGCTTGCCGCACTTGAGCACGGACGCCGCCAGACTAGCACACAGATAGAAAGCGAGAGAGAGAGAGAGAGAACAAGTGGGTACAAGTGTCAGGCAACGGCGTCAAGAGGTCGTTGCAATAACGTGAACGACGCGCTTCGTCTAAACGTACCGCTTCTGGAGTTTCAACGACACCATCGGGGGGTTCTGCTCTGCACGTTGGCCCAATGAGGAGAGAGAAGTGAGGAGCTCCGAGCGCTCGGCGACGGGTGGAGGCGACAGCCATACAAACGACAAGCGAGTTGACCGCTGGCATACAAACGGCAAGAGAACGACCAGCTCCGGTTCGAACCGACGCAAGAGGAATGTGTGGCGAAGAGACCGCGACCGCACCGGTTCATTGATGGTCCCGAACAGTGACACGAGCGGATAGTGACGAAGAGATGCGGTGCGCCACGACCGTTTGTCGCCATGGAGGTTCACATTCTCATGCGACAGACGGCTTCTTGGCGAGAGTGACACAAAAGGACGACCACTTGTTTCAGTACTTTTCAACATGCGCATTGATGAAATAGGCAAGCACAGTGGAGCGGTTTCGCACCACTGCACATCGTCGGGTAATTGCCGAGGTACTTGCACAGCTTTGTATGCATCGCGTCAACCGTAGCTGCCAGCACAACGAGACACGAATTATCCTAGACGGCATACTCGTAGTCAGCTGGGATCACCGTTACCGCGAGTGCACCTTGATGGTAGACATAGCAGCTTTCGTTGCAGTGAACACCAGGCGATTGCCAAGGCGACATACTTCGAGCTTGCTTGTCATGTCCGCCTAGTGCAAGCGAGCATGGACCACAATGTTACCGATTACAAGAGACGTCTCGATAAGGTTACAACGTACAAAACCATTTGTCGACGGCGAACGACCGCTTCTAAAGTTGTCTGTCCCATAAGAATTTCATCATGTCGGGGAACAGCAGATGACGAGCAGCAGCGACGCGGCCCGTAAATTGTTGGTCGGCCGTCGCATCTATATGCACCTCTCGTTTATAAACTCACCAGACCGAATAAGTTTCGATACCCTGCATGATCGAGACGCTTACAAATCCCATCTAAATATGTGCAGCTTGTCCTGGTCATCTCCACAACTTTGAGGCCGTGTGCTTCGTAGGGCTTATGAATCGGATAGAAGCAGCACACCGAATGAAGCAGACTGATATCAATTCCGCAAAACAATCTGATCCGGACACGATGTAACGGGGTTACACGTCGACTGGTAGTCGACAATAGGTGTGGTGCACACAAGGGATGGGATCCCCTTTAAAGTAATATTAGAACACAAGTATCAATTGTTGAAGACTGATGTCTGTCAACCATTGATTACGAGATCTTTTAAGAGGTTTATTTAGGACATAAGTGAGTAGGTTATTTACTTTGTTCTAAGGTGTTCTTTTAGGTTAAAAGAAGAAATAAAATTCAGTTCCCATTTTGATCAACAAAAGACACGTGCCTCTCTGAGGCGTCTTGCGATCGTAAGGAGCTAGCAACGCCTTGTTAAGGCAGCTACTCCTTGTGCACTCTGTGCGTTTGATTCTCTTGAATCGTTTGGTCCCCCTGGAACAGGGACCGTAAGCTCTCTGAGCTTGTTGACTCTTTGAGTCGGGTTCTTTGAACCAAACCTTAGCTCTCGGAGCTGTTGACTCTTTGAGTCGGGTTCGTAGAACCAAAGTTGCTCATAGAGCGTTAAGTCTTCCTCTGACTTAAGGAGCTGTGTAGCTCCGCTACACTTGGTAGCACTTGTAGTCAATCTACGCCTGAGTCGGTAACGACTGATCCTCTGTGAGGATGGAGCAATCCACACCCCTCTCTGAGGCCCAAAAGGTCGCGCTTGATAAGCTGACCGCGGCCGTAGGCCCTGAGTATGTGGAGTTTCTAGCTGCACAAGGTCCCGATGTGCTCAATGCACGAGTCGAGACCTTCATGCAGTATGAAACGGCCCTTTTAGGGCAGGTTCAAAACCAAGTAGCGTCGGCTATGCCAACACGCTACGTGGCGATGCCACCAGAAGAGGCTAAGCCTCGTCCCCTTAGGGTGGACGTTAAACATTACTCCGGGAAGGAGGGGGAAACCTGACCCTCTGGATCCGTGAGATTGAGATGGCCATGAGCTCTGGCCTTATCTCACTGGAGTACCAGCGGGTCTCGCTGGCTATCTCCAAGCTCGATGGAAGAGCTAGAGAGTGGGCTCTGACGTGTGGCACGTCGGTCGACTTGGCGTTTCCCACATGGGATTCGCTCAAGTTAGACCTTTTGCGAGTTTTCTCGCCGCCTAACCAGGCCTATCGCGTGCGCTCACGCTTCTTGTCTACCCGTCAGGGTAAGAATGAGCTAACGGACTATGTCCAAGAGTTGAGAACTCTGATGGCTGCTATGCAGTCTGACCCTCTCCCTGAGACAGTCTATGTGACTGTCTTCATGGAAGGTCTTCGTAATGGCGTTGCCAGGACCGAGGTGTTTCGGGTCCATCCCTCTACTTTTGAGGAGGCTGTTAGCATCGCTCAAAATGCTGAGCACAACTTCAAGTCGGCCAGACTTGGTTGGAATGGGTACAACCCAAGCTTTGCGAGGGCAACCTCTGCGAGCACCTCGGCTTACTGTAAGCCAGAACCGATGGATCTCAGCCATGCTGAAGATGAAGGTGAAGCGGAGCTTCATGTTGCAGAGCAACGACAGGAAGTGAGACGCTGTTATATGTGCGGAAGCACTAAACACTTGCGTCCCACTTGTCCTTTGCGTAAGCAACAACCGACTCCTATGGGTCGAAACCCCAGCCACAACCAGAAACCTGGTATGGCACGGGGAAACGTCGACACCCAGTAGGCGCGGGGCGCCCTACTGGGGTAGAACTGAGTTCTGTTGCTTCTCTACGAGGTAGAGTGAAACAGGGCTTAGCCCCACCGAGCTATGTGCCCGCCAGCACAGAGCGTGGATACAAGCCTGGCTTGTTAGTCGCCGAGGCGAAGATTAAAGGCTTTGAGAAGCATTGGTCGATCCTAATCGACTCCGGAGCATCATGCAATTATGCTCGACGTCGTTCCCTTGAGGGAAGTCAGCGATACGCTGAAGCGCTCAAAGCGCATGAGGGTGATTCAATCACCGTTCGTTTAGCGACTGGTAGTCGCGTCACGGTGCCTAAAGTTCCGTTGAACTTAGGTGTGAAGTTTTTGGACTTTGACAGCATTGAACGCTGTCTTGTCCTCGATTTGGATTCGAGATATGATCTCATCCTGGGTATGGCTTGGCTTGAACGCCATGAGCCATGGATTGATTGGAGGTCTAAGACCTTAGGCGCCACGCGCAATGTTCCTAGCGAAGCTTTGGAGAGTCATGAACCCACCTTTGCTAGGCAACAAAAGCGCTATTGGCGCGAGCCATTGACGGAAGATGTCAATGTGCTGGACATTGGTATGTCAGAGTTAATTAACTCCAATGTCAATGACATCAATATTGAGCGGAGCTCTTTCACCGTATGTGAAGGGAGTTATACTCCGTTGAGTGATACTCGTTGTGATACTGAGTCACTGCATGCTGCAGGCATGGTTGGCCTAGGGCCGAGACATCAAGAATGTAATTCCTCTGATGTGAGTGGGGTGGCACGTGAAATTCCACCGAGTGAGGGCGGCCGAGGTGGCACCTCACTGAATGTCGGTAATGACATTGATGGCGAGAAGCCAGAGTGTTCAGGGCTAGGCCCGGATGCTGTACGTGAAGTGGTACGTGTAAATCCACTGGGTGAAGTGTTCGAGTTACGTAACACTTCACCAGATGTCGTTCAAGACATGAGCTCTCGTATAGAGCGTGCTAAGATGAATAGCAACCACGGGGACCCTACTGTCCCGGCCTCTAGGAGGCGTAAGGTTTCTTTGAGGAAACAATCTCAGCGTAGGGTGGCAACTGTTAAGCGCCCAACGTCTAAGAAGTCACGAAGTGATAATAGTAATAATACACTATATACACTTGTCAATGGGTTGACTGGCCAGATTGATGGCAATATTAGTCTTGAGACTCTTCCATCCTTGGATACTCTCTTTGAACTAGACGAAATGTCTGACGGCGAATTTAGCCAAGCCTTACAGGCAGGAGAATTATCCGAGTTAGTGGTCATTCGGCCGGATATTGAGTTGAACTCATCCTCGTTATTGGACGAGTCTGTCCTTGAGGACACAAAGGCGGCATTGGATGCCCGTAGTGGATCTTCGATCCTTAAGGATCCTCTTGATCCGTTCTATCCTTTGGTAAAGGAGTTTCAGGACGTGGTGTGTCACAACCCACCGTCCGTCTTGCCTCCCGATAGAGGTGTACGTCATGAAATTGACTTGGTTCCTGGAACTAAATACTGCGTAACACGGCAGTGGCCTTTACCGAAGGAACAGTGTGACGTCATTGACGACTTCTTTCGTGCAAAGCACGCGGCAGGAATGGTACGTGAGAGCAAATCTCCCCATTCCACACCGACCTTCTGTGTCAAAAAGCCCAATGGGAAGTGGCGCATTGTTCATGCTTACAATAAGCTTAATGCGGCCACCATCCCGGCTCAGACACCAATTCCGAGGAAGGATGTTCTTCAGAACAATATGGTGGGATGTACAATGTACAGTGCGCTCGACTTAGTCGATGGTTATTACCAGCTGCTCATGCGAGAAAGCGATATTCCGCTGACAGCGGTCAGCACTCCAAGCGGTATGCTCTGGGAGTGGCTTGTTATGCCGCAAGGGTTATCAAATGCCCCGGCTACATTCAATCGTCTTGTGACACAATTGTTCAGACCTCACAGAGGTTATGCACAGACGTACTTTGATGACATCTTTGTCCATAGTCGTGCTATGAACGGTCGGTCAGATGTGGACAATCACATTGACCATTTACGAGCGGTGCTCGAGTGCATGCGCACGAATAAGTTGTACGCCAACGCGTCTAAGTGCATCTTTGGTGCAGAAGAGATTCCCTTTTTAGGGTGCTTTATTGGTAAGCGAGGCCTTAGAGCGGATCCCGCTAAGGTAAAAGCCATAGTTGATTGGCCGGTTCCAAAGAACCAAAAGGACTTACGTAAGTGGCTTGGCCTTGCCAATTACTTGCACAAGTACAGTGCGAATTACGCAGACATGGCTCGGCCATTATCCAATCTCCTTAAAAAGGATGTGGAATGGTGCTGGACTAGCACCGAGCATGATGCTTTTCAAGCAGTAAAGGAGAGTCTCCTTCATGCGCCAATCTTGGCTTTGCCTGATCCTGATCGATCTTTCAGTGTCGTCTGTGACGCATCTGACTTTGCCATAGGCAGCGCTCTGTTACAGACAGATTATGATGGACGGGAACGCGTCATTGCGTTTGAGTCCCGGCAGCTGAAGGCTGCAGAAAAGAACTATCCTGTTCATGACAAAGAGCTACTTGCAATGAAGTATGCTCTCGTCAAATTCAGAGTTCATCTTCTTGGCTCTAAGCCGTTTGTGATCTATACAGATCATGCGTCACTACGCACTGCGACCCAGTCGCCTCACCTCTCTCAGAGAATGGCTCGTTGGCTTTCCTTCTTTGCCGAGTACAACTTCGAGGTGAAGTATAAGCCGGGCAAGCAGAATGCTTTGGCTGATGCGTTGTCACGCAGGCCTGACTATGAGCTTGCTCATGTTACGACTCTGTCGTCGTCGGTCACTGACCTAATCCGTACGGCATATGCCAAGGATGAACACTGTGTAGCTCTGCTACGTGCTCTAGGGAGCGAGGAGTTTAAGGACTCGGACATAGAATTGTCGGCACGATTACGTGCGAGGTTACATCGATATTCTATCGATCAAGGCCTGTTGTGCTATAGCACGGATGTGGAGGATACCCCTCGCATCGTTGTCCCTCATGATGAGGAGTTGAAGTATCGGATCCTCTATGAGGCACATGATACTGCGTTGAGTGGTCATCTCGGTCGTGAGAAGACCTATGGCTCAGTTAGCCAATGCTATTGGTGGCCCAAACTATACAAATGGGTGAGCACATATGTGCGTACGTGTGAAACGTGTCAACGGGTGAAACCCTCACCTCACGCGGCCGCGCCGCTGGCTAGTTTGCCTATACCCAAAGGGTGTTGGGAGTCCATCAGTATGGACTTCCTGTTCGGTTTACCGAAGGATTCGTATGGAAATACGGGTATTGTGGTCTTTGTTGACCGTTTGAGCAAGATGGCTCATTTAGCAGCGGTGCCAGATACCATTGATGGTGAAGGTACAGCTACGCTGTTTATCGATCGAGTGTTTCGACAACACGGTTTGCCGTTGGCAATTGTCTCTGATAGAGATCCTCGCTTCACTGGGAAGTTTTGGAAGTCCATCTTCAAGGTGCTCGGCACACGTTTGGACATGTCCACAGCGGATCATCCGCAGACTGATGGTCAAACCGAGCGAGTGAATCGCATCATCGGTGACATCTTGCGCAGTGTTTGCGCTGAAACGCCTAAGCGTTGGAGTTCGATGCTCCCTGTCGTTGAGTTTGCGTTGAATAACGCCGTGCATGCCTCCACCGGCTACACACCGTTTTATGTGAATGGTCTCACACACCCTCGCGTTCCGTTAACGCTACCACTGCGTGGTTCAGGGCTTGGTGGGGGAGGAGTTGCCGATCGGCTTGCTGATATCAGCCCTGCTACTGTTCAAAAACAGGTAAGCGAGTTTCTCGCAACGCGATTGAATGTCTTACGACATGTGCGTGACGCACTGGCTGATAGCCAAGACAAGCAGAAGGAACAAGCTGATGCTAAAGGCAGAGGTTGTATTGAACGTTATGAGGTCGGAGACCAAGTTCTACTCAATGCTAAAAACCTACCTACAAATGTAGTGTCTGCTGTCTTCAAGACAAAGTTGCGCCCGCGCTTCATTGGACCATTCACGGTCGTCGCCAAGAAGGGACTTGCGTATACGCTCAACCTTCCGCGCAAACTGCGCACACACCCCGTGTTCTACGTTGGTTTGCTTAAGCCGTATCGGGATCCGTCCCACGTGAACTTGGAGGCGCTTGCGCCGGGTAGGTTGGCCTTGCCATCGGTTGCTGAATCCGTATCAGGAGGTCAAGCTGAGCCTCCATCCGGGCTTGGCCCAACTCCAACGCCTGGACACGGGCTCGCATCGCGTCAAACGCACTCTGGGTCTTACCCAATGTCTCACGGAGACCACTCATCTCGAGAAGCATCTTCTCATGCTCCTCCTTCGGTATACCGACCACCTCCGACGCTGCTCGATGAGCAAGGGAACCGCCAGTTCCATGTGGAGCGACTCCTGAAACGACGTCGTCGTCAGGGTCAATACCAGTATCTGGTGAAGTGGCGAGGGTACCCGGAGTCGGAGAACTCGTGGGAGTTTGAGACACCCCTTCGGCAGGATTGCCCATACGCCGTTGATGTTTTTGAACATCGTGGCAAGGGTCATCCCTCGACCGAGAGCGCTTCTCACCAATAGTGGTGGAGGCAGGTGGGTAGTTGGGTACCGCTTGACCAACACCCACATCAGTCGGCACAGCCGGAGCATAGCGTGTGCGAGTTCGCAACTGGCCTCTGGCCTTAAGCTTGGCGTAATCATACCGAAGCTTTCGTTCTAGACGAACATCTGCCACATCGGCACTTGCTCTGAGAGCTAACACGCTGCTGAGGTGTCGTTTCCGATGCACCCAGCGAACAAAAGCGTTGTCTTCTTCCTCCTGAGATTCGCCTGCGAATAAGAGGATGGGTATACCCTTCATCGGTGGAACCGGTGCACCCCGTGCTTGCGTGTCAAGTCGCAACTTGTATTGACTTTGAGTCGTCAAGTGAGGTTGCAGGTACCTCTCGCAAAGTACCTGTCGACTCGCCACCTCATCAGAAGATGTTGGCTCAGCGCCAATGGCCCACGTTGCCAAAGAACGACCTGTCGTTTGGCGTATACGCTCTTCCACATTGAGTGGTGTGAACAGATAGCCACGACGACCCTCAAGGGTTGCAGCAAGCTGCATACGGCGCTGAGCGCTCTCCTCTCGTTGGATAGCCAACTGTTGTTGCTCATCGAGCGGATTAGTGATGATGGCATCGCCCACGATGGGTGTTTGATGCGGCGCCGATGGCGCGTTGGCTTCGCCACGCTCGGCAAATGGGTTTGGTGCAGTATGAGGCGGTGCCTCTTGCACTGGTGCGTCGGACATTGTCCTCTCTTCACCATGGATATCGGTATCGCTACCATAATCCACATCCACATCGATGCCGAGGTAAGACGAGAGAGTCGAGGACTCATGGGGTGGCGATGCCATGGTGTTTTGTGTTTTGCCAACCGTGAAGGTTGAAGCGCACACACACCGTCCTCTTCGAGGAAAGAATTCGATTGACGTTTTGTGGTAACGTCAGTCTGGTGGGGGAGGGTGTAACGGGGTTACACGTCGACTGGTAGTCGACAATAGGTGTGGTGCACACAAGGGATGGGATCCCCTTTAAAGTAATATTAGAACACAAGTATCAATTGTTGAAGACTGATGTCTGTCAACCATTGATTACGAGATCTTTTAATAGGTTTATTTAGGACATAAGTGAGTAGGTTATTTACTTTGTTCTACGGTGTTCTTTTAGGTTAAAAGAAGAAATAAAATTCAGTTCCCATTTTGATCAACATAAGACACGTGCCTCTCTGAGGCGTCTTGGATCGGAAGAGCTAGCAACGCCTTGTTAAGGTAGCTGCTCCTTGTGCACTCTGTGCGTGTGATTCTCTTGAATCGTTTGGTCCCCCTGGAACAGGGACCGTAAGCTCTCTGAGCTTGTTGACTCTCTGAGTCGGGTTCTTAGAACCAAACGTTAGCTCGTCAGAGCTGTTGACTCTTTGAGTCGGGTTCGTTGAACCAAAGTTGCTCATTGAGCGTTAAGTCTTCCTCTGACTTAAGGAGCTGTGTAGCTCCGCTACTCATGAGCTCACAGAGACCGAAGCCAATGGCATTCTGACCTGCCAACCGGCACAGCAGACTTCGAGTCGTCGTCCTAGTACTGGTAACCAGCAGAAGACACAAGTAGGACAACGTAGGACTGTACGGACGTCCGCCTAAGCTACTTATGAGATACAAGATATGCCAAACACGGATGCCACCGCAACGTCAGCAGAAAGTTGCACTGCACTCCTCGCAATGGTTTGTAGAAACGTTTGTGTTCTGTCACTTTAGGTCCACGTTGTCACTACCGAGTTTGCTTAGTGTATACGTCACGTTTAGTTTGATTCGTGCCTTGACCGACGCTGCCGGTGTCCAAAAGCGGCGCAGCATCTGCTCAACGCTCTCGACCTGATACTCGAAACACACGGAATGAACGGACACTCACACGTTGCTGATCTGTCGTCGACCACTTCGGCTGATATGGCCGCAATGGCGCTGTGACGAATTGACTTGAACTAAAGCGTCTTGAAGTATAAGTTATGTGGTGTGGCTTTCGATCAAATTGGTTGCTGTTTGAAGGGGATTTTTATGACGCAGAACGATGCAGAACTTTGACATATGTTTGCCGGCGCGATATCAGACCTCATGGCCGTTCGTAGCGTATGTATTGTTAGACGTAGGTGCACTTGTGCAGTAGAAGTAGGAAGTAAACGTAAAATATGTCGTGTGTTGACTGCCCTTCGTTGTTAACTCCATTGTATGCAGTTGATGACCACCACTGCAGCTTGACCTGGTCAAGTTGCACCTGGCATACGTCCAGCGTGTCCATCGCCGTGTGCCATCCCTGGTCCCATATGACGTCCGTATGTCAATGTCTCTCCCGCTGTCTTCAGGTGTCAGTATGACATGGCGATCGTCTTCCTCCGTCGCATATGTTAACTTGTCAGCCAATCAGGTGAGGTTGCCCAAAACCTGTAATAGTTCTTGCAGTAACAATCACGCTAACGTGACCTGTCAGAAACAATTTCTCCTAACAGTATTCCTGGACGTCAGAGTGAGTCGCTTTAAGTTAAACATCTTGCGCAGCTCCTCCAGTCTCGGCGCTGGTAACGACTTCGGCAGGATATTCGCCAACATGTTATCGGACTTGACGTATTGAGGCACCACAGTTCCTTCACGCGCGTAGTGACAGGTGAACTTGAATCCGATGTCTACGTGTTTCGCGCTTGTCCTGCTCTTCTCTGCTTCGAGTTGATTAATAGCTGCTTGATTGTCCATCCACATGGGCATAGGATCACACGCTTGCAGCTTCAGCTCCAGCAATAACTCTCTTATATCCAGCAGCTCGCGTCCTGCTTGAGAGGCGGATATGAAGTCCGCTTCCATCGTGCTCAGCGATACACCTGACTGCTTCTTGCACGACCACATAACAACATAACCGTCCATTGTTAGCCCACACCCAGACATCGACTTACGGTCCGCCTTGTCGGCAGCAAATTCTACGTCACTCCAGCACTCGATCTTGACATCCTGTTCGGTCGATCAGCTGCCGTTTAGGTGCAGCTTCAAACTCTTCGTCGTCTTCAAGTATCTCGTGATACGCTTCGCAGTCTTTCAATCCGTAATGGTCGGCTTTTGCGATTGATCAGTTGCCTTGTGCACTGCAAAGTGATATCGGGCCCCATGCACCTTGCGATCCATAGCAAACTCCCAACCAAAGATTGAGAGGCGCTCGAACTCAATTCTCCACTTAAACCTCTCACGGGTAGGTAGTATTCATTGTCGTTGTCATCCTCATTTCATTCGTCTCCAATTTCTATTCGCCCACCGCTCGCGGACTCTAACTTAAAATCCCTGAGCAGCGTGTCAATCATGACCTCTTGAACCATAGCATATTCTTGAGTATCGTCCAAAGAAATTCTGAGTCCCAGAAACTTCCGGACGATACCAAGATCCTTGATGGACAGTGTCTTCATCCCCACAAAAAAACGCATCAATCGCGCACTGCGTGGTTCCCGTGACCAGAAGACCATCCACGTACACTCCGACGATGGTCCATTTCTTTCCCTCGTGCTTGTAGTAGAGGCACATGTCCGTTGTGCACTGTTTGTAACCAATCTCGGAGTGCGAAAAATTTCTCCAGAGGCGTCTTGCATGCCTCAATCCGTATAGCGATTTCTTCAACATCAAAGTAACTACACCAGGAGACTGCGCATCGAAACCTTGAAGTTCCTACTTGGTAATTTGCATGCCTCTTGTTCATTTCATGAATATGTACAGGTTCTTCTCCTGTTTTGCCTTTAAGTAGGCGTTCGGAACATCCCCATGACGTGCGGGAACGTTCCATCGCCTGGAGAGCACCAAAATGAACTTGACGGTCACCAAATCCATGACGGCCGCAAACGTGATATTGTGGTCAATGCCGAAGACTTGTTCGTTCGCGCAAACCACTAGTCGAGCTTTGTATCACTCGATGTCTCCGTTCGCTTCGGTCTTCGTCTTGTAGCCCCACATGTTGTGCAAGATATGTGCATTGTTTTGGCGGCACAACGATCTCCCAGACGTCTTTGCTTTGAGTGCGTCCAGTTCTTCGGTCATGGCCACGAGCCATTGGTCGCGATGCTTACTGTTCATCGCCTTTCCGTAGTGGTTTGGATCTTGCTCGGTGACTGCATTCACGATGTCGCAACTGTCCACCAGAGAATCGGCTTCGCCCACTTTTCCTCAAGTTAACATTGTCGACCTTGTGTCATGGTGCTTTCTGGTCCATGTCGTACCTTTTCGAACCTTCTTTGCGCGCCTCACACCATCTCGACGATCTTCTTTATCCTCTTGATGATCCCGTCTTGGCTCTCCCTGACGTCGTACCGTGGAAGGATAAGTCTTTCTTCCATCTTGGTCATCCTGCGGTGCTTCAACGCTTTGAACGTGTTGTGTCATCACGACCACCTTATCCACTGGGGTGTACGCTTTGTATTCCTTCGTTATGCTGCCTCGCCCAATGATGATGCCCGCCTTCCCTCGCTCACCGATTACTTTGCTCTTCGGGTATCTGTGCACATAACGTGTCGACCCAACAACCACGATGTCTGGCAGCACGGGAGCCCTGTTCGTCAGGATATTCATGGGCGATGCACCTCCAGGGTTGGACTTGGTATTGCTTCGTTTCCGTATGTACGAAGCGTACTCTGATGCTACGCACCATGTTCATGATGGTGCGGTGCATCTTATCAGCCTTGCCGTTGCTCGCTTAATTTCTCGCCTCACCTACTTGACGTGAGATGCCTTCCGATGAGCAGAAAATGTCGAGCGTCTGTTAATCGCCACCTCCATCGGTGCGTAAGACGTGAGTCTTGCATATAAACTCGCACTCGAAGCTTGACATGAAGAGCTTGAAATTCAACGCGGCTGCATCTTTTGAATCGGCCAAGAACACCCGACAGTATTTTACGGTGGTCAATGAAATTGACCAAGTACTGATTTCCCAAACGATCTCGGGGATCATGGGACCCTTGGGGTCCGGACAAATGACATTATCGACCACGTCGATTGGCAAATTCATGCCCATGTCTCTCTTTGACTGAACCTCCTTAGTCTGCTCCCCCTTGGTACAGGCCAGACACTTTTGACGCGACGAATCGGTCAATGGTATACCAGATGGCGGGTTTTTTGCCATCTTGACGATCGTGTCAAAACGAAGATGTCCTAGACGCCGACGAAAGTCCATCAAGGTACCACAATGAACGTCCGTGACGGATTTATGTTCAGGTAAATTGATGACAGTCATCATTGTCTCTCGTGGTGGCTTGGGATTACGATCCGTGCGATTTGTCACAGCGACAATCAAAACGTTGGTGCAACATTCCGCATCCATGATGGACGTTCCTACTATACCAGATGGTAACACGCGCCTCCCTCCTCGATATTCGAGTACACAACCTTTGGCCTCAAGCAATCCATAGGAAGGATGTTACGGTCGAGGTTCTCCGCGTATTGTACATAGAGGGGTCTTACTGTGTTTACGAATTCAAGTGCAGCAACTTGGATGTCCACATTACCTTGCAGGTTTATCCGCTGTACACTGTCATCTGTGGCTGCCGTCATGCACTTACTGCGACAATCTGTCGGGTCGGTGAGTAGACTCGGATAATTGACCAAATGTCTGCTCGAACCGATGTCGAGTATTAATTGAACAGGCAAACGATTCGAACCATGGACAACCGCAACAACAAAGTTCGCACCCGAGGTTTTCTTCTTCGATGTCGGGCACTGCGACCGAATGTGTTCCACTTCTTTACATCTGAAGCAAACCCGGGAATCGGTGCGTGGTGGCGATGATCTTGGTTTGGACTTGTCCTTAAATTCCTTCCCAGACTCGACAGCGTTCACACATCGCGCCCAAAATTCTTCGAGTGAGTGTCTGCCTCGGTCTATTGAACGAATTTCGCCAACTCTTCTGCTTGACGCATGTAGCCAGTGCGATGGATGTCCAATCCGAACAACGTCGCCGTTCGCAAGTAAAGGTCAGCACATTGAACGATGTTGTCCAGCACAAGACTGTCTGCACCCCCACAGGCATCACTGACGGCCGTCAAAACAGGAAATGTTCCGTCCAATTTCGATGAGTTGCCTTGGGTGCCGTGAAAACTTCATGAAATGTGCCGGTGAGATCTTTGTCGTGAAGGTCTACATCAGTCTCTGTATCGCGTGCTCTAGGGTTTGTGTAACGGGGTACTGGTGACTACTTACTGGTTGACCAGTACGGAGTTCACTTTCACTGACAACAGTGATAGTAAGTGCCCTGCTAAGTGTTGAACCAACACAGAGGAAGGAAAGTGGACTAGTGAACACGCTAATCCCTGGTAAAAGTAAACCTTAACTTAATATAATTAAGTCCTATGAATCTTAAGTCTCTGTTTATCTTGACTTTATTATATTAATCTAACTAAACGTATGATGACGTCCACTCACCACCCATTGCGCACGCCTAGCAGCGACTGGTGGGTTGATATCATCACGATATCAACCAATAAGTAGACCATTCGGTTATCTTCAACGATATCATCATGCTCTGTGGTATTGGTGAAAGAATAGTCAACGTAATATTCTTTATTGTCACTTTATCCTTCGTGAAAATATCATGTAACGGGCTACATGTTTCAGTTTGGCTTTCAAAACAACATGTTTCTACCTGACGACGATAGTAGGTCTGCTCTTTTCCAGCTAGATGATGACTTAGGACATCAACCTTGATGTCCTTCGGCCACATAAAGCCACATGCACGCTCTGCAAACCCGACTTGTCGAACAAATTCTTTTCCCCACTCCATGAATTCACAGTTAAGGCCGTGATAGAGCTCCTTTCCACCGAAAGGTTGCAACGCAGGATTCCGCAGTTGTGTGTCTGGCATGTCGTTTCTCGGATGCCCGGAGTACACATACCCTCGGTTGGGAATACCCATGCCATGATGGTATCCCGCAGATAAACCCGCCTTGTATACACCGGGGTCGGGTGCCTGACTCATGTTGACTTCCGGGCCTGCATATCTTGCAGGGGGTATCTCAACACCTGCCTGTTGCTGTCGTCGAACACCAAAGTAGGTAGCTGGCGACACATTCGGAGGTCCCTTGGGAGGGGTATGCTCCAGGGTTCGGAGATTCAACCCTGTTTCGACAACTCTCTTGCGACTGACGACTACTCGGCTCGGGTGAGTCCTCCCAATGCTTGCAGGCTTGCTCTTTGTGGAAGACCTCCATCTGATTCATTCTTTCGGAGATGTCCCCAAGCTTAACCAGCATTTGGTTTATCGCCGCCAATGGCACTGCCGACTTTTCTTCCAAGTGGCCGTCGCTGGCCTTGTCTTGACTGTCGACCACCACGACGGGTGAAGTTCTTTTAGCTGCACCATCGTCACGTTTAGTTTGGCTTATAACCTGTCCGAGGTAGGTGCACTTGTGCAGTAGAAGTAGGAAGTAAACGTAAAATATGTCGTGTGTTGACTGCCCTTCGTTGTTAACTCCATTGTATGCAGTTGATGACCACCACTGCAGCTTGACCTGGTCAAGTTGCACCTGGCATACGTCCAGCGTGTCCATCGCCGTGTGCCATCCCTGGTCCCATATGACGTCCGTATGTCAATGTCTCTCCCGCTGTCTTCAGGTGTCAGTATGACATGGCGATCGTCTTCCTCCGTCGCATATGTTAACTTGTCAGCCAATCAGGTGAGGTTGCCCAAAACCTGTAACAGTTCTTGCAGTAACACTCACGCTAACGTAACCTGTCAGAAACTATTTCTTCTATCATGTATGCCGTCAGTGCTACAACAGTCTCGCCGAGGCACCACCGTGTCTACTGCCTTGTCACCCTTTTCTTTCTCACGGTCTTTTGGCTCTGAAAAGGAGCACCAGCAACTAGTGATGGTCGTTTGAGGATGCATGTGCTCTGACATACTGACGCTTTGCTCAAGTTTTGCCGGATAGGTTTGCGTCATATGTTCGCATTTTTGTTAACAATGGAGTAGCCTCTTGTTTCCAAGGCATTGTCAAGTGTTTGGTTGCTGTAGAGCTACAGAGCACCAAAGCAACGTTGACATGCATCAGATGTAGGGATAACGACGTGCGAATGCGCGCTCGTAAAGAGCGATATTATACGTCTAGTGAACAGCAGGAGGGCTCCGACAGTAGTGAACCCTATCGAATAGCGTATGAGACCGTCACAGTGTGGTTAGCTTCGCTATCACATGCCACTGTGTCGACGTTACGGATGCTACTACACTGCAATTCGATAAAGCTGAGGATCCGCTTGGGTCTTAATATTCCGTCTTCTGCGTAGTGTAGCTTACAGAAGAAAACACTGTCAGCAAACGAGACTACCACGGATAGACAAAACAGAAGTAGAGAAGGGTGGAGGGAGGAATCGTAAAAAAACACCAGTGTTCGCCTAAAAAAACACCGTTACGATGATACTATCCATTAACCTTATTTAATATATGCACAAAAGGGTAGAAAAAATACCCCTTTTGATTGAACTTTGTTAGAAACGTTTCTAAGATAAGTCGGACACTCCACTTTATAAACGGACTGCAGTCTTTAATTTCGTGACGACGGCTCAGGGCTCGCCCTTGCACACGCTCAGCAATCGCTGCACGTGCATGCCGTCTCGTCGACTGTGTCACGGCGCATTCCTCGATATTGCTCCTGTACTTCTCTTTCCCGGCCGTTTCTCCCGCCGTCTCTTAAGATCGCCGCCAATCGTCTGAGTAGACAATAATAGGATACGAGGGACGGGCTTTTATAGTTTGTGGACTCATAGCCAAAGCAATGCAAGAAAGAGAGAGAAATTGTGCTTTTTCGACGTGGCTGATGACTGAGTGACTAACAAACTAAACCACATTTTGTTGTGTATATTGCTTTTGCTGGTATTTTCTTATGTAGTGTTGTTATTGATGTTGAGCAGATCCACGCTGGTGTCGCGTTCTGGGAGTTTATCAACTTTTCGGATGGTGCAAACTCTTTACTAGTAGTAAAATCCAGGTACGTGGGTGTGAGTAAAAAAATGAGGTTTGATAAGTGACTGCTGGTTTGATAATGTTGTGTCGATGGCTGCAGGGGGCCTGGAGCGATCATGGTCTAATGTTCGACTTAATACTAAGGTTGTTGAACGTGTCGATGTGACTTACGGTGTCCGCGACCAACCAGGCGTTGTTTGGTTCGTAAATTGGCGCAACTCATCAGGTACTTGCGATGCCGTGTGAAATACTAACCATCGATATTTAAGCTAAATGATCTGTGTTGTTAAGGAGACTGCAGTATATGGCACCGGTCTACTTGAATTCACGCTGGCACAAGCCTTCCTATTTCTCATCGACGTTTATTGCAGCATCATAACATGGTTATACTTATTCTTCTCTTGAATAGTAATAGCAGGTTGATAATGCTGCTGCTGACAGGTTGTGCAACAGGGCTAACTAGCGTCGCGTGTGTGTTTTAGATTTAATATGGCACGACCGATCACACCATATAACAAAATGGCGTGGGTTGGTCTACTTTCTGCTTGCACGAGATATCTTTTGCGCAAAGCCATCGTTGGATTACTTTTTGTTGACTCCCATAGATGATGTCGAGAAGACATGTTTTTGCCGACGTAATGCTAAGGAAAGCGTCAATAGTCCTAATTAATAACTTATGGGTGTGTAAAAATGTAAATGCTGTTGGACATACCGCCACCATCATACCTTTCGCTCTAACAGCGACGACGCAGCCAATCCCGCCGCTGCAAAGACTGTCTCGTCCGAGGCCGCTTATGTTTCAACAGCAGCAAGCTCCACCGGTTCAGAAATCGTCGCTGCAGATGTTGCCGTCACGCCCTTGGCTTGTACCTGCGCCGTTGCAGGAGCCGTCGTTTCGCAAGTGAAGACTGCAGTCCGGTGATCAGAGAGAGGGGAACAGATTGTCTATAATACGAAATTATGGTGTACAAGACGTCTGGAAAGACCTAAGCCAGGATAGCAACGCCAGTGTCGAATGATCCGGTGGTTGGACGAGTCTCACCGCTGTGTGCGGAGCTCTATATGGGGCCGTGGTGATCAGCCCAATGCATTGCATTAGACGAGTTCCGGCCACCTGGGTGTGTAGCTTCCCTACACTCCCGCATCGCTAGTGCGTGTAATTGCCGAAAACTTTGAACTATGTATTCGTATATACATCCCGCCAAAGTGACGGAAAGACCTTCGTGAGCGCCCCGATCGCGCTGAGCCCATATAATCGTGATACATAATAAACATAATGCCCCCACCACATCCGCTTCCATTGACACACATAAGCCTCCATTGAATGTCCAAACGCGCTCAGCTTTCGCCGTGAAATGATGGGATTCAACGGCGGGGACGTCCGTGACATGCAAAAACTCGCATGAAGCTGCATACTGGTCGGAGTTTCCCGTGCATCCGGTCCAGTAGGTTATGTGTGTAAGCCAGCAACCCTGGGCGGTTGGACAACCCCAAAAAATCAGATCCAAAGTCTCTCTTTTGCCCGCGATAGACCGAAGGTGTTCGACCGCATTCCGGTCAAAAAGCGGAGGGTCCGACTTATCTTAGAAACGTTTCTAGCGAAGTTCAATCGAAAGCGGTATTTTCTCTACCCTTTTGAGTATATATTAAACAAGGTTAATGGATAGTCTCATCGCAACGGTGTTTTTTTAGGCGAACACTGGTGTTTTTTTACGATTCCCCGGGTGGAGGCGCATTTGCTGGGAACCATCCAACCAGTTCTTTTTGTGCGTGCGAGCATGGGACCCGATCCGCTTTGTAAGGTACTACTCACTGCGAACGCAACACACGGGAACTGGTGACGCACGGCTACCCCATCGTCCAAGAATAAGATTCCGCGAACGCGGATGCCGGCCGTATCATGATCACGTATTGCGAAAAGTGCACATGAAGGCGCACTGTTCGCAATACGTGGTCGACGCTCTCGCGTGCAAGTGTGTGCGTTGCCGTGGTCACAAAACACAGGTAATACCTACGGTGGCTGTCGCGCTCGGCAAGTCTGAACGATTTTTGAAAAGAGACGTTGCACGTCGGAGTTTTGTGCCTGGACGATTTGCATGCTCTGGCCTTCTTTCTGGAGAGTCAGGCGCTTCTAATATGCAGCTGCTCAATTCAATGGAATATCCCTGTAGCGAGCTATCACTTGCTTTGCGAACCGGAGCTTTGTGAAACTGCGCGGAAAGCGCATATTCAAGATAGATGAGCACATCGAACGCGGTGCCTAGGAGTGATGCCGCTACACTGACATTCGGCTGGCACTGGAAGGCAGTCATTCCCCTGACAACAATTGATTACGACATGTATCAGCCTCTTCCACTTTGGTGCTCCAAGACCTTCCTGGCGGCCGATGTATTCTTGCATCTTAGCTTACGATACCTTTTACAATCGAGCAAGAGGAGCCCAGAGGAAGCATGGAAAGGATGGAGCGTAGAGGTAGCTCGCCACTGCTTTGCACATTGCCTGTATGGATCCACGGCAGTCGGCTGATGTCGGCGGTAGGGCGAAGAGTGCGTTGGTCTCACACGTCATTTGTTGTGGACAAATCATATTTTTCTGATCATACAGGCAAAGCTGCTTACAACAAATGACACCAATTGTCGCGTGCAGACTCATGTCATCCCCCCTTGCCTTTCTTTGGCAAGACCTCGAACACCTCGGTCCGAGCAGCTGGTGAGTGACATAAACCTTTCACTCAACGAGTGGTGGGCTAAATCAGCTGGTCTGGGCGTCATTGTAGATCGCAACGCGACATTCGACACACTACACGATTTGAGCTCTGCGGCTTACGGCAACACGCGAAGTCGCACAGGCTCGAGCCCGCAAGCGATCTCACGCATCGTTTAAGCTTGCGTCATTGGCAGCCTGCTTGAAGCTTTGCTGGACACGAGCATCTGTCGTCTCACTATCCGCGCCTCTCCGCCACATTGACCGACCCCCCCCGCCGATGCGCGTCTACGTCACCGGCCCCTTGGCTGTAGCAGTCATCCTTACTGGCATCAAGAGTGCCCCGGGAGCTATTGGCTTCGCTACCATAGACGTCGCTCGCTCGGCTTCGGCTCCCGCCGCCAATATCAGGGACACCATGCTCGACAAAAATGTCGACGGTGAAGATAGGGCGTGGACCTTTGCGCCTTTTGATTGTGTAGGTGAACTACTGGATGTGATCTTTGGCAGAGTTCGCTCATCGGAGCCTGTTGCTAGCCGAATCGGAAAGCTATACACGATGATTAAATGGGATACAATGTACGGTTACAATCCAGATTTCCCCTCGAAAGAGCGCGTGAGTATAGTGGACGGAATAAAAACGTTTATGAAGAATGGAGCATCGCCCTCAGAAGAACAAGCTAGAATCTTCGCGACGAGCTATACAACAATGGAGGTGCTGAGACAGGCAGATCGACTCGGGTCCTCCTCAGTAGAATTTGATGCTGAATGTGGACGTAGAATGCTTGAACTGTTACCGCAGGTCTGGTTAAAGGCAAGAAAAAGTGTCGACGATGTCTTCAAGGAACTGTACTTTAGCTGTAACAGTCTCAACTACAAGAAATTGGAGCTGCTTGAGACCTTTATCGAGCTCCACAATGAAATGAATGGCTGTGAAGACACGTTGGTGGAGACGCTGGTTAGATTCTATGGCGACTACGAGCTGCTCAAATTCCTGACTCGCGATGCAGAGAAGAAAGAGGAGAACAGTGCTCAGGCACAAGCATTGCGAAAGAAGTTGATTGAGGACTGGACGGTCAGGGAAATCACCGTCAAACAATTCAAGTCACTGATGGCACCACCAGGTGGATGGACGGCGACGGATGCTCACGATCCGATAGAAGACGAAGCTATAATGATTTGGGATCTATACCGAAAGCTGCTAAAAGACATTGAGCTACGGACGGAGAGGCTACACAAGAAAGAGCTTATCGAATAGCTGTCCGACAAACAACTTCTCCGTAAAGCGAAGATCTTGGTGGCGCAGATAAGCTTGCAAAACACTTGTTCGAATAAGCACCTCGTAGCACACATTGCCTGAATGCCACGTTGTCTCAGGGCGCGTTGCTACTGCGTGGGAACATGAGGAAGGTACGTCTGTGTATCTGCTTTACCACTAGAAGTGTGCGCTTGGTTTGTAGGGATATTATCGGTGTGCGCCATTATGTTAACTGTCTTTGCGCTACATCCACGGGTGCAGGGTTGACTAAGCAACGTTGTCGTAGGGCCTATGGGGTATATTGCCACGACCACGGCACCTAAGTAGCATACGATATAACGCTTCATACATAAGAATTTGTTTATGCATCTAAAACGCATTGTATACCTAAGAACCCAATGTGTCATAGTGTTGACTACAATTTTCTTCCAAATGCGACATCGCAGCTGCAACAGTCAACTGATCTTCATTAATCCTCACAATCTTAGCTTGTACTAGATCACCCTCTGCTTGTACTGACCACAGAGCAATCTACCTACACAACCACATTATAGGCAACTTCCTCAAATCCTCATGTAATTGATCCCAGTGGTCAAGTGGTTACGCACTGAAACTGGGACCGGGAGGTTCTTGGATCGGTACCCGCGGTAAGCGAGTTCGGTTCAGGCGCAGGGGGATAGGTCAACATGTAGACGAGCAACCTCTTAATGGGTGACCGCCCTGCCAGCCCGCACAATAGGTATGTGATAGTTAGGTGGGCTGGAGGCCCTACTGGCCGAAACGCTTCATTGTGTAATGAAGGTTGTTGGTACTATAAGGAGTTGAAACAGTGTTACTGTACTCTCAGACCACCCCAGGGTGATCTGAAGATCTACGCGGCTTAAAACCAATCTAAATCCTCATGTACACAATACTTTTAGAGAAAGGCGAAGTATTGTAAATGATCACGTTTGGAAGAAGGAAAAGGTAGAGCTTTATTTGATGTGGTTAAATCTGAAATACAATCCGTTCATATCTTACTTCGATTACTTGTATGACAAGCTTCAAAGCAGCTACCCTTTTACCACCCGTTGCGCGCGTCTAGCAACGACTGACGGATCAGTTGGTTGAGATAGTTCCGTATAGTAATCAGCAATTGGAGCACTGCCGAACATTCCATTTGACGGTAATATGCCTTCTTCAATTACCCATCAAGGTACACAATGAAGAGTAATGTCATTTAAATATAATCGAAATTGACCCGATTTGGTGTCAATGACATGTAAACGGCTCGTTCAACTAATTAAAAGTCCAGAATGGTCGCTTCTTTAAAATTGCTGCAGTGGATATGACTTCGCTAGCCGTCTTATAATTAGCTAAGCTATCCCCAATACCTTAGTTTTTTAGTGTCGTGTAGCATAATATAGTCATAAACGCCCGAGTAATGACCTGTGACCTGAACAAATTGAACTAGCCCAGGATAAAAAGAGAATATGTACCGAAGGTCTACAGATCATTATATTAATTTAGATGCATCCATGACTTTTTCGTTTCCTCTGGCCAAATAATTGGATTTGAAAATTAGCTAGATCAGAAATAAGCTGCTTATTTGGGTGCATGAAAAAATCAATATAAAAGAATTTGCGCGTCTTCTCGAAAACAGCGTCTCGAGTGTGAGAGTAACGTGCATCGTTAGAACAACAAATTTAAGTGAATGAAATTTGCTTCTTCTTTCTCCACTTTATTAAATAATCTGTCATGGCGATGGACCTCTCATAATATTATGTACCTTCTCTTTCTTAGTCAGTTGATTGCTGCCTTTTTCATGCTCGCATTAGCCTTCACGATAGTATATCTTGTCGGCGCTACTTTCTGTTACAAAAATTGCATGGTGAGTACATAATTTTTTTACTTGTAGTGTTAGATAATGGATTCGCGGTCAGAGTAGAGAAGGTTCATCTGTCGTCGCATTACTTACAAAAATAGGTTGTGGTCGAAAGCAGAATACCACCGTTGTGGCGGAGGTACAATATATCGCGTCGCCATGAGAATGCTAAATAAAAAGACAGCTCTTTTTCGACATATACTCGTCTTATGTAATTTGCTACTTAGATGAACAAGAAGCCTTATCGTCAACGGGTCCCCAAACAACGACTCAAGAGTCAGCAAACTTCAAAACATCAAGCGGTTTTAAAGAAGCGGAAACTGGCTTAAATTTTTGGGAATAATGAGTTAAAAATGAATCGCGCAATGCCCAAGAGTGCGATTAAACAAGACACCTGAAAATAGATTAGAGGGCTTTTTGGCAAGAAATCTGTCATTATCGATTAATATGGATAAATGTACATATTTGCTGATGCTGTAGGAGAATAAATGCCGTCTATGTACTTACTCGTAGCATCATCTCTATTTAGAAGTAGAACATGATAGTTATCTTTCCGTGTGGCAAACACGCGTCAGATCCCATGCCTGATCTTCGTACGATACTGACTTTTGTAATCAATACACCACAAGGTACACGCAATCATACCATTTATCTTGAATTTAAGTTATGCAACCGGTTCAATTTGCGTTGTAAGCAATGGCGTGACGAGTAGATTGAATATTTATAAATATAGTGAATAAAAAATAATGCCTGCAAAATGAGTTTTGATATTTTTATCGAGGTCCACCAATCCTACTTTTAATCCTTGGGCGATCTTTGGTGCCTCAGGATACACCCACTGCTTAAACCAACTGGTGCCGGTTCAAATCCTCCTAAGGACACAAATTCTTACGAATGACTAAGATTCTAGAAAAATGTGTGATACACATCCATCCTCATCACTATCATCTTGTAAACCCTGAAGTCATCGAGAATCGACTCTCGGAGAAGCACATACTCCTAAAGCAATTAGTTGGTGATATTTTTATTGGATGACACCTAGTGTATTCAAATAAGTCTTCTGTCGCGTGGCGCTTAAGTCACGGCAATTTAGAGGTGCAGGCCCTGACCGAAAAGGCAGCAATAGATAATGATACTACAATATAAACCGACCGACCCTACCAAATTTGAAGGTAGTTTTGCTTTCGCGGCGAAAATTTATTGATTAGTAGATGCTCTACAAGAAGACGATATCCTAAAAGGATTTACGCCGTATAAGCACAAACCTTCTTAAGATTATAGGGTAATTGTTTGATTAGCTAACGTGAATGGGAACGAATTTAAAAAACTGTAATCTTCTATCTCAACAATTATGGAGATAGACTTCAATGAAGCTTTTGGTTCAAAAAAAGGATGCATAGAAGTGTACGTTATCCAGATATCGATTTTGTTTTATAAATACGCGAACTGACTTACCAGCCGACAAACCATATACTGCTAATATCCAAAACGTAGGGCAGAGAGAGCGATACATTGTGCAATTTTTTGTCGAAGGTTTCATTTATTTGGCATCGTTATCTATCAACAATACCCTGGTTAAATAAAGAATGCAATATCGAATGCAAAAAACTCTGCGATGCAAATTA
Organism: Hyaloperonospora brassicae; assembly: GCA_947650285.1. Taxonomy (NCBI): domain Eukaryota; phylum Oomycota; class Peronosporomycetes; order Peronosporales; family Peronosporaceae; genus Hyaloperonospora; species Hyaloperonospora brassicae. The sequence continues at coordinate 108,912 of CANTFL010001446.1, forward strand.
TGTACCATTGTGCAGATAATGTATCCAAGGAATAGCCCGTAACATCTCATTGACGCCAAATCGGGTCAATTTTGATTATATTTAAATGACATTACTCTTCATTGTGTACCTTGATGGGTAATTGAAGAAGGCATATTACCGTCAAATGGAATGTTCGGCAGTGCTCCAATTGCTGATTACTATACGGAACTATCTCAACCAACTGATCCGTCAGTCGTTGCTAGACGCGCGCAACGGGTGGTAAAAGGGTAGCTGCTTTGAAGCTTGTCATACAAATACTCGAAGTAAGATACGAAGGGATTGTATTTCAGATTTAACCACATCAAATAAAGCTCTACCTTTACCTTCTTCCAAACGTGGTCATTTACAATACTTCGCCTTTCTCTAAAAGTATTTTGTACATGAGAATTTAAGGCAACTGCGTATACTCTGGCTATCTTGATGGAATGCACTGTATCAGCAAAAGCGGATAGTTTTCTCGATAAAACTAATAGATATTCGACGTTCTTTCAACGATACCATACATGATATTTTGCATAATTTGATAAAATAGAAAGAAAAAAATTGGATTAACGCGTATGATACTCGCGGTCTGAGTCAAATGTATAGTCTGCTGGTATTGGTGTATTTCCGACTGTTAGCGGACATTCCATTAGTGCCATGGCTTTTAAGCTATGTTGAAATAATCGCATGCAGTGATTTTCCAGTACTTATAGCATAAACTTGATGCGGGTAAAGTCGTAAAAACCTTGCTGGATTAGCAAAGTTTTTATATTTTATAGATGATGAAACAACTAAGGGATTGCGGCAACTCGAATAGCTGGAATAGCATAATATGAGGTAGATAATATTCGGCGGACGCACGCACGTCGACCCGAAATCGTATAAACATATATCTTCAAGCACAAAAGATTCGATTAATATTTTTGCCGGGATATTTCAGCAGGCTGACGACTCCATAAAGGCTCGTCGCATTATCGTCCAATAGCTGAAGGTAACATTGCATCAGTTAAAATTTGAAAGATGTGCAATGATTTGAATCACCATGCTAGACCTTTTATAGTTTACGCGTTCGGGTCTTTGCTGGTTAGAAACTGTATCAAATGGAAGATTGAACCGCCAAACACATATTTCCCGCTCGATCAAATCTTAAAACGCAATCAGGGTAAGAGAGACGAGCACGATTACGCTTAGCCCACGCGCTAATTGCTAGCTGTATAAAGTACAACCCGATTCGTGTATTCACTATAACTACGTTGTATATACATGGCCTTATAGCTTGTGCCGACAAGACCCAAATGTTTCGCCAAATAATAGATAATCTAGCACAAGCAATATCTATGGTCGAACAAGAAGACGTAAGTCTAAACGCGACCGTTCATAGATGTATTCATATTTATCTCGAAATGACCAGAGTTCGAAAATCCAAACCTAGAAATATTTGTGACGTAAACACCGCAAAAAATTCTGTTCCGCGATACAAGCAATTACATGCATATTTAACCAACGTTATAAAAAAAAGATCCACGCTTAAAAATGTTGCCCCCGAATTTAGTGTTACGTGCTATAGTACGTATCAAACTTCTAGGTCGGCGTAGGAGATATCAAGACGGGGATCTAACTATGTCGAAAAGCCGAAAAAATGTGGCGGATTACAGTGGAACCTATATTGTTTTTATTCCATAACAAAATAATATCTTTTTTAGAGAAATTACATAGAATAAGACACTTTTTATCGAAAATTCGAGGAATAGGACACTTTTTATTTATTCACAAGATAGGACACTTTTAGTCTTTTTGGTCTGAGCCTCGCAAGCGACGCAAGGGATTCCCCTTAAGTTTCCCCTCGCAGTCTCGAAATATCATCTCCGAGACATCATTCCTTAAGATCACTAATCCCATCGCTCCAAACCTGTTTCTTGTACAGGATCCTCAACCAACCGTCATGCCACCTACCATCACTCCCGACGTCCCAGCTTTAAAAGGACTATCATTCGCTACTATGGATGAAGCGATGATGGCCATTCGATCACAGGCAGCAAAAGATCACGTCAGCTACAAAGTCTTCGACAGAAACAAGACCAGAGCTTACCTCAAGTGTTCAGGTGACGATTGTACTGCATAAGCCCGCATATCATTCCACAAAATACCCGAACAATTTCGTATCAGTCAGGTGCAAGATCAGCATTCATGCCAAGAATCGCATAAGGAAAATTCGGGGGTCCCAGCGTGAGCACACATTTTTGGTAAAGCAGCTTTGCTAAGACATGACAGTGAGCAGCAAGGCTCCTATTAAGGATGTTCAGCAGTTTCTAAAAAAAACTTGGTGTCGACATTCCGTATACTACCGCTCACAAAGCAAAGGAAACAGTGTGTGCTGAGACAATCAATGCGCAACGAGGCAGTTTAATCTGGTGGAAGGCTATGTTCAATATCTACTTCGTGAGGATCCCGAAAATATTGTGAAACTCATAACACAACAAGATTCAAGCGGAAACGGCATGGAAAAACGATTCCATAGCCTATTCATCGCTTCGGGTGCAACGAGATACGCTTTTTAACACATTCGCTGCTTTGGGACTGTTGGTGGGACCTTTCCAAAAACCCGCTTTGTCCAGATCCTTCTTTTGGCTGTGTCAATGGATGTTCAGGATGAACTGGCGATTTTGGGAAGGTCGGTTGTTCCAACTGAATTTGAGAAGAAGTGGGGTTAAATTTGACTAGCTTGGGGAAAGCGCATCCTGGGATCAACGAACGTGGAAGTGTAGTGGTAAATGACCGTGAAAAGGGCTGATAAACTCAGTGGCAAAAATTCTTCCGAACGCTCTTAATGCCTTTTGTTGCTATCACATTGCTGCAAACGTTCAGACTAAACAAGAAATTGTCATCAAAAGGTATGTACTATCCGAGTCGAGCTGTTAGGGAATGATGGAAAGTCATGATTGACACTGATCCGTATGTTTTTGCTAGATTAGGCTCTTCTGGAAATGCGTCTACGCCGATAACAAAGCTGATTTCGACAAGTTTATCGATCAAATCTGTAAAATCAAGCCTCTTGCTGCCGATTACATAATGGAAATCCCACACATTCAGTGGGCAACATACGCTTGTGACGTTCACTGTTTTGGACATGTCACTTCAAAGTTAGCAGAGATCGCATACTCTTTTCTATAGCAGATGAGGGAATTACCTTTTCTTCAGATGCTTGACGCTTTGCATCGCCACCAAGTGGAGAAGTTTCATAAACGGGCGCAGTCCGCAATTGGTTGGGTTGAACCGTTGGTGTCGTTGGCGGTGAAGAGATTTGGTGAGGAGTTGAATGCTGCTAAGATGTACACCGTCTTCCCGGCGGAGCAAACATGTGGAACGTTCGTAGGTGGATCAAATCACCAATATGTGAACAACCTTCCAACTCCGGATCGTCCGATTGGTAGTTGCACCTGTGGAAGGTACCATAATTTCCTTATGCCTTGCCGCCACGGTTGCGCGTTTGCATTGAAAGTGAAGGTGGCCCCAATCACACTAGTCGACAAATTCTACACCGTTGACACCTATCGCGCAACATTCAACCTTCTATACGTTCAGTCTTAGTTGTAAATCTCTCTCTGTCACCACTTTTACCACCAAAGGTTTCTCGGCCCCCATGGAACGACCTGATAAGAGACGCAAGGAAAGCGGTTCTCAGCAGAAAGAGATGAATAGGAAACCTTGCAAGACATGTGGACATCTTGGGCACAATAAGAGAACTTGTAGGGAGGCTCATATGCGATCATGTTAGGAGAAGAGAGGACGGAGAGGAATTACAAAGAAGAAGTCGGGCGAGAATCTGTATGGTAATTGTTTACTTCTCCTCTTAATGGTTGTTATGATGCAGAATTTGTTTACACAAATTCTGTAGCAACGGGTAGCGGCCGATTAAGTCCATAGCTTCCGTTGCTTACACGTGTCAGTACTTGGCGTCCCTTCTCCTTATTTTGTCTCGTCAAAGTAGTGAACAAGGACTATGTTCTTGTTTGAATCTCTAATGTAATATATCCCCCAATGAAACGTCTACAAGCAAATCATTAGAAACGGCAAAACAGTAATATATAAAAGTCGTCCATAAAACCCCTTCAATTTGTACTGCAAAAAAAACACCAACTTATGGAAATCTCTGCAGAATGCACATAACTGTCTAAGATGATGACCTCTCGGCTGATCAGCAGATTTTATCGGTCCTCACGAACCTGCGATTTTGACACACCAAGTCGGGCGTCGACATGACATAACAGTCACCAAGCACGTGTCAGGACCACTCAAGAACCATCTCCGCTACCTCCCACTCTTATATTTGCGCTTCTGCCAGTGACAACCATATTATTTGTAGTCTGAGACCTCTAGTGCGTTATAAAACAATATCGTGCCACCCTGGTCACGCATAAGTAGGGCAACATAAATTTCCGTCAGTCGATCTCTGATAAGGATTAAATTTCCTAAAACAGCTCCTCGTTTTCAGTTAAACAATGAGAGACGTACCTGGTGGTCGAAACTGCACCGAGCGCAGCAGCGAGACTCTTTCCAGCTTGAAGTGCAGCAAGAGAAACACCAGCTCGTATTTGGAGAGCAATCGCCTGATCGCTTTGTTACGCAGAAAGGCTGCGCGCGCTTGGTTTATTCGCCGTCTTGCATTCCTCTTATAGCTGGTAAAACAAAGTGTCCTTTTATGTGTATCTCCTCATTATTTCATAACATATGTTATCCACCGATATTGTAACTATACAAGTACTAAATACTCTATATTTCCTAATATTGAATATTAAAAAACTCAATATTGATATATGGATAGAGCATTGTGTATGTAGTACATATGAAATTATTAACATACTGTTACTAAAGAGCTTTTTTAGGTATGACCTGAGATCTTCTTGAACCTTTCTTTTGTCTTGGTCAATCCTAGCTTTACATTGAAAAGATCGAAGCTTAGTGATATGTTGGATGATAGCAACAGGGTCCTCAGCAAGTTTCATGATCATCAAGCGCAGGGCAGACAGGGAAATATCAGCAATAAAAATCTGCGTTGTATCCTCCTCATCGCTACCCTCGCTTTCTGCATCACTTATTTATTCAGCCATGCGGAGCAGCTCCTCACCCGTGAATTCTCCATGAATCTTATCTATATTGATAGGATTGAGGAGAAATATAATGTCAATGGGGTCACGTGCGCGGAGCATGGCCATTTTATAGTGGAGCTGCTTGTCGAGGTCATCTTCAACCTTTTCACCCATGGATGTGGCACTGCCATCGCTGCCAGCACTGCCTCTACCCATGGGGTCCAACTCCACTGGTCATCCATCCGTCTCCCTCAGGCTAAGGATCCCGCAGTGTTTCCACCAGTTTGCAACGGACCGCTCCTCGATGTGTTGCCAGGCCTGGACTGACCACTGCATGCCCTGCAGATGGTTAGATTTATATATGTCCTTCTCTATGACTTCGTCCCGCGACATTGCGTCTTCCAGCTGAAAATTCCGATATCGACGCTTAAAGGCTGCAATGATTCCAGCATTCATTGGTTGAACCTTAGATGTTGTGTTGGGAGGCAAAAACATCACAGTCATATGTTTAAGGAAAAAATTCTCCTTTAAATGAGAAGGAGTCTTACCCAGGTGCAGCGGGATCTTCTACCCTCGTTTTGCTGTCCTCTTTTATAACTTTTAAAGCCATTCCTGAATGAAAATACCAATCATCCAGGTCTTCTTGTTGCTACGATAATAATATCCAAGGTGCTCACCAGTCTTCTTGCCAAAACATCGGGTCTTGTTGGTATGCCCGATGAAAAAAAGCGGCAGCTTGCCACTTCCATCTGTGTTGCAGGTTAAAAATAGTGATGGGCGTTTTGTCTTTCATAAGGCCTTCCAATATTTTAGCCGCAATAGTCTTATCGGTTGCCTTTGCGTAGAACAGGCCAGTCTCATCCATGTTCTAGATATCACGAAGAACGAACTTATCTGTGTTAGCTCGCAACTCGGGCAGGGCTTCTTGAAAAGCAATAAGATTTGCGGATTAACTTTCTCCATGTGAGCGGAATCAGCGGAAGCCATGCCTTTTCTTGAATTTCTCCAGCCAAACATCCGAGAATTCAGGCTGTTGAAGATCTGAAAAATATGTTGCAGCTCACATAGCTTTCGCGCTTTAGATTGTATCAATAAGCCGGTCAACGCGACGCCTCGTGCCTAGTACTGTAGGACACAGTTGGATATTGCGGTCTCGACATATGGAAAGCGTAGCTGCACGTGTAGCTTTGTAGCCTTTCCTGTCAAGGTGCTTATTTCCATGAGTTCCCTCTTCCTCTTGAGAATTTTGGAGATGGTGGGATGGGTTGGGGATTTTGCGAGATTGAGGTGGAGTTTCGCTCATTCTGCCAATTGCTTTTGCGTCATGTTAAGATTACGTTTTTTTTCTCGCAGATGCGCTGTTTCTTTAGAACGGTTAAGGGCCCGTAAGACCCCGAAGAACAGGACAAGAGAATTGCAGAAATGACGGGCTGAGACAGTTCGACGCTAAACTTCTTGTTAGCCCTCATTGCGAGATCTATCTGCCTCATTCCTGGATTCTCCCTCTGCTTCATCGCGATCTCGTCACGCTGATCTTTTGTGATCTTAGCACTGCGTTGTCAAAATTTTTCTTCTTGCACATCCTGTTCTTTATCAACACCAGTAACCTGTTCTTTCATCAAGCACAACTCGTTTGTAGAACACCAACTTTGCTGCCCGAATCCTTCCCTATCATCCTTGTATGCTCTGTCACACGTAGCGTGAACAGGTCGCCGACAATCGGGGCATCTATTTCAAAAAAATGACGTACTATTGGTTTGTAGTTTTTCTGCCTCCGAAAATATAATATGTGCTTCAACAGCATATTGTACCTGTGGGCGCTCGGGTGGGCCTCTTCGTTACAGATAGCGCAGGTGTGAGAGTCTGGATGTGGAGCGGCAAAGTATCGCTCGCTTTTAGAGCACAAGCGGCAAAAATGGGGGTCGCAGGGGAAGACATGACAAAGGAAAGATAAGACAAGTAGAGATGAGAGAGATAAAGAGATAGAGATAGTAAATGAGAAGTGCGGCGTTGCGAGGATTTTGTTGTCGCTCTTATCGTGTAGCCGCCGTGATTGACTGGTGAATCATTGCCACAATCCCCAAAAAAATCGCATAAATGTCTAAATGGATGAGGTATTCTAAGCTCCAATAATCCCATCTATATATTGGGTTAGGGCTTAGGGCGATGTCCACAAGGAAACAAGGAAAAGGGTGAGGGAAGCAAATGACCCCCTAAATGGAACATCTCTTTTATATAAACTTTTCATGTCCACCACTGATACGGATTTATAAACAAATTCCATTGTATTTTATTCTCTTATATATTTTATACGTCTTGCTTCCACCACTGTTATCACATAACCGAGGGCTTACTGTACATGCGAACGATAAAGGTCAGATGGGGCGGAGCGCTCAGCTAATTTCGCTACGTTATGATAATTATCAGGTCTCCAAAAACAGGTCTGTTTATAACACACAGTTTCTGTCTATTGCCGCTACTTGACGGTGCGGTATAGATCATCACCTTGATGACCACGGGACAAAGTAAACGTCGCTTAGGCTTCTGATTGAATTTGTAGCGTCAAAAATAATACATTTGATAAAATGAATAAAACAGTCGTACGCTCTATTACACCAAGCTTGAAACCCTTCAAACGAGGATAAAAAGCGCATTTTAGGGCGCACTCGATACATATTATGTAGAATTCACAACACTTCCCCATCATAAAAGTAGAATAGATATAATGAAGAAGATTGGGACGCGACTAATGACTAAGATTGGGACGCGAGCCGACCTTTATTTAATATTTAATCGTGTAAAAAAGGCACAATTGGACCGATGATTAATTCATAAGACTTCAATATGGGTCAGCATTTCACTACGAGTAAGCTCGGTTCACTATGATCATTGACGACGCTACGCATAAAGATGTGTGGATTCAAATGAAAGAAAGATGAATTGTATCATGGTTTGATTAAACAATTTACGTTTTAAGATGTATGTAATGGCGAAATTAAAATCGAATTCACGATTGTAATTGGCTTCCGATTTAAATAGACATAAGCCTTCACCAATGTGAAATGCAACGAGTGGGCATACATATAGCTGCGTTCGAGACAAGGAGATATCACAATAAATATTCTTTAGGTAGTTTCACAGATGTGAAGCGATTGTAAGCTTAAAATTTGTGTAGACCGAGCATATGATTTGGAAACAATAGCAAAGTATCAAATTTATTGGTTTCGAACATGGCAAAACGGCTCACAGGATCCATAATAAAGATAATAGCGTTTGCATGTTCGTTATTTTCTGGTTGGTATGTGGGATGTGTACGCTTATCACATGGGAATACATTAAAGGTTTATGACAGCATGTAAACGAAAACAGTGGTATATACCTCAGGGTCGGCGTCATTAATCCATTTTATAGAAATTATAATAGAGAAGGTTAAAATAAGTACTTTTTTGACGTTAATATGGCGAATTAAAAAATAATGTGATAGAATTTTGAATTGGCGCCACAAAATTGCCGTAAGTAGATTAATCTCTATATACGAAATATTTGATCGAAACATGTATTCCAAATATACTTAGGGAAACGTTAGCCCCCTAGGTTTTCATTTACAACCCCATAGGTTTTCGTTAACCACCCCCACCCCTATATAATACCGTAATTTATATACTTTCCATGTATTTTATTGAAGCGCTCAGTGAACCATCCTCGTTGATGCCGGGATCACTGCTTTCATGTTGATAGGCTAACCAGTAACTTGACTGCATTATGCACAACGAAGATGAGGAGTGGGCGTCAATACTGCGTTCGACCTCTATTTGAATCGAAACGAAGTCAATTGAAGCTCCCAGTGGATGAAGACTGCCTATTCACTAATCGTTATAGAGGAAATCTCAGTCTGCTCTTGTCAGACGCCACGTTGAGCCACTTCCATCATCAAATTGCACGTTAGTCTGGTTTGTCGATTAAACAGGTATTACAAAGGTTTAGTACACCTCTTGGTAGACCTCTGCGGATGGCTCGAAGTCATTTTGAATATAGTATTGCTGGATGCCTTTGTCACAGTGTTCATTCAGGATAATCGCTACAAGCCCAAATTGTTCCAGAATAGCTCGTATAGAAGTCTCTTTTTGACCGAGCCATTACTCGGTCGAATGAAGTAGCTGATATTAAATTACTACACGTGGCCCATAAAGACATGCATAGATTGTTCGGATTTTGTATTTTATCATTCGCAAATAAGATGGTAAATTACTTCTGAGACCGGTAATATTCTCAATCCCATCGATCAGGAGAGTAAATCGAGTAGATTACGGTAATATATGGGGGTGGGGGGGGTTAACAAAAACCTTGGGGGTAGTTAAAATTCACCCTATATTTAAAAATAATAGTTCTGGGTTTTTGGATATACTCTGAAAAAATTGAGAAAAAGTTATAACAAGAAATTTAATATATATGTAATATAAACCATTTCGTATACTTGGCGTCAAGATTGGAGTACATGTCAGGAGGATTTGACTCGTGTCTCAGGACGCGAATTGGTACAAACGTGAGATCGGTTCGTAGGGTCCCTCGAGAAAGTAAAATAAACACTTTGAAGGATTATATAGCAGTTTGGCTATTTTAAATTAGTGTCCATCACTCTTTCTTTTATCAAAATTTCTATCTGGTGCCCATCTCGTGTGGTGTTTGCTTGCACCTACCTGAGCTCATCGCAACGACTCGTATAAATATAGACATAGCTAAGATAGCGCTTGACTCGTGGGATAACTGGGCAAAATCTTCATACAGCGATCTTTAATAAGCGATTTTATTTTGATATTGGCCTATCTTCTTCCAACCATATTAGAACCCACGTGGCCTTATCTTTTATCGAAAAAAAACAAAATTTCGACCACTTGACCCGTGTCTATTAGACCTTAGGTGGGCTTGTCATGATTCGACCTAGTCCAATATTTCGATAGTTCGAACCATGCCACACTCTTGAATCTTCGATATCGTTGATTCATTCTCGTTCAATTATCTGATAGGTCTTTCTAACTGACCATATTGACGCATGTGCTCTCGAATTATATTACGAAACCAACTAATTCATTTCCTTTGCTATGCATTATATCTTTAAAAAAATATAAAAATAAGTGTAGGCGAGTTCGGTCTCGTTGACGTAGATTGTCCTGGTCTGGTATCTGTGTTCAATTCAAGCTCGACAATACTAGGTAAGGGCAATATATAAATGCCGGCAAATAACTTTTCCGAGGCTAGATTCTTCTTGCAGCTTAATGGAGTACTCTCAATTGCCCATATAATATATATATATTTTGCCGAGGAGAAACGAGCGTTTCGGTTATGGAAGCGACTAAGTATTTTATCTCACAAATAACTTTTGACATATTGATATTGTGGTGGAGTGGGGTCTCAATACCGTGTGACGAGCCCCCAGATTACTCACTGTGCCAGAATGACAATTTAAGGAGGGGTTACCCCGAAGCTACGTTCGGACCTTGAATCACCTTGTGTTGGATGGCGGGTGCGCTCTTCGTAAAAGTTTGTGAGGATGTAGAGGTCGGGATTAAAAGAGGGAGGCATGGGACAGACCCTAGTGGATGTGCTTCACTCGGTGGGCCAGTATGTGGCCACTAATAATTCTAATTTTCTCGAGTGAACGTATAACCAGATTTTATGGGTAGCTTGTCCATACCGGCTTTTCACTGATTCTATCGGAGGTGCTAAGCTCCTGGCCCATCATTTAGTCTCTAATCACTAAGATAGAATGACCGCTTTCGATAGTGGGTTATAGGGTGTTTACTCCTCAACGAAAACATACGTCCAATACTTCTCGGGGATATAGTAGCGCTGTTATTTCGGTGTGATTGTCTTCAACACGGGGGACAAAGTATATATGAACTCCCGGAAAAGGCGGGCAGACTCTTAATGTTCGTTTGGCATAACGAATTATCTTCAGGCAGATCGAAATATGGGTAGTATTTAATATCGTCCTACCCTTCAACCCCTTGACTAAATCGTTGCCTTATGCTATAATTCTGATATGACATGTCAGAATTACCCTGACCTCGAGGGACGACGAAATCTACCCAATGGGAAACGAGGTCTATTTGAGTGACAAGAGGTCTACCTTGTAATATCAGGGTCCTATTTAAGGGAACTTGGTCTACCTTTAGAGATCCGAGGCCCACCTTCAGAGACCGGATCCACCATGAGTGATCGTTGTCTATTTCTTTTAAACTTTCTCATCTGATACACTCGCCAAGATCCGTCCGTTATTTGTTGCCGTGGATTTCGCTTCTCCACCGAATTTCTCGTCTCCGGTATCATCTTTTTCCCTACATCCTTTTCCTGATGCATCGTCCCTTATTTCTCAACTCGTCGGCCTTTTGGTCTCCATTTTCCACTTTTCACTTCACCATAAATGCTATATATATCCTGCATTAAATGCCCTGATATACTGCGGCATTTTATATACGATCATTCTATAACTGGCGCATTTTTAGAATATAGCGTTTGTTAATAACTTGACGTACGCTCGTGTCTCGTGTTCCATGATGCGCACTAATGATCACAAAGTTTTGAAATGTCAAGTGCGTAATTTCGTACATTTTATGTGTCCGTATACTGTGCTCACTTCATATGTTTTAAGCAAGTTTATTAAGTCATTCTGACGACTTCAACTGGCTCTTATACAGAAGTTTTTAATTAATTTTCCGTATTATCGACAGGGCACGTATTGAAAGATCGATTGGTTAAACTCCTATTCATCTCCAATATCATGACAGGTAGATACTGAAATTTAGGACGACGTATTGGGGCTACGTCGATTTTTTAACAAGTAATTGTTATTCAGCCGAAAATGTATTGCCCATTAGTCATACCAATCATTAATCCACGCCATACATTTACGCAGATAAATCATGAACTACGGTCTTGCGGCCGTAAATGTACACAATTTATCGCCAGTGCTCATATTTCTATATCGGTCTTATTTATCCTACCCCTTTTCACATAACATCATTGTGTCTTATTATTTCATTACTGAAATCGTCACTAAGACACAATTACGCAAGTATCGTGACCCAATTAGAGCTTTTGTGGCATACTTGCGAAGTCCGACTTGACACCTCCACATAAAAGCCAGCCTGATTTAATCATTGATTTTAATTTTCGTAGTTGGGGATTCTCTCTGTATATCTAACATGTACGTCCTATCTTAAATTTTCACACCTTGAACTATTTATTGGAAAATAACCGATTGACCCCACGCATGTCCTTAGCTCGGCATATTTACTCCCAACTTTTCAGGCTTTGCTGAATATGCCTATATATTGTCACAGGAACGACTTGTATTTACCCAATCCACATCTCAGATCGAATGAACTCTAGATATCGTGTCGGATATTTATAAATCATACGATTATGTATTACTAATGTTTAAATTCACCATTGTTCCCTTCAAATATTTACCTGTTTACCAAATTACAACCTCACGATTGTCTTCTAAGCTTCTTCAAGTCTCTAATATATCAAGACAAACGTGAGATGGTAATTTGGTGAACAAGTAAATATTTGAACGGATCTGACGTGAATTTAAATACGAGTGATATATTATCGTACCCTTTATATCAATATCCGACACCATATCTGGAATCCATTGGATCTGAAATAACGCTACGTTAAGTATAAATCTTTTGTGCTGATATAACGGGATTCACGCGTAACAGTGTGACTTTACTTACATGAGTACCATAAATTAATTACCTTAATATGTAATAGAGAATTTCTACGAATATTGATCTAGTAAACGGAACTGTCAGGCAGTTGCGTGATGAATAGCGCAAAGTACGACCGCTGAGTCTCAAAGCTTATGCATTTTTATCACATTGTGCATAAATTGTGACAATTTCTATGATCAAAAGGGTACTGGGATAAAGATTAGAGTGGAAAAATTGCCATGTTTAGGACTAAACGATTCCTATACAAAAGATACTAATTGAATGGCGGACCTCGCGTTTCGTCTGCTAGACTGGTGTTAAATTGCGAGTAAGTAGGGACCTATGAATTTAAATGTGATCAGTTTCACGGCAAAGACATACATGAAACTTGCAAAGCCAATTTTTTAAAAATGAACTGTGGCTTTCCGAGTCGCTTGTATTACATCACGCCACCATAATATAATGTATATCGGCACTAACGATGGGTTAAAAATGGATGGATGAGATGAAATGGTCGGTGATGTCGTCTCATCATTTGGCAAGACTCGGACGATATCAACTATGGAATGGCTCGCCATCTACAGCATGATCTAAAACCACTAAAGATAGGAAAACAAGTAATTTTTGTCTTTGGTTGTGAGTATCGATGATAGGAGCGGTTTTTTGAGATAAACCATATCGTTATTGCTCATGATATACTCAAAAGGCGATTCACCATGATGTGTAAAGAATAATTTTTGTCTCAGATAAGGGGTATTATATTATATATGTACGTATAGAATTTCGAATGTATTACCCTTTTTGCTCGGTCACGGAATCAAAAATGAGCCCAGTGCATGGAATAATATTAATGGTTTTTCTGTAGTAAAACTTCAATGAAAGGGCATCACTTTAACGGACGACACAACGCTACAACTGATAAAGGCATAGTACGTAACTAATCACGATGAAAGGGTTTTCTGCACTGCAACCCCACTTTTAATAAAAAATCGAAACATTATATATGCCGTCGCTCTTTGACGCTATGCGGGTTATACAATATTAGCATAAATAAGATGTTGCCCTTATGTGGAGGATAAAAAGGATGGGACGATCAGGCAGAGCAGCTGAACTGTGCTTGACTGCATTTTTCTAAGTGCGCTTGAGGTACGTAGAGATGATTTTGACAAGGTTATAATAGAAATAGCTACCTCGACATAAATGGTCAATCCTTCCGAGTGCAATTGATTATCACACACGCAGCTTTTCAAGCTATTTCTGTACCATCATCAACTAGGATACTTGTCCTATTGTTACATTACGAGCCCGTCCGAGGATCTGATCTAAAAATTATTTGATTAATGGTGGGCATCATATTAATGTGTCATTGGCTTTCAATGCATGATAACTTGGGCTTATCGCCGTAGAAAGGCTGCTATGACAATTTGACAATGTTGAAGATCGGACGAAGTATGTCTTGTGACCCGATGGGACCATTCCTACCCTATAAAAGAGAAGAGATTATTGAATGATCGATTGGATCTTTTTCTTTTCATTCAGCTCAAATTTTCATTCTACCTCACAAACTCTAAATGTTGACAGTAGTTGAATCAATTCTCTGTTTTTTAAATAACCCGTCAAATCGCAATATTATAAACTTTAAATTTCAAAAGCGCGTTATTCAGCTCACTGCATCAGTGTAATCCAGTTGCAATCATTTATAATTCCACTTCAGCTCTATAATATCAGATCCATTTATTTCAACCCTATCGAAGCTTTTGAGACGCACTATCCACTATTCGATATAGTCTTGTTCATGATCACCGGTGTAACACTTATGCCATTGGAGCACATTTTATAAAAACATGAAAGCACATGCTTCAACGCTAATCAGCTATATCGAAGTGATGCGTTAATCGAAAGAGTGTGTCTTGAACGATTGACAATATGAAAATTCGACTAGTACGTAGTGCATTGGTTCATTTAGGACCTGACCTTGTGTGTGTCTTTTTTTCAGCGCGTACAGTGTACGCTAGAAACAAGGGAACTGGTTCAAAATGCAGTCTATGCCAGTTTGATATGAACAGTTGTCAGTGCGTAAACCCCAGTGCCACAACAGTCATTTCGAATCGTTACGTGTTATATATGCCGTATGTCAATACGGACCCTATTGGCCGATTGGATAAGCACTGGCACCGGGACCGGGAGGTAAGTGGATCAATACCCGCGCAAGGGCGGTACGATTACACATCGACGGAGAATCACCTAAAACGCTGGCTCTTGTGTGTCGAACGCGTAGAAGAATATATCTCAAACCTTCTCTCTATCTCGAATGTCAATATCGGCGTATAAATTTCAGTTACTGATACGACATAGGATCAAAAAAGGTTTTGGTTGCAGTGACAACGATCCTAATGCGTCACCAAACTTCATCGTGATAGGAATAATCGAGAGTCTTAGAATTTGTCTCGAACAATTGTAGGAATACGTTTTGGTAGTATAAGGTTTTATATATAGGTGAATTCAAACCATGGCTCTATTCATCACAAATGTATGAGCTTTTCATCTCAACACATAATTTTACCTCCGAGCCAACGGACTGTATTATAACACCTAATTATCTAATATTGATACGATAGCATATACGCTGACGTCTACAAAATACCCTTTGCGCGCGTCTAACAGTAATTAATAAGTTGATATATTGGTATATAAACCTATGAGTGACCCCTTGGGTGCCGCAACTACATTACTTAACTTTGCGGTGTTCATTGATAATATAGACTAAATTATATTAATCGTTATATTGCAAAAATGCTAGAATTACAAACAGGCTCACCCCGGTACTAAAGTGGTCTTAGGTCAAACCGAAGCCCAATTTACTATATTTTTCTGTCAATATCTTTCCAAATATTTAAATTTAATAGGTTATTTTAAGGATCTAATGTTATTGTCCCATTGTATCTATATACTATGTATCAGCACTTATAAATTATCTGAAAAAGCTAAATGGAACAAGCGACAAAAAAGGTGATTTGTAGGGTCTTACAAGTAAAGACTCTCAGAACCATCTGCTCGGATTTGTAAAGTAATATAGCATTGAAGCTAAATTCGGCATTCTGACAATCTTTTTACAATGTAATGTTACGTCTTATATCATAAGAAATGGGATGACACAGTATACTTACAACAATCCAAGATAATATATAAAAGGCTGTATAAACTGAATGAAAATATCGCAAATGTTATATATTCATATCTTTGGGCTTACATAATTTGATTATATCAGCATTCTGTAGCAAAACAGTATGCTTCGTGCCTCCATATACATTTTGATGCGATAAAAATAAAACGATCAAATGTGATGCATCCGATGCCATACAAGGTATTTTGATAGTAAGAACATCTGAAATTTTTTTAAATATATGAGATGATAGATTTGTGCATCGTTAAAACTATTTTTTGCTTGTGTGATATGGACCATAGCCATTTAGTTGTCCGATGTTAATGACGCCTACGATTTCTACCGCGCACCCTAAAATATTTAGAGGAGCCCTGTATATATTCCATTATATTCCCGATGTGGAGTAACCACACCAAAATTTATAATATTGTTATTAATCTACATGCACAAGATAAATCGTGCGACACTCCAAGATTTACTCATAAGAATTATATAAATGGTAAGATCGCAATAGTTGTTTAAGAGACTGCAATCGATTCAAATTGAATATATATTTTATATATCCATCATCGTCTGATTCTTGTGATGCATCAATCCGTACCACAAATATTATTTTCGTTTTATTATCTAGTATAATTCCTCATTTGATATGTGTACAGTTTTTTGGTTAAATAATATATAGGGCAACAATGAACCCATCAACTTATAAGAACATGAAAGGCGATTCGGCGCCTATAATTTAACATACAGAAAACTAAATTTTTGAGTGATTCTTGAGATATCCAGCTATACATTCATGACATTACCAAGTCAGTACATATGAGTAGTATTGTGGGTGAGTGTATGCGTGCGGTTACAAGGTTAATTGCTTTAAATACGTAATGCCACCAAAGTTTATCATATTCACCGCATTCTGTCATTGTTTATTTTTCGATGAAGATTCACTAATATTCTGGTATCATGTATTCATAAAAAAATATTGATCTACCATGTGCTTTAATTTGTATGCAAGAAGGTTTTGCTTGAACCATCATGCAATCTGTATTCTTCAAAGCCAGTAGTCGCTTTTTCAATCATATTTAAATACATTCTCTGAACCCTTCAGTACATATTTTCGATTCGTGATCAGTAATATGTCTTTGAACGTGGCACGGTATATTCTATTAACACTACTTGTTGTGTGTTATGTACTAAACAATTTAGATCACACACACAGCAAGTGGTGTTGATGGAATGAGCCATACATTAAAACACAACGCCTCCCAAGATAGTAAGAAAGTCTAACCTAAAATCACAACAAAAGCCTATCGACTTTGGCAAAATAGGCTAGAAAGTAGGACCTAATGCCTTCGCAGGTCACCTTTTGAGTCCAGTTGCGGATCTTGCATGACCGGTCCCTTGCTACCATTGCTCAAGAGTAATGTCTGAAGTTAGTTGTTTTCAAATCTTTAATCATGTGAACTCACACATAAGAATAGACGCCGACAATCTCAGCATAGTTTTAGGTCATTAGGCACCGTGTGTGCCCTTTACAATTAAAGACGATGCACTTAACTAATATTTATTAATTTTAGCTGTACAAGTATTATTCAGCTGACTAATCCATATCATCACCATCTCTTTGGTCAAAAGGCTTATATAGGATCGTTTGACATAATCGTTCGGCCTATCGACGACGAATCTTTAAGTTTTTCTGGTAGAGTCCGTACATGACACGGACATTCCTTATCGCTTACCACTACCAGTACTAACATCTACTGCTTGATGTTGGTGTCGATATTTGAGAGCAGAAATAAATTAGCCCACGCAGATGCTTACTTGAAAGGTGTAATAGGTCCAGGATCTTGTAATTTTAATACTGTTCGCATATATGCATATACATATAAAGCTACGATCTTATACCCGAAGAAATGACTTCGATTTGGTCCGAATTTGATTGTAACTTTAAATAATTGCACCATCTCGTGCACGCCCTATCGCTAACATCTTGACCGCAAATTGGCCAACCACTGCAAAGACGTTCTGAATTTAGTATGCCAAAACACCATTAACAAAAACCTTAAGCGCGTAATTTAATAATAGCATTGAACATTTTCTGTGAAAAATGCGTTCTCTGTCTCGTCTTACGGTAAAGACTAGATTAAACGGGATTTTGCAAGTATTTCTTGTCAAATATTCATTCATCCCACATATCGTGATGTATTTTTCCAAAGGAACTTACCCGTACTAAAAAAAGTCATTGGTTTCATTCTCTGCCGCATACCTATATAACTATTATATTTACCACGTCGTGGGACCAACATAACGTATAAAGCTAAATCAAAATCTGATTGTTCTGAAATTCAATTTAATCTTCAATGCAATTCAGGTTTCCTTTGATTTAATTTTAACTCATCAATGTAACCATAGACGCGTATTACCCTCCATCTAACATGCAATTTTTTAAACTTTTATCATTTATTCTTCTTTCACGTTACGCAACCACCTCAAGTCGTTAAAAATAAGTACAATTCATTTTTCTTTATAGGGGTTAAATTTAATATGAGTTTCCACCTTTTCCAACTTAAGAAGGCGTTATATTAGTCTCATTCTGTGTTGTATATAAATATATAAGTAAAAATTACATACTATACTTGTTAGAACTTGCCGATTATTATTATTATAATGAGGACAACCGAGCCATTTCTATGAATTTTTTTTTCCAATTTTTCTGTTATCTGTTTCATTATTATGTACATTTTAAAAGGGCGAAATCGTAAAAGAGTATGTGTGTATCAGGTCATGGATGACGTCTCGAAATAAATGAAAGCCCATATTTGCTCATGGTTATATGATGATCTATCGGTAGCATTATTGCCCGCTTTGGCTCACTAGTGCGTTCGGTAATATAACTGGGGTATCATGGTCATCGCTTTTTAGAGAACGTCCCTTCCATTCTACGCTTGATCTCGATGTATCTTTGCGATCAAAGTTACACTGTTTCTAACCATATGTCCAACTGTCCGTACATTGGTCTAATAATTTGAATGATAATGACATCACATTATTTATTTGTGCATAGCTAATATGTAAATGCTTTACGCGGAGAATGCGTAGCGTTCTTGTGATGGACATGACTTGTTGTAACTTCAATCTTAGTCTACCCCTTACGAACTATCAACAACGTCATTCTACGTAAAGGGGTGATATTATATGTCGATATCTAACAAAAATGGTTCATTTATGTCCCGTTACATCTTATTGAAAAGAATAGTGTTAGGTATGGTCTTCGTTTACGATCGTTTGTAAATGTTTATGAATTAAAACTTAAGATAAAAACTCTTATTATATATTTGCCCTGTCACAAAACCATGACTAGGCTTCTTTTTCAGCTGTGACGTTTTGATAATCGTCGCAGTCTGCATGGCCGGTGTCGAACAGCCTTATCTACTAAAATATTATTAGCTTGCTATTCAAATTATCTTTTCTGGTCTTCATTCGTGTACACATTTTCTGCAAGTTTTACGGACAGCTTCAAAATGTTGACAGTGAATGTCTGTAAATTTATTTTACACTGCACATTTAAGTTAAAGAATAATTGACATGTTTAAAAGTTGACTCAACGGCGAGTCGAATAAAAATCTCGATAACAAAACCAAGAATTCCTCAATATGCTTCGGTGAAACGACTGCTTGTGCATGAAACTAAAAAAAGATAAGGAAAAGTACGGATCCAAAATCCATTTTAAGTTAAAATTATACAATTAAACCTTTATTTTGAAACTGATCGAATCATACTTATATAATACAGTTATTTTTCTGATCCCACTAGTTTGGTTTTGTAAAAAACAGTTTTAAAATTGATATGGACACTTACCTGTCTTGAGCTTGGTTAAGTCACGGTTGTGTAATCTTTGCAGAAAAACGTTTTAAATATCCAAATTCTTATTCTCGAACTCTGTTTTGGACTACCTGATAACTCATTTTTTCATGACTTCGGTTTTTTTTCGAGATTAAATTTAAGTGATGATGTAATTTACGATTCTTCTGTATATGTAGCCATTTTCGCCAGGTAAGAGAAAAAACAGAAATTTATCGTATTTACGATATAAGTTGCCTTTATTTTTGTAAACATGATTATAACTTGTTTTTTTTTGTGTGGCATGGTCTTCAAATTGATAACTCATCTCGTAAGTCCTTATATCTTTAGAAATGCAAGGATGTCGTTGGTGGTTTTGTTGACAATGTCACACAAACAGGCACCTTCGGGCTTTCATCGTGCTTATTCTTCTAATTTTTTACAGCACTTTTACCGTCAGGCTAAAACGCCATACTTTGGTATCGGACAATGTAAATAAGCATCGATTATAAGGCGTCATTGAGATAACTAGAAAATTAGTTTTGTAATAAAAGTTTAACCACCTCTTACGAGTGTCTCTATGTTTTTTATGTCAAAACGATAGTCGCAATCGGCTATATTTGTGACCACCGTTTAGGATATATCGAGCGGATGTGAAGATACAACCACCGATTTAGGGTAGACGATTGCTGATGTGTATTTAATTCGTATTACATGCCTCGCTGCAATTTGACTTGCGTGACAACACCAAAAGCTTTAAATTAAAAGTTTTCGCTAAGATTCATCTTTCAAAATATATAACCTGTATCTCAAAAGACTGTAGACTTAACTGAAAAGACGTGATATATAATGACCTTGCCATGTAATCCATTTTCTCATAATTAGGTATGGGAGTTTGTACATAGTTCTAAGCAGGAATATATGTGTTTATTACTTCTGTTCAGCACCAGACAAGTATTAAGAAATGATACATGTAATAAATAGGAATATACATACATTAGCCTCTTCGTGTAATTCTTTAGTTTTATTAATGCTAGATTTAATTTTTTTAATGTATCGTATGTGAGACAAATTTTAATACGTATATTCGTTCAATCTTCTGAATCAATAATGGTGCAGCTTTAAACATTTAAATGGGTGTAGCTTGCCAAATTTCAGAAGTGAATAAAACCGCTGCCAATTATTACGGACATGTGAGCATTTAATTACGTAACTTTTATTAAGCTTGCCATTTGTATTCAATCATTAATCAAGTATTGCTGACAGCAATTATATCATTTACAATATACACAAATCCAATATTTGAGTCGCACATTTACCTTTGGAATGAGATTGACATGCCAAAACGTTTTGATATTTGACAATTATGTAAATCCAAGGAATGCATAAATGATACTAGCAAAAATCGTTGGTAGCAATTGGCTCGTAGAGATTGCTATGTATATATTTATACGATATATGGTATAATTTGCAATTAATATATGCATTTAACGAAGTCCTAATTCTTATTGACTTGACTAATTATTTTTGTAAAAAATAAATCTTTAGATTAGTAATATGTAGCAAGTTGAATGCTTGCCATGCATGCTTCATTTTAAATACAATGCAATGTAGAATAATGCTTATGTATGTAAAGCACAACCTCACTTAGAACAGTTGTGTGCACTAATTCTCCATGGGCCTTTCAGATGAGTCTATTCGCTTGTTTTGTCCATCATAAATTACAAGTTTGAATAGCCTCATATTTTAGGCTCCCAACCAGATTAATCTCGATGAATAAATAAACGGATATAATATTACAAATGTAGATTGCTGTCGAGATGACATTTAAAGTATATTATTATTATATTATTAGTCTTGTGTCGACTGCACAAAGGCTGTTAATAAATCTTTACGAACCGTTTGCGCTTGATATTAGTTCTTTGACGTTACAATTGCAAGCATTTTACCGTTAAGCTTCAATAAATAGCTGTTTTATAATGTTTTCCACATATTTACTTCAAATTGTAATGTGCACAGAATGTTGAAAGACATAACGATATATTACTACGTACATGCTCCCCTTATCCGGCTAAACGCTAACTCTTATTAAATACCATCTTTAAGAAAGAAATTTAATCAACTTTAGTCGAATGGATACGCATTGGGGAAAGCGAAATTCGTAGTAAATTACATCTGGGGACTTAGACAACTGCTGAAAAACATAAATGCTGGTGATGCACATGTTAATACTAATCATGGAACGCATCCTGAATGAGCAGACATGCAGCTTTTTACTATTCATTCGACTAAATTA
This sequence comes from Hyaloperonospora brassicae, assembly GCA_947650285.1. Classification (NCBI taxonomy): domain Eukaryota; phylum Oomycota; class Peronosporomycetes; order Peronosporales; family Peronosporaceae; genus Hyaloperonospora; species Hyaloperonospora brassicae. The sequence goes on from CANTFL010001446.1 coordinate 131,016, forward strand.
GTCGTGACAATATAGTTAGTTCAGACATTTCCACAAGAGCTACTGAAACGGGTGTTTTTTAGTTTGAGACAACATGGGTGCTCCAAGTTGTCGAGTGGCGATACTGTAATATGACTTTAAGGTAGCTTTGCGAATCTAGGGGGTCTAAGATGCCTCATGTATTCATTCCAAACTCAACCGACGTTGCAAAAATGGCCTCCGCAATTGTCTAAGCTAGACGTGCGAACAAGTCCACATAAGTTGATTTAACCAATTTGTCCCTTCACTTCGTAGGCTGTATGGTTTTAGCAATTTCCCAGCGGAGCTGCGGAAGAAGCTGACGGATGTTTGGAACTATAAGCTACTCATAACTTGTGTCAACGCGTGTATCCGACTCGAAGATATTTTCAATGATCGCAAGTCATAATACTTACCCTTGTCATAATTAGATTGACATAATTTTGCGGGCACAAGGACAAGGTTGAAGTGCGAGAGGAAGCAAGTTTGCAGATCTTTATCGCTAAAACCCCGGCATATGCGTGATTTGTGCATTTCTAGATTGTATTGTCATTCTTAATGGCACATTCAGCTATCAAATATTAATAACGAATACGTGTTGTAGCTTGCCTTGAAAACACTAACAATTTCCACAAAGGGTAGCGGTGGCTTGAATGGCAGTCGGAACTTATAATTAGTTTTATGGGTCCTGATATATCGCGAGGCGTTAAAGAAGCACCAGTATGATTCATCTCTTACCGTGGCAAGGGTATCTTTCCGGTAATACAACCTAAAAAGAGACATCTTCTATCAGATTGTGTTCGTCACATTCTAGAAAAAGTTAATTCGACATATATAAAATCATTATTAATGGCCAGGGTAGAACCTGGTCAAAGCTTTTAAATTTGCATCACTTAAACGATCGGCGATCACATAAGATGGAGATAAACAGCGACATGGCTATGCAATGGCTACTCGATGCGGACAAGCTCACTTAGAATGCTGCGAATAGTCGACGCCCGCGCTTCTAACAACGGCGAGAACAAGTATCGATCTAATGAATAACGAGATGCGTGAAGCTAGACAGAAGCAAACTTTGAAGTTGTCTTTTGAAGGTTCGTATGTTTAGGGATAGACCAATTTAAATTCGAAGCCAAGGGGTTTTCTGCAGGGGGAATTCACGGATGGCGCTTCGAGGCCAATCAAACTTTGGAGTATCTCTATGACCTAAATAAGATTGATATCGTTCCATTTAGTCAGGTATTATTTTTAGTTGAAATAAGAGTGTACAAAAAGATACCCTTCCAAATTTTTGTCGATAAAGATAAACGTAAAATTTTATTATTGTGGCAATTATTTTATTTTATAGGGTACGTTTTATTCATTGCAGCTATCAGTCCGTTAAAAGGCTCCCTTTACTATATTCTTATCCAGAATCATCGTGAGATAACAAGTTTACCAGCGTGAATGCGAATGATTATTTACGATGTGTTCATGCGTGAAGAACGATAAATGATGCTATTGTTAAAGCAGCATCAGAAGATGGAGCTACAAAGGCATGATTAGGAAAAAGTCAAGGTGAATTGCTTTCCAGGCTGCGAAACTTAGTATAGATAACCACAATTCAAAGCTTAATACAAGGTCTTATCTCAACCCTATGATATTTCAATTAATTTTATGTTTTACGACTACATTAGTATATAATATGTATATTTCCTCCTTGCCTGTGAATCATGTTGTTTTTGGTAGAAAAATTTGAAAATTGACATTATGTGCGAGAATATATAACTCATAGTTTTAACAAAATGCGCGAGAGTGTAACTTAACCGTTTGTGTGCTTGACGGTAAAAGTGCAAGTGAATGAAAAAGTTGATGTGGCTTTTGCTCAACTCTTAATGCAACTGGAGGGATCTTGGAGGTACCAGTAAAACCGCATGTAATCGTATAAACTACAACTACCCAAAATTAACCGTGAGTACTAAGGGATTCATCTGTTGGTTTTGAAATTTATTTGATGGGATAAATCCTTGTGAGGTGACAGGCTGGGACCAAATACTTGAACATCGGCAATAAATCCTTTCGTGTCACTTATCATGTTCCCATAAAGAATACCTAAGATACAGAAAAACCATCATTCCAAACATATATACTACATGCAATTTGAATTTATACATGACGTCACCGGTGCACATGGATATCGGTAGAAACTCCGGAATAATTCCGGTGATTGCAACCCATGTCGACATAACAATTAGACGTGACGCACATAACAACACCCATAAAAATTCACATACAGAAATGGATAATACACGTGAGAAATAAATCTACATTTTTACAAAATGTTGCGATACCTTTTACAAATATTAAAATATTTCTCTGACACATTGCTGTTGGTAATGATATTCAGTATATTTTTGATACCTCATGAGAGCTCATCGCGCTTAATGTAATAAAAATATAGAGTGTTGAATGTTTCATCAACATCACCATTGCTCTCGAAGATAATGCTATCAGGTCACATATCTTTTGGAAGTACTCCAGCAAATAAACGATCTATCCTCTTACTTCACGTATTCAACATCCTGAATCGCAACCAAGTATGGGGCGCTCGCGCAACCGATGTTGACCAAAACACGCTGTACTAGTATATCATTGGCAAATCTTGAGTAAATTATCAGCATCGATTTAGCGATGATTAGGGTCTGAATTGCAAAAAAATTCAATATCGTGGCAACTTCTACAATACAGCCATAGTACCACAAGCGATCGTTTTCTTCCGAAAAATTCCTTGCACAATTTCAGCTTCATATCGCTGAGCAGTAAAGTTTTTTTACCTGAAGCAGCCACCACAACATGCAACCCGCAATATACAATAAAGTTCGATTGATGCCGCTTAGTGTCTCTAAAAAATGATGCCCAGACTCAATACCCGGCCTTAAACAAATAGCTAGTAAAGTGGTTCAGCATATCAAACGCCTGCTACAATATTCGTGTGACGGGTCTTCAATCAGAGAAAATAGAAAATCGTGTCCAACAATCGAAATCATTGTCTCCTCTTTCATTGCTAGCATCCTCAACGGCAGATCGAACATTGTGATTTTTAAACCATGCAACGATAATGCAAATCACGTCGCGTCCTTGAATAATACACGATGTGGATAGTAGGTGGATGAGCGTTAGCCACGTGATGATCTTGAACTTACAAACGAGAAGGATCAAACGACAAAATCCAAAGCTTTATAGAAATTGATGGGGGCGCCACGTCTTCTCTAGCTATGATTTGCCTCTTCTTGCAACTAAGAAATTGTACGTGATTTTCCTGGAGATATTGGACTACGGCAAGTTTCAAAGTTTTGACCTGACCTACTACAACTTCTGCATGTACGCCTCTTTACAGAAATTTGGCGGGACTTCTGCATGCTCGAAGAGCGACAGATCGCGCTCCGTGCTTCCAAAACGACGATGTTAGGCACCAACATGCCTCCGACGACATTTTATCCGCTCAGGATCACGCACGTCATCGGGTAGCGCTAGAACATGATCGAAGATCTCTCTTCTTGAGTTCTCAGCGGCATTTGAGTACTCTGTTGACACCTTCTTCTATGCTTTTGGCAAGTCTACCACACGTTGTGGACAAACTATCTTGGGCGGCTGCAGCAGCCACCAATGCATGTCAAAATAATATAAAGGTAGCGATATGCGTCTAGCGGAAATCAAATATCGGCTAGGGTATCCCATTACCGACGTTAACAAGCCTGTAAAAACGTTAAGCGAATATGGCTCCACATACTGTATTAATATGTGAAATATATTATACGTATCTTGGTAAACAATGACGGCCCCATTGTCATCGACATCATTATGAAATCGATTTTTTTGTTGGCGGAAAGCTGCGCGCAGGCCATCCTCCGAGATCTTTCCCATGACGTCGGTAAATAGACTACCTAATCGCATGTCAAACTTCGCTCGCTCTTTTGCATGATGTTGCTTGATACTAGCCAGTTGTTCATCACAAGCTAGCTTTATAGCGTTGTTGATAGACATAAGATTGTTAGTCGAGGATCCGATCCATCGTTTCAGGGCAGCATGCGCACTTTCCACGCGAGACGTGGTGACATGTCCATAGTGCTGCTTGTTGCGGATAAAACAGGTCACAAATTTCTCTCTCGAACACAGCCACGTTTTGTCGACATATCTAACGATCTGTAAGTGCAACATGTTCCACCTTTCGCGCATGTTTTTCACGCATCTGTAAAGGTCTCAATCCGATCTTGTGACACTAAGTTGTTCCAGGCTTTGAGAAAGGTCTCCCAATCATCGCTAGTGGTGAAATACTGCTTGTGCTTGGCAAGGATATTCTTTGACATCTGCCAGCAGTACAGCAACCCGTTCACGTTCGGAAAGACAAAGTCAATTGCGCGCATCAAAGCCAACTCTCGGTCTGTTAAAAATGTATCAGGTATAATAACCGTCTCGCAAATTTCCTGTTGTAGCTTCTGCATCGCCCAAACGTGGTTTGCCTCTCGTTCTGCTTGCATAAAGCAGCATTCCAGAGTAAAGGTATGGTCACTGCTGGTAACTCCGACGACATGGAGTAAGGGTAGTCCATACCTGTTGGTCTTGTAAAAGTGTCTAAGCCATACTATCCCGGCATTATATCTGGAACAAATCTTCTCGGCCGATGAAGAAACAACAAAAAGATGTGTCAGTAATTGCATATATTCTTCGCGTGCAGTATATTAATTTACGCCTGAAGCAACAAGGCTATCAAGCAGTGACCGAAGAGGTTTTGTCCCTTGTATCCTTACAGCGCGATCATTGTTACATGTGCTGTAAATATCCTGAGCGGTGTCATTTATTATGATTTCATTGTGGAGAGAAGCAACAATAGTACCAGGTTGATACCAGCACTGACCTATACGAGGACTCTCTCGCGAGTCTCTTCGTTTAACGCGCGACCACTCGGATGCGCAGAGGCTTAATCAAAGGCTTCAAGATTGTGCTTCACTCTAACGACTGTAACTTGCCAGCGTTCATCTATGCGTTGAATGACAGCCTCAAACGGCACCCAGTGCTTCTACTAGATCTTGTGCACTTGGTCGTTCTCGTTGCTGATTCTTTTGTCAACACCAACTGGCTTGTATCTATTTCCCTGTGAACGCCATGGAATGATACGTTCGATTGCGCCATCTTTTCTGTTACCCACCCTCTTGGTACGCTCAGACGTTAGGACATATCCTTAACCTTCTGCATGTTCATCAAGTGCCTTACGGGCTTGCTCCAGCGTATCGTATGTAGTTTCAGGAGGTGGTAGCAGATCCATATCAGAATGACTGACTATGGTGTTTAAGCGCTGACAACAATTCTTTAACAGTTGAAAAAGTAGCGTGTGGGCGATAGAAAAAGAGTATGCAATTGTAAGGTTGAGATTGGATGCCAGTGTTTAGCAATATGACGCTTGATTATGACCAATCAAAAACATGGAAAGTATGTAAATTATGGTAATATATAGGGGTGGGGGTGGATAACGAAAACCTGGGGGTCGTTAACGTTTCCCTATATATATATGTAAATATATATTTGCAAAAGGTTATCGGAAACTTTGCTCAGCTCGGTGTTCGAATTACGACAAAACGGGGGCGAAGGTGATGCACGTTGTGGTGCTTGTTGGCCTTGGACTAATACATCATTTTGAAATGAGTATAGTCCTTGCAACAATTTACATAAACGGTGACTTTTTAAACCGTTTTTAGCACGAAAAATGTTTGATCTTTTAACAAATGGTTGTCAATACGTCAATTGTGACAGGTGGCTTCGTTCTACAAATTGAACGGCGGTAATAAAGACCGATGTTTGTGTTGATGTTCTTTTGCTCAAGTAAATATTCTTGAAAACTATCCTAATATTATCGGGACCTATCGCCAAAACCTGTCGTAATATATTTACTGCTTTACGTCGAGCATCAATACTGTTTTTTGCGCTAAACGACGTTCCAAAGTCGACGGTTATATTGACGCTATATTATTGATTCATGTTTTTCCATTTCTTAGGTCATCATATCTTTCTCTTCGACCTACGGCAGGTCAAATTTTCTGTAAGCGTAAGATTCACTTTTCGAAACAGGTGCTACATGAATATTATACCATTACTAAACCTGTTATCAGCTGGTCTGCAAATGTAATCTCATTTGTTTCTCAATATGCCGACAAAGCGGTTTGTAATGCCTAGCGCCGCGATTAACAGAACGACGTCATCAATCCATCGTTTTCTATAGAATAAGAGTCATTTTGCTGGGATACCTTTGTCTACAAATGTGGCTATTGCTAGTCGCTTGTGCCTAACTGCAATATCCTTTACACTTTACATTCCCTTATCAGTCGCAAATACTAACGTTTAGCCGATATAATAGTCATCTTATTAAATATCTTTAGCAATAAATAATAAATTGTGTCTATCGATGGCGCCCGTGCACCATTCCAACAACATACAAAATCCTGTCACCCTTAAATATCCTCGTTGGCCTTGAAGCTAATTTAATTTTTAATAAATGAGCTAAACCTGACCAAAGCCAGAAGCTCATTGCGCTCTAATACCGATTCTTTTCCCTATACAATGACAATCGCTAAGTATTCTAAACTCATCTACCGATACAATGGTTGTCATCAAACCTTATAATTAGACCACATGCCATAATATAAATACAGCTTTATGTATTCCTACAACTGTAATATAGATTGTAAGGTAGGAAATGATGTGTTACAATCTATTTATAACTTTTCAGACCCACATTCGAACCAACAACGCGATGGATGTAAATACAACAGTATCTGATTTAAGATTATCTATACTTTTCACCCCATGTTACTCCACAAAAAACAATCTTTCAAGAAATTAGGCCTATCCGCGGTCAGAATTTGCGGCATCGCTTGGTACTCGCGCTAATCTTGTGGAGTTTTATTCTTCTATGCGGTTTCAAATGTAAAAAAGATACTTGCATTTTCAGTGGCAGGTTTAAGCAGAATGGTAAAACATACCAATGTATCTTTTAAAATTTTCTCGGTGGCTAATTTTATAAGTCATTCAGCTTGCTGTGATCTTGTTAGGCATAAATTGGTACGATAGTTTATGTGCTTTTTCCTCATTAATTGTTATTCAAAAGAATTACTGCATATACGATTGAGTTTGTACATTTGAGAGCTAAATAACACTTTGCGTTGACGTCCGTTAAAAAGAAGCGATAGAAGGATCTGTAAATTTATCTCCAGTATACGTGTATCGTACACCAGAAACCCCAATTCCTTCAATCTCAGGATGATGTCTAACTGCTTGTAGATCTGACCCTGTAGCCTACCTTTTCGCTAATGTTGGATTGATGTGTCTCACGCTGCACGGGTTATTCCTTCTTTGCTGTCATTTCTAGATATTTACCCCTTACCATTTTGATTTATTTATTATCAAATACTATTTAAGACATATGGAAAACGTATGATCCATGGAAATTTGAAAGGATTGCTGTTTTTCCATTTACTTTATAAAAGTTGTATAAACTTGTGTCTTTTTCCTCAACCGTATAGCCACTAGCGATGCTGTAATGTAAACTCTTATCACTGGACCTCATCATCGCGTACATGCAACTGATTCAGTCATAGCCGTCGAACCGCACAATATTTAATGACGAGCCCTTTTATATCCCTTCCTCGTTTTACCGGAACCAGACAGTGGGTTAATGTTCTATTTACATCCACTGGTCTTCTATAGTGTACGTGTCTAAGTCTTATACCTAACTATACGTAATACAGCATTGAGTGCATTTACGCCAAAACTATCTCGTTATATATTGAGGCGATGCATCTATCCGTTATTGAAGACTTACCATATTCAACTTGAAATCCATGCATATCTCGCACTAGTATACTGATTTTACCAGAAGTGTATAAATGCATAGCAATCAAGTTGACGCTAAATTAAATGATTACGTCAATTGTAAATAAAAACGTCTTAACTTCTCTTATGTCGATTTAGATAACCACCAGCTATGATTGACCGTTCAACATTATTGTTTTCAACACTTACAAGTTGCGCAATCACAATAGTTATTCACACGTTTACTCATATCTCTAGATTTCAACTACACGCCTTCATCTCGTCATAAATTTGAATTTTGATCTTTTGTTACGCTAATGGAAGAAGTCGACGGCAGTTGCACATCACATTTTTTAATTATAACGTCGAACGTAAAGTTGTTGAGGGTAGATACTTTGTACAAATCATTATTCACGGATTATTGTGATGTACTTCAACATCAATAGTGAGGCTCAACGTGTGAATCTACATATACAATTGCTGTTACGTATGCAAGGATTAAAGGTGCGAAATAATTGAAATCCCTTTTGTGTTTACCGCTTGAAGGGAAAATACGCATTTGTGTAACGGAATTAAGGGTCCACATATGCATACCCAGCATCCTTCCTCTTACAATCTAACGATATGTGGCTCATAAACTTCGGCATCGTTATAAAGCCGCGAACATCTGTTAGCATGCTCTTATATTCATCTTCGTATGTACTTCTATTGTCTTGAACAATCTATAGCTTGTTTTGAGTAAGTCGATTGGATGGGGCCCTCGTGCTTCTAACGTCATCTTTTACTCGGTAGGTCGCTCGATCTTATTAGCAATATAAAGCTTCAGATTTATCAATTTTAATGATCTTATGCGTCTCATTTATAAATATAATTTTCTCCAACTTTAGTAATCGACCTATATTAGAGCATTTCTTGAAATATACCAACGTTTGCCTATAACTTAGCTGGCAAAATCTGTTATAAGCATGATGTCGTGGATTTGATGCCGTAACGTGCCATAGGCCGTTTAAAAATTACTTTAATTTATGCGTGGAATTGAATTAGATGAACGGTAATTGTTACGTGTACACCGTTTGTTTGTTAAGTATATTCATGTTTTGCAAACGTCTAGGACCGCTCACGCTTTATGAAATGTATCGTATATAGTTTCGTAGACCTAATCATTTTCGTGTAGATTATTATATTAAATCACGATTTTGAGCCCTTGAAGTACCTCTCTATAGTGAAATACTTAGGTTGTTGATAAAAACCACGTATGTAATTCGTTGTTAGACTTAGTTTTCACGTTGTGGTCTCTTTAGTATGTACCATCAGTCTTTAGTGTAAGTAAGTTAAGCACTTGATGCCATGAGTCTGCAAGTATCGCATGCGAATTCGCGAGTGTGCGCGCTGTAAAGGTGGGGTCATCCGGCGCCGCTGGTTGTAAAAGGCTATATACCATGAGCGACAAAGGCTGCCTCTGCCTGACGTGTTGTTCGAGTAAGTACCATATCGATTATTTAAGCGCCATCAACTTAGTAATACCTTCCACGCCAGTTTCTTTGTCTCAACATCCACAGGTCTTTCTCAAGCGATTTAAAAATATATTTCAATGCTTTTTGGACGAGCATTTACAAATGAGCTGTAGATTGTCGTCTTGCGTATGTGTGCTATCGCTATATATCGCCGGTATCAGCGTCAAACGACATGCCGTTCCAAGTTGAATTTAAACGCTTATGGCTATTCCTCACATGCGTACTTAATTTAGACTACGTACAGCTTTTTTCACTCGAAAATAAGGCAAAAATATACGTCTGTATTTTATGCGAGTTGGAATCAACTCTTCTTTTGCCTGCGTACAAGAATAATTGGACTTGAGTAAGACACACAGCCATTTAGGAAGGGGGCATCTGCATCACGGCCAAAGTGTAAAAACGCATGGCAAACGAACTTTGCGGATAAATGCATGACCGTTTCAGCCCGTCGCTATGGGCCCCGTCAGTGGCTTACCGATCGCAGACTACTTCCTCGGTGCTGCAGCCTTTGCCACTACCACATTTTGTCCATGCATCGAAAATATTAGAGCGATAGCACATACGACCTACGACTGCTCTGCATACCAGACTTCACTGGTGTACTTCTAGCGCCCGGCTGGATAGGAAATAGAACTAATCTATACAAAACCTAGTTCAAGCTTTGGCTAAAGCTAAATGCGGACGTTTTCGTTGCTGCCATATTCATGATAAACGTTACAGGGTGCTACGTCGTGGACGCGAGTAACAGATACAAAACCAGTGTGCTACAAGGCACTTCCTTTATATAGATGTGTGTGTCAATCGTTTTGCGTGGGCAGCCATCGGGAGCTTGCGGGTTTTCTATACTGCCTGATGATAATAGTGATACCACGAGCACATTTAGTTTTGCCCATCGACATGATTCTTCGTTTGTCAATTTACGGATATTCAGGGCGTTACGCATGCTTCATCGACAATGGACAAACATTAATTGCTGTACGCATATAGAGCTGCCACGAAGTTCGGCGCAAACGTCACGCACATGACCAAAATGGCTTCATCTTTTGGGCTTACCGCTGATGGTTTTAGGGTAGCGCAACACAATAGCGGAGTGTTTAGACAGTAGTAGCGTCGCAGTTGTCCAGGGGGAAGACATAGCAAGGCTGACGTTGTGAAGTGGTCTGTAGGATTTGAGTTAACAGCATAGGTTGCGGTATGGGGCTCGAAAGACCTGAACGAGATGACAAAAAAACTAGCACGAGTTGATACCAGAAAACAAACGACTTAGTAAGTTCAGCCAACAAGTAAACGCCCACGAGTAGCGTATATTAAATTGAATCGATAAGGGACACACCGCAAGCATTAAATGCTATGTATTCGAAAGGCAAGAAACAAAACCATGGCAGAGACAGCAGAATGCAGCAATAACATCAATCAAGCCACCTACACCTCTCCACTCTACATTTCGTCTGCCAGTGCAGCGCGTTAACTACTGTAAAAGTTAATCTGCGATCGCCACGTTCGCCGCGCCAGAGGCTTTCTTGTAGTGTCTTTCTGCACTTGGCGAGCAACGCGTTCCTCCAAAGCGCCCTCAGCAGTCTCTCCTTCCATAGCAAAGTAAAGCTATTCTATGCCCCACTTCTTGGCGATTGCGCGGGCATTGAAGGGGCGTTCTGGATGGTGCTTATTAATTTCGCGGACAAGATCCTTCATCAGTCCATATTCCTGGCTTTTTTTGAAATTCTCCAAGGAGTATGTCAGCGGAGTTTCGTCTTTCCAATGACTCCATAGGCTATGGACGTGTTTGAGCAACTCGTTTTCTATCTTTTCGAACAACTCCACCTTGTTCTCCAATGGATAATGACGAGCGTTTTCGATTAGAGTAACCCTTGAATCAAAGGTCGACCCCCACCATTGTGAAAGACCTGGCGCGAAACGGCTGAAATCCCCTCGACTCTCAGCGTCGGTGGCGGGCGCTTCAGCGTCGGTGGCGGGCGCTTCAGCGTCGGTGGCGGGCGCTATAGCGTCAGTGTCGCGAAGGCCTCTCGCCGAAATGTCCGCCTCATCACCACGAAGTGCATGGGCTCGTAGCAGATTCACCTCGGACACGAAGACGACGAGGCCAGGCAGGAGCACGGCACGAACGAGACGCATTGCTCACTGTGGGTGTGGAGAAGTAATCGCTGGAGGGTGAATGTCGGAATGAAGTGAAGTGCGGGCCTCGGAGACGCAGTGCGCCCGTCTGCCAGCGTGCGGTATGAACCTTGCTTTCGAGACATACGTCCGGTGTCTACCGTACGGTCATAAGACTGGAAGGTGCGTTTCACTGCTCTTGTCCTTACTATCGTCCTTACGAAAGCATAGAGCTCAATATGCCATCTGAGACAAGAAATCAGCTCAGTGGAAGCCGGCTTTCATACTTGTTTCGTGCATACCATCTGTAGCACAAAAACCAGGCGAGGAGAAGCCACAGTCGCGCATTGTATGAACCGCCTCTTTCCTGTCATCGACAGAGTACAGGACACTCGAGTCTATCGCAAGGTGTCTCAGTGATCCTGCATCCCTTATCATATGGCAATTTGCCACGCAGAGCTGGTCCCTTGATGAGACTATTCATATCTTGAAGGATGGGAGAAAAAAAACACGTCTGTCAATCACCCATTTTAATGATGTGCAAGATCTCTCTAGAAACTCCGTGAATAGAAATAGGTGCGTTTTACTGCTCTTGTCCTTACTATCGTCCTTTCGAAAGCATAGAGCTCAATATGCCATCTGAGACAAGAAATCAGCTCAGTGGAAGCCGGCTTTCATACTTGTTTCGTGCATACCATCTGTAGCACAAAAACCAGGCGAGGAGAAGCCACAGTCGCGCATTGTATGAACCGCCTCTTTCCTGTCTTCGACAGAGTATAGGACACTCGAGTCTATCGCAAGGTGTCTCAGTGATCCTGCATCCCTTATCATATGGCAATTTGCCACGCAGAGCAGGTCCCTTGATGAGACTATTCATATCTTGAAGGATGGGAGAAAAAAACACGTCTGTCAATCACCCATTATAATGATGTACGAGATCTCTCTAGAAGCTCCTCAATTGGAAATTGATCGCCGGGTCCGGCTGAGATTCATGGCAGTCCGTCGGGGTAGCGAGTCGTGGCTAGGATCCAAGGTAAACAATTCCAGACTAGCGTGTAAAGGAGCTGCTTGAGTCACGGTAGCGGTGCTATCATGTTCACACTAGCTAACGCACTGAATTGACGACAGCTTGTCGTATAGAAGCACCAGACACATTTATACGTAGCGGACTGAATGCCTCGAAACACGGCGTTTTTGCGCTCGCACCACAATGGTGTGATGCAGGTTGAGCTCATGAGGAATCAAATACTTTTCCGAGCCCGGTTCCCGCCTCGAAATCGACTTGAAGTCTCGTAAGCAGCCGACCCCCGCACGAAAGCCGGTCTCACTGGAGCACGACGGATCCCACAGACATAGAAGCGACTGGACCCCGCTGGTCGAATGGTCGGGGTCGGTAGCTTCCGTCCGTCCAGTGACTAAACAACTTGCCCTAACACTCGTGCGCCTTCGGACAGTGGTCCCAAAAGACGTGCCGCGAAGTTTCTGTCAACCCGTGACACCTGCCGGGCCGACGTCTGGAGGTGCTATTCTCTCCAGATCGCACATTTCGTCTGCCACTCAAAGATCAGGATCGCTTGCTCGCGGGTCCATCTTAAAATCGGCTTCTCGCCGCCCAAGCGTCGGCTTATCCCACCTAGATCGCGGTCTAGGGGTTCTCTGCCTACCCAATCTGATCTCGAGTCTCTAATTTTGAACCCATTGGTGCCTTCAACGCGGCCCTGGAGATCTACTACTTCAGTGTCCTCACGAAATCCATTGTGTAGTCCGCCTTTGCCTCCTCCGACTCCTTCGACGCCTTCCAGTGCGGTATCGGGAGTTGAAGATCGTCTGAATCGGACTCTATTCGGGCGATATCACGCGTTCGGTGCCGTCTTAGTCTAAATCAGCCGCTCGTCATAGGGTTGGATTAGGTAATTCCACAACTCCATCCGCGGATTCTCCGACCGATTAAGCTGATATCTCTTCTGGACTATCTCCCACCACCATTCAAGCTCTTTCACGTCCGCCTTCGGCAGATCAGCAACCACCTCGTGAGCTTAGACTGCAATAAGTTGGATTGTAAATGGAGATTTATGGGTGTACCTTTATATCTCCTTACCATTGTAATTAATATTATTAGGAGATCTATAGGAACACACCCACCCTTTCATTGTTACACCCCCCTTTGAAATAGAGGCCCCTCATTAACCACCGTGACCTCCCTAACTAGGTAGTGCACACTTATTCAAACAAATGCCATATAAATTTTCTGTACTTTGTACACACCCCTCCGTAATACAGGTCACTTTTGTGTCAGCATAGAGTCTTGTGTATGACTTCCGCTCTCATTATCCGGCACCCCCTATTAGTACCCCTAATACTACCATTGTCAATATTTTATGGATAATTATGATGCGGAGCATCCACACCGTGATCCGTCAAACGTTCAGTGGGCTTTGAGTAGATCGAAATGATGGCGTTCGGATAGTCGATCGATCCCCACTGCGCGATGATCTTCGCGTCCCAATCGCACACAAAAATCATGTGCGAGTCAATTGTCAGGCAGAAATGCTCATCCGTGATGGCCTTTTCCGTCTCGTACTGTGCAGCAGTGGGCCCTACACCGCATCCGATCAAACACAAACCCATCAGCAGCAGCAAGTGAGTCAACAGCCGCTCCCAAAGAAGATCTACCAGACGCCTCGTCAATGACCATCCGTCGCATTAACAGCGTCAATGTGAGACGACACAAATTGTGCGCGGTGACAGTTGTCCTCCCCCACGAGCTCACAAAACACGTCGGCACACGAGCGCTCTTTCCTTGTAGGATTGGGAGGGCTGACGTCTTTTTGGTTTAGAAGTAATTTATTTGTAAAACTAGACGAAGCCGTTGGTTTTTATAGATACGAAGGTGGCTCCAGCGGATCTTACCTTTTCACTATGTGAAACATGCATTATTGCTCATCATTCTCTGATGAGGCCAATAGCAGGACTTGATTTGCATAAAGCCACATATAACGTTTTCGATCGCTCGTAAACTCTTCGATTTTGCCTGATGTTACATAAATGATGAGTAATTTCCCGATATTGACTACCAACATCCATCCAACTTTAACGTAGCAGATTGTTCACAATTTCGTATTAAACAAATAAAATTTAAATTCGTATACCTCTATGATTTATTCCAGTGTATTAAAGGATTACACAATGGAGGACTATGTTTGTAGTTTCATCTGTTTGATCTTAAGGTGTAAAATGATGTACTACAAAGCACATTCGAGGATAGATATAAAAAATTACTATCATTAAGCTACAGATGTGATGCGTACTGTCTTTTTTGTCACCTCAAACTCTTAAGAGATTATGAAACGATTAAGCATGAAGATCGTGGCTCACATATTTTTTACAAAATATATTTTTTTCTTTGTTCGTTATACACCGGGACAAGAATTGATACCTGTTGTGCTCGTCTATATTGTGTCAGGGTAATATTTAGCATCACTCATTGGATAAGTATCGTTGGGTGCATATTGAACGTCACTTGTCATTCAATGATGAATCAAATATTCAAACTCATTGGTTGCTACCAATCTACATGCCATCATCGGTACCTATCTAGCTCAATTCGTATCGTATCATTCTACGCTGGATCAGCCATTAGCGTAAAAAAGTTACGACATTAAGCTATTGAGCATAAAAATGTAAAACTACTTTATCGTCATAAATAAACTCTGTACGAACGCGATTATTCACAACGTTGCGAAGGTCTTTGTGCATGTGGTGGTACTGGCGCTCGTAAAGCTTTGAGTGGAAAATTGAAAACCGCTACTGTGCGAACAAATTAAAGACAACAGATGTATACTAAATATGTTTCTTAGTGGTTTATTGGATCAAAAGTCACATCCTCAGTAAAGCTGATGGGTTCGATTTTTAAAGCATACTAATCAGTGCTTTGATTGACCAATGTCGTATCCTTTCATAGCAATCCTTATAAATCTTATGCTCGTAAACTGCTTCATCTTAATATTTGTATTGGAAGAATATAGGAATTGTGTCAGAAGACCATGATCACGCATTATTCTATATTTTACCGAGATGAAATTTTCGGGCTACGTTGTTCACCATACGCAAACCAATTGCATAATTCAATGATTGGACCTGGTTCTGTTCGCCAAGAATTTACCGTAAATTTCGAAAAGAACACGTCATGTAATATCGACAGGTGGTAAGAAACGAACGTAAAATCCGAAAAAGGACAAGTCATTTATCATCTATAGGTAGTCATTGTGACACATAATTTACGCCTATAAGATCCGCGATAAAAATGCATGCGATGCCATTTGTAACGTACGAGCTAATTCGATCAAATGCGCAACGTAATGTTTGCATTAATTATTGCAAATCACCAGTGAAGATCCACAGATATGTCCTTTTGTGCCTTCCGTGGCAACGCTCGATACAATAAATGCAACGTTGTTCAAATGTTTATGACCGGTATTGGTATTCATAGAGGTGAGTGGAAATGGAAACTCCTTCCACGATGCTAAGAGTTGAATTGTCTCGACGTACAAATCAAGTTGCGGTCAATAAAAGTAAATTTGTCGTCGGATTTTTTACATATCGACGCGTGTACTAGAAAGTATTGTTGTATATACTGGCGTCTTTTTCGCCCCATGAGTGCGAGGATCCAAACCGATATGTTTTATATAATTTGCTGTAATTAGAGTACTTCAATTAAGATACACTATTTAAGCTGTAATTGTAGTGATTACTCAAACTACACAATATCTGTAGCAAACATACATCAATATAGACCCGCGATCCTTCTTTGTGTCGCATTGTGGCTGGAAACGAAACAAGACAGAATTAGGCTACGGCAACACTACACAATAAAGAAATATATCGCACACTACTTTGCACGCGCTCTTATCACTTTGTGACCTCAAAAATGGGGTTACGATTGGCCTTATATCTCGCATCATCGACTCGTCAATTGCTCATTGTCGCGGATGTGTGCTTAATCTGGTCAAGTTGAACCTAGTGTCGGATTATCGCATTCGTTTCATTTTCCAAGTCATTGCAAATGAGGTGTCGAAGCGTCTCTTATTGGCATCTGTAAGGTGATTGCACGATGATACGCAGGTCTAAAGCATACCATATTATGCAATACAAAGGGATGTATCAATTATAATAACGACATCCATTACACATAAATGATGAGGGGGCTTCGCGATGCATCACTAATAGTTTGCACGCTGCAGTCACTCTCTATCTGATGTACCTCCGCATAGCGCTAGTTATTGGTAACATTGCATCTATACTTCATTTTATATACCTCGCGATCTTTATTAAACTATTGCTTTACATAGCTACTCACGGTGCCGCTACAGCCATTTAAAAAATGGTTAAAAACCAAAAAAATTGATTCGAGTGTAGTGTGGGCAAGCCACTCCTGTGAAATTTGAGTGGCTTATTTCACTTAATTACATGATAAACGTTTAATTAACGTTGACAAACACCCGATTTAATCATGGCATCCTTTTTTAGCCAAAAGTGTGCATCTACCTTTCGGTTTCTCATATGCAGAGCATACTGGCAAACGAAGATGATTGAGGAAGTTACCATACCCACATTCTTTATACTGTGAGTAAAGGTGTTGTATCTTGGATTGAAGTTTACTACTTATATGCGCACATAGAATAGGATAGGGCAGCTGAGTGTCTCACATGACGAGGGCCAAATTGCACACAAAGTACCTATGTAGTAGTTTTACTATTGACGGCAGATATGAGATTGTAAGTTGTCACCAAGTTGGAGCGAAATAACTACTAATTTGCCGCCTGCCGCTTTTTACCACTTTTGCATCCCAAAGGTAATCCACTTCAAATACAACCACTTCAGCTTCTCCTTCTCCATACGCCTTGATTTCTACTGATATTTATTCGAAGCGTTTTTTGCACACGCAAGCCGTATTCGTCCACGCTATTCCACATCCAAAATGCGTCCTATGTTTGAGCTTGCAGTCGGCAGCAGACGCATGTTGCTGTTCAGAAAATTGCGCGTGCTCGTGATAATTGAGTTCTATAGAAAGCTCGATTGCAAGAAATACACTATGCCTCAAATTTGACAAAGGACCATATGGTAAAAAACGTGCAAATCTGCGCCAATGTTGGACACTCTCACGCCAGATCGAATGCGCCTTCGTCTTGGGCGAGACTCTGTCCAAAACGAGCATCAGACAGAGGCTGGAGCTAGACGCGATGCAGTGAAGCCGCATGATAAAGCAGTCACTCGATCCGTATGACCTTGAACGTCCGAATCTGAGCCACCGGGCAGACTGATGTTGCTAAATGTGATCTTGACTGGTTTATAGGAGCTCAATATTCTTTTCGCTATCGAAGCAACAAACGAAGGGGACGATATGGACGCACCTACATTGTAAAATGGGTGGTCAGATGTAGAAGGACAACTGAAAAAGTCCTCTGGTCCAAGCTCTTTTGATGGTATGAGAGCATCTAGAACTCATCACTTCTACCGACGTGAAGAGAATGACAGATTAAAATGTTTTTTTGCTTGCCAAGCAAATGTTTGGCTTGCAACAATTGTCATTATGTTGCGCTCACACAATGTACACAGAACAATTGAGCGTCTGCTCCACTTAGTTCACATTGTAGGACTAATAAGTGACCAAAGCCATTTTTCGGCTGGTGTGAATGTAGTAGTTTCCGAAATTGTTTTTTTTTTGCGTAAAGGTTGTAAGAATAATAAACAGAGGTGTGGAGAAGTATTTGACAGAAAGGATGCAGCTTTCAGGAGTGGAGGGGGTGGATATGTGGATACCCGACATGTTCACAACTTCAGCATTTCAAGTACTCTCCTTCTACAGATTTCCATCTTCGATACGGGAGAAGCTTGCTTGTTTTCCGTTGTAACTGATGCGACGGAAAGTGAAATGATTGTTTATTCCCCGCTTACAAATTTTACTCCAAGGATGACCCTATTGTTCAGTTAAGGCCCTATGCCATACCTCACCATAATCTTAAGTCCTTGTCTGCATGGAGGTTCGTACAGACGATTTCGATCGAATTTACTTGACGTGCTTGGCTGGCGCTGTGGGCTTGGCTGACATAGCAGCCTTCGATCCTGTGCTGTTCCAAAACTAGACGAACAAGTCCTTACAAGGTACATCGAGACGTTGTATATCTTGTGTAAGGGAATCAGCCAGACCATTATCAGCGGTAGCATGTAGTTTTGTTTGGATTCATCGGTAAACAAATTACATTTGGGCACATCGCCCCAAAGTGATGACCCTTGCTTGGTATCGATGCAGGAAACTATATGACGGAGTGGTAACGTTGCTACAAGCAGGACTGCGTGTTGTTTGCATTGTACAGGTGTCTAGTTCCGTAAATAGTACGATATCCACCACAACGCTATAAGACAGTGTCAGTATCAACAGCTTGAAATGAAGCAAAGTGAAACTCAACATCAAGATTGTATTCAACGCCATCGCGGTTTACAAAATACTACGCAACGGACTCAGTCCAACTTGCCAACACCGAAGTTTCCGGTCGTCTGGGCCCACATTTTGGCCAAGTCGCGCCCATGGACAGGCGTCAGGGTCATCCCGCAGTAGGTGTCGTCGGTTTTGGAAGTGCCCTTCTTCCCATGCGCCTCCTCCAGGCCGGTAGAACGCACCGTTTTGTCATGTAGTCGACGATGTTCGGGTACGCCTTCATCATCTCAAGATCGACAGTTCCATTGCACGATGTCAGGTTACTGCTTTTTGACTAGGACGTTCTCCGCGCACGACCGACCTAGGTAGCTTGGACAGAGGTCAGCACCGTCTGTGTGGTTGAGTGCATACAAAGCGCCTTCCTGTTTGCCGATCCGGAGGGTTAGATTCGTGTTTCGAAGTAGTTGCCCTCAGCGAAAATGTATCCGTTCAAGCCGACATCGATGGAATGACCCCTGTTGTTGCTCCAGTAGTTGTTGGCCATGTGCACGACGACGTTGTTGTCCTTCTCACCGCCGACTTTGGGCGTTCCACCGGAGGTCCCATGTACGTGATTGTTGACCATGGTGACGGCTGTGTTTTTTTTCGTAGAACAGGAAGGTCCACGTGTGGTGTCCGTTGCACGACATGGAAAAGTCCGTGTTGCCGTCGAATTCCGAGTTGCTGACGGTCATTCCAGATACACCAGCGCTGTTCGTCACGACCATTTGGCGGCTGATGCGCGACACCTTCACGTGGTCAATCCAGACGTTGGTGCCCACCGTCTTGCCCTAATCAGAGCCCGGTACAAAGATGGCATCGCCAATCCAGACCAAGTGTGGGTTGAGTTCCGTGATATGGATATTCTGGACGATGACGTTGTTGCGCAGCGACAGTCCCTTGCCGATCAGCACTCCGTTCTTGCCAATGCCACGGATGGTCTTGTTGTCCCCCACAAGCACGCGCTGGATTCCAGCGGTGTCGTACGTGACCATCACTTCCGTGCCGTTCGTGCAGCCGCCCGTGTTGTTCATGCCACCGTCCTGGAGGATCACATCTTGGCCCTTGCAGCCGTTGTTCTCCGCCATGCACTGGCGAGTTCTGATCGGTCGGCACCCAGTCTCAGTGGTCGTACCTTCGGTGCCGCGAAAGTCAAAAGTTCGGTTGAGCACAACGATGAACGGCCTGGTGTCGTTCAGGTATGCCCTACGCTCGGGCTTGAAGTAGGGTACACGGCTTCTCCGCCAGCTCCTCCCGTGGTACCAGCGCCTAGCCCAGAGGGACTGCCAATCGTGAAAGCGCCAGCAGCATTCTTGGCAGCAAAGGCGAGTGCTGCGGCGAAAGCGTACGTGCGTTGGAAGCGACCCATGTCGAAGGTACCAAGCGATGGAAGTTGCGTCGTGTCCGGTGATAGGAGTGCTGCACTGCGAGGCAACCTTGAGAATGGCTCTCAACCAAAGACGATGTTACAGGCAACAGCGCGTCGGCTCATGACCTCTAACCAGAGACGTTGATACGTGAAGCAGCGCGTCCGCTCATGACGAGAACGAACCCAGATATAAAAAGTTTAGCAGCTCTTGAGATAGGTAGCCCCTTGTGGAGCCAGCCAAACGATTGTCGCAGCACGCGTAGACGACTTGCCAGAATGTACTCGTGTTTTTTTTTCATTGCACGCTCAGCACGATCGACAGTCGGCAGTGTATCTCAACAAGGTTCGTCTCCTTTGGTCCTTTACTAGTTGGGTCCAGCGTCATCTAAGATTCCCGGTGGTGCACTTGTTCACTCGCTCATAGATGATTCAGCACCGTGCTATGTACATGTTGTGGGCCCCTTTCTTATCCTTCAACAAAGCGACGGAGAACAAGAGTCGGCTGAGTGTCGTACGAGAGCGGGCGTGTCGCCTCCTTTGGGATGTGCGGTCGTGTCTGTGTACTCGAAAGCGTGTCGTCGTTGTGTGCGCTGGATAGGGGAAAATTTAACCCGCTCCCATTTGCCGCACCCATCGCTCATTTGATCCTATTTGGGTGAAATTTCCCCTTTTTGGGTTAGATGACAAACTGCGCAGCTGTGCTGTGGGTAGATCTGCACAGAACTGCAGAATTCTCAATATGATGGTCCTGAAATATACAAAGCGAACTACTCTTCAAGATACGACGAATATGCTGTTCTATGAATCTGCCTACTCCGTACTGCGATAGCATACTCGTCGGGGAAATGTGGGTCCTCTAGGATTGTAGTATCTGTCATCATCTGCAGGCGCCCAATTTCCAGCACTCGGCGACGCGAGCATCTGTCCATGTATTTCCGGGCTCAAACAGGGGTGGGGGGCATGCAGGAGGAAGTCACTGAGATGATGCATTGAGGGCAAGGTCCTGTCTTGGGTCGGCGCGAGCTGGAGGTGCTGACCGTGCTGTCCATCAGGAAAAAGCGTATGGGGACGGGGAAGCAGCATTGAAGGATGCAGCTGATCATAATGCTGCACTGATGACTGGAACTGAGCGTACTGCGGAAGCGACGCATGCGACTGGCCGTACTGCTGCAATGAAAGTTACGACTGTTCATACTGCAGCTGTGGCTGCATCGCCGAATAGCGGAGTTGCTGAAATGGCGGCGGCTGAGATTGAGGAGGTTAAAGTGCTGCGGCTGTTGAAACTGCTGGGACGAACCCTCTTGGTAAAAGTCTGGTTGGGACGGTACAAACTCAGAATCTTCACTTGGGGTCGTCAGCACCAAACGTCGTGCAAGCTCCGCAGCTTCTCTTGCAGCAGCTCTTTCGGTTTTTTTTGTGGGACACGTTTTACTGTTATGTTTGACATGCTTTCTGCAACCAAGGCACATCTTAAGTCCGCGCTTCTTCGCTACCTGCTTGCCATTGATTTCATCTCCAGTGGGCAAGCGGGCTTTTGCATTTTTCCCTATGTTCTGCATTGGTTTTATCGTCAAAGTACTATGCGAAATGCACACACGCGTTGGAAAACTCAGATCAGATTCAGTCCGGACTCCTTCGTCGTTATCGAACCCAAATAGGGGGAAATTTCACTCAATAAGGCAAATGGGTGCGGGTTAAATTTTCCGTGGGTGCGGGTTAAACCCGCCTGTATATAATCTGTCTACCTGTCATCGATGAGCTACTCAAAAGTGGTCTCGTCTTTTGTTCGATGTTCGTCGATCTCGATTTGCTATGTGTGTTTACACTTGCTCTATCTCAATCCCAACGACCGACGACGGTGATCGATGGATGGTGCGCGAAGGTTGCGCGAGGAGAGAACCTCTCTCCGGTCATAAACAAGCAGCCACATCGATCTCTCACCTGCGTCACATGAGAAGACCGAACACGCGTTTTGACTTGTGATCGACTATGACGACATCGAGAGCCCAATTGTACGAGGTACGCACTCGTTCCGTACGCCCACGACGAACGAGCGTACCACAACTATCTCTTCTTCTTCTGTGTCATGTGATTCCATATGCCACATCGCTACGAACGTCACACATCTCTCTGTCTCTTTTCGCACTTTGTGGCTGTTCGAATCAGACGTTTGACGTCCTGCCCAACCTCATTGACGTGCTGAAAGACGTACTGTCGGCGACGTCGACGACGCAAGAGATCGTGCGGATCGGAGACGTCTCCGCATCGGTATACTGTACAGTGCTGAAACCGACAAACTTTGGAAGGACACAGTGGCTGTTCTGGGTGGCTCATGTTGACACGTGTGGTGCTGTGCTATTGTTTCTGTATCCGGGGACGGGTCCTGGCTCTATGTATGTGGCGCTATGGGTGTGTCAATTGTAGGCAGTGGCTGTGAAGCACAAGTACAATGACGCGCTGGAGCTACTGCGGTCGTTGCCTGGTATTGACACTTCGTTGACGGAGCAGGAGACGGCTATTGCCAAGGCAAATGAAGAGCTCAAGCGCATTTCGTACGTTGGTCTTCTTTCCTCTATCTCTGCATGGCCGCGTGTGAACTCGGGTGCTATCGGTTAAAGACGATATGGATGGGCTGTTGGCTACTGGATCAGTGCTGACAAGTTTTGTGGACTATCGGGATTGCGCATGTGGGGTGGCATTGCTTTGCAAACACAGTGACGTGGTCGAGCTCTATAGCAATACGTTGTACCGTGGCACGGACGAGCCGCGTGCAGAGGTCAATGACGCATTTTCTCGAAAGAGTCTGCTGAAGTAAAGCGCAGCATCGACACGCGGGTTCGAAAAGCTGCTGTCCGTCGTGGCGATGTCAATGTGATGATGGCTATCAGTTTGTGCCGCGCAAAGCCTGCAGGTCATTGTCATCCAGACGCGACAAGCTACGACACAAGACGCAAAATGTGATGTTGTACGTTCGTCGTGTCTTGCCTGGTGGTCGTGAAACTGCTCTAGTACTTGTGCACCTAGTAGATGCCCAAGAAGGCCAGAAACTTTTTCGAGAACTCGACACCAAGAAAGCAGGCGGCGTTCGCTGGAAACGCGCGTGCCATGGCTGGTCCCACGCCCGTGAAAAGCGCGCCTGGTCCTTCTTGCTTCATGAGTACCTGGAAGCAGTGCACAATGCCACGGTACGTGCCCTCTGGCGCGGTCTGGATGCGCGACTTGATCACATCGGGCGGAATGGCAATGACCCAGTTGATGATCCCGGCAAAGCCGCCCGCCACGAACACACGGAACGCGTTCAAGTCGGACGGGTTCTGGCCCGCGGGCGTTATGCCTCGTTTAATAGCTTCAAACCCGCCAAAGTACCCCACCGAGCTGAGGCAAACGACACGCAGCGTGCAGCAAACGAGTTAGTCGCTTGGCAATGTCATAGCAAAATCAGTCTGATAGCTTACGACGACCTTACCCAGGCACGTCACGCAGCAGCGTAGCTTCCCAGCCACGAAAGATGCTCGAGAGACCGCCCGTGCGGTACAGTTTCTTGGCACAGTCGACCATACCATTGTACAGCTTTGGTTCACCACGTTCCACAGCCTGCGCTTGGATTTGGAGCAAGCACTTGATCCGCTCACCTGGTGCCATGACCACAGTGGCTGGGATGGCGGAGAACCCCCCGGCAAACATAATCTGTCCCATGGACAAAGGGCTCGACGGCGACTGACCTGAAGCCTTGACCTGATGACCGTGCAACCACATTGCAGCAAAGTCAATGCAGACCAAAAAAGACACAACGTGTTGGGCACGCTGTCTACGACTGTAGAACAACGCCACAACGTCTCACTCACGCACCGCAATGAGTTTGCCCATGTCGTAGCCCCAAAAGCACGTGGCAAAGATGGGCGTGACGCCGACAAGCGGCGCAGACATACCGCGGTACAGTCCGCGGATCTGCATGGAACAACAGCTATCAGCGGTGCAAAAAACATTGCCAGCAGATAACTTCGGGCAGCTAATGGTGGTATGGTCAGCAGACAGTCACGCGTACCCCATCTTTGGCGACCATCTTGCGGGCGCAGTCAATGGCGCTCGAGTACATGGGCGACTGACCCGGCAGCGGCTGTGCCTGTGTCTGCATGTTGACCTTAATCAGGTCCAGCGGATGACCCGTTGCCACGAGGCACACGCCTACAGGTGCGGAAGCAGATCAGCTGTGTGCACACTACGAAACGAACGCACGACCAGTCGATCGATCGATCGAACGCACCGCCGAATCCGCCGGTCACGAAGGACACGACGCCAGAGGTCGCTGCAAGAAGACACAAAACGAGGAGAGCACATGGGTAGTAATAGTCATAATCGTACCAATCCTACAACTAATGATAGTACGAATAAGAGTTATGATATCATAAATCTATTCGGACAGCGTGAGATCGACGTCTTCGTACGTTTGTTTGTCCCATTGTCGCCACTCATTGCTCCGCAAAAGAGTAATAGAAGAAAAAGGAGACAGAGACAGAGACGGACGGAGTGGAAGTACGAAGCGACGGGCGAAGTGCAGTGTACACTGCACGTTCGATTGTGCGAACGCACGCGGTGTCTACGTGAGTGCGTGGAACAGTAGCTGCTTCAAGGACGCGTTTTCGTCTTGGCTTGAGTATGCGTTTTGTAATCAGTTTCAAGAGGGGACGACGCGTGACCTGTCGCATCGAAATCCATGGCGTCGCCAAGTTCAAAAGGTCCGTTTTACGCCTGAAAGACCCACAGCGAGAGGGTGGAGGATTTCGTAGTCGTGACTGTAGGACGTCGAGCCTCAGTGTTAATTATTCGCCGTGTCGATAAGTACGTGCGAGTGGCTGTCGCTTCTTCCGAAAAACCCACAGTTGCTATATTGACCAATGATATTGCTAGCCGTCTTCCATGCCGCGCATTGACGCACGGCACTTCGATGGGCCAAACAGACCGCCTGCAATAGCGATCAAGTGGTGTCAATCGCTACGATCGTAAAACACACTTCGTCTTTGTTCGCTTCAAAGACGAAACGGCCATCTCACCTCGCGCTCGCGTCATGTCCAGTCAGCACTGCCCGACCGACTGGGCCCTTTTGCCGCCGTCTGATTCGTTAATAAGCTAAGCTCAGGCGGGCGCACGTGCGATGCATTGGCTGCGACGTCGTCGATTTCGGTCAATCACATCGCACCGGTCCAGCTCTTCTTTTCTCCTCCCCACCCCACCCCACCCCTCCCCCCTCACTTTGTTGCATACTACGCTCGAAACGAAACCGGTCGCGCAGACGGCCGGCAAAACGCGAGTCGCGACTGTAAATGTTCGCACCGTCTAATAGAGACGACACACACCGTGTTTTCACATCGCCCCCCCCCACCCACCGCCTGTTTTTCGCGTGCCTCGAGTCGCAGTGGTTCAGCGCTCACTTTCGCTTCTGCCGATGGCTCACGCGGTGCTCATTGCTCAATTTTCGGTCCAGGACACAAGTGAGTCCTTCTGGCCGGACCGGACTCGAAAAAGACACAGCGGCCGAGACGACGTTCGTTCCAGCGTCGTATTGCGCTCCACTGTCATCTCACTCTGACACGTGCACACGACAGCCGTATCCCGCGAACCGCTTCTCCTGCTCCTGCTCCTCCTTCTTTGCTCTCGCAGTACACGAGCGTCCGTGTCCTCTGTGTGTGTGTCCACACTCTCTCTCTCTCTCTCTCTCGAGTCACAGACGTCGTCGTCAGCCCACCAGTGCACCAGCCGATCCCACCGATCTGCTTTTACTGCAGCCACTCGGTGACCCCACTCCACTACCCACTGCCACTATAATGGACGTGCAAGTGGACAACCGACCGATGCGTTCACGTGTGAACCCCCGCGCGAGCGTCTTTCGGGCCGTGTCGGTCTGCAAGCGCTTGTGCTCCCCCCTGTCCACTCCATCCCCTCCTCCCCCTCCTCCTCTGGCCACTACAACGACGCCAGCGGCCCCGTCGGCCACTGCCATTGACAGTGTCAATCTGTCGTCTGCCCTGACGGCGCTCAAGGTGTCGCTCAAGCGCGACTTGGACAGCTTCGCGCCGCCCACACCTGCTGTCTCGCCCGTCCACGGCCGCAGCGCTGCCAAACGCACCTGCTTTGGCTTTGACGAGCGCGCGACATTGGACGCCCAAGACGTGGCCAAAAGCGGCCGGACAGCAGCCGCAGCGACAACGGCCCCGCAGACTGTGAACGCCCTACTGGCCGTGAGCACCCGCATCAAGTTTGAGCTGGAGAAGCGGCGACGCTGCGCCCGCGCGCCCAAGCCCGAGCCTCGTCGGAGACAGCAGCTGAGCTACTTTGCCATTGTCGGCGCCTTCCAGCGCGCTGCCCACGAGCGGAAAGTCGCGATGCAGCTCGAGTACGTCGTCGAGACGTCGACCGAGTGAGTAACCCATTCACAACGCTATGGAGCGAGCAACGAGCAGCCGATCAGTCGGTCGTGTCACGTGCGTGCGTGCGATGGCCTCTACCAGAGCGATCTCGAGACGGACAAAGGGGACGGACCGCTTACTGCTGTCGCCTCTCGGTTCGCGCCCACACAGTACGTGCGTAAAAGACGCGTCGAGTCGGTCGAGGGCGCTACTACTACTACCACCACTACCTATTGGAGCTCTTCGTCTTGTGCTTATTAAATAACTATCGTACTAATATATCTAAAACCGCAGCCACGAGCCGATCGATCCGCTGCTGCTTTTTCATTGTCTTTTCTCGTCGAATGCCCACAACGTCTCGACCGATCGCCACGTGCGTCCGGTCGTTGGCATTTTCGTTGCTACGTCGAAGCAGCCGCCACGTAGAAATCGCACGGGGGTCCTCCTGTGTGGTCCGGGCACGCGACACACACTGTCCTTTACGCGACTGCCCACGGCTCGATTCGCTTTTTTCGGTCGAACGAAAACAAAGCGCTTTCTTTTGCATCCCACGACCCCGTTCGATTTGCCTCCCGTTGCTTGTCGACCAGTTGAAACCCCAATGGCCCCCCGAGCGTTTCGCAGCCAAAACAAGCAAAACACCGGGCCAGGGCTGGACGACAAGAGACGAGCCACGACCCGCACCTAAGTACGCACCGGCAAGACACCGGGCTAGGGCTCGACGACAAGAGACGAGCCACGACCCGCGCCTAAGTACGCACCGTGGCGGCGTTCGTGTCCACCACACCATCGACCGCACACCTCCTCGCCGCCAGTCAGCCCGCCAGGAGCTACCGGACATGGCCGCCACTGCTGCTGCGCTCGTTGCGGCCGCCGAGACGCGCACGCAGCGCTACGTGGCCACGATCCAAGCCGCAAAAGCGCTCTCCACGACGTCCCTCGCGCCGCTCGCGTCAGAGCTGCCGCCGTTCCGCCACCTCACGGGCAAAGTGCGCGACGTGTACCTCCTGGCGGACGACCGCGTGCTGCTCGTGTCAACGGACCGCCAGTCGGCGTTCGACCGCGCGCTGGCGGCCGTGCCGTTCAAAGGCCGCGTGCTGACGCTCACGAGCGCCTGGTGGTTCGAGCGCACGCGGCACATTGTCGCCAATCACGTGCTCAGCGTCCCCCATGCGTCGGCCCTGTTGTGTGCAAAGTGCACGGTGTTTCCCGTGGAGTTTGTCGTGCGGGGCTACATCACGGGCACGACGAGCACGAGCATGTGGACGAACTATTGCAACGGCAGCCGCTCGTTCTGTGGCCACGTGCTGCCCGAGGGGTACGTGCAGCACCAGCAATTGCCTGCGAATCTGGTCACACCGACGACGAAAGACGAGCACGACGAGCTGATTTCGGGAAAAGAGATTGTACAGAGTGGACGCATGACGCAGGCGCAGTGGACGTTTTGCGAGGAGAAGGCGCTGGCGCTCTTTGCGTTTGGCCAGGCGCAAGCCGCAACGCGCGGGCTGATCCTCGTGGACACCAAGTACGAGTTTGGCGTACAGGAGACCACGGGCGAGATTTTGCTGATTGACGAGATCCACACGCCCGACTCGAGTCGGTATTGGCTCGCGGACACGTACGATGCGTGCATGGCCGCGGGCAAGTCGCCGGATAATATCGACAAGGAGTTTCTGCGCTTGTGGTTCAAAGAGCACTGCGACCCGTACCATGACGCTGTGCTACCGGAAGCTCCCAAGGAGCTGGTGACGGAGCTCGCGCGTCGCTACATTATGCTGTACGAGCTCATTACTGGTGCCGAGTTTGTGTTTCCGCCTGAGGGAAGCAAGCCAGAGGACGAGTTTGTTGAAGGCGTACGCAAGGCACTGCTCGCCAAGTAGAGGCGAGCAAGACGATGTCGGTGCGAGATTGAATGCACGGGCAGATGTTTTACTTGTTGTTGTTGTAGCTTGTTGCTGAGCCGTGTCATTCGTGCTCCCTCTCGGCGACGGCCGGCGTTTGTTGGCGTGCTTCTCGGATGATGATGATGGTGATGATGATGATGGTGATGATGCTGCTGCTGCTTTGCGAGTCGTCTGTCGAGCTGGTAACAAAAGCATGGCTTGCTAGCTGCACTGCCCAGTCGACAAGCCGCAGTGAGTTGTGCCGCTCGCAATGCAGCCGCGTATTCACATTGCCAGGTAATGTAGCAACAACGTGGCGAGCGAACGTGGCGATACGTGCGCGACTTGTTTGAGCAGCAAGAGGATGCTCGATCAGGTGTCACGCAGCGTAGCAAGAGCATTGCATTGTCGACGACAGAGGAAGCAGTGCGCTTGTTCGGATCAGAGAGCAAAACATTGATCTCGGTGGCCGACATCGCAAGCGAGTCGTTGACACACGAGATGCTGACATGTGCATCAAAAGCTCTGAGCTCGTTCGATATGCAGAGCTCGAGAGAGATGCTGAGTCGACGTCGTGGCGAAAGGCACGACACGCGCGTT
This sequence comes from Hyaloperonospora brassicae, assembly GCA_947650285.1. NCBI lineage: Eukaryota > Oomycota > Peronosporomycetes > Peronosporales > Peronosporaceae > Hyaloperonospora > Hyaloperonospora brassicae. The sequence goes on from CANTFL010001446.1 coordinate 160,211, forward strand.
GCGAAGCCGAAGTTCCTCAGCACGACGTTTGTACTTGTTTTTTGTATTGCCCAAGTTGAAGTGACGCGGCACGATACCGCTGGAGCACGACCGGCCGCGGGACTCAACACATCTAACCCCATTGTAGTACCCTAAAAGCCGTCACCGACAACACACAGTGAGTAGAACATCGCGCCGATCCTTTCGGCGCTTGGACCTCTCTACGTGGCTCCGACTCATCGCGTCATTCGAATTGCCCCAACTGCCTGTGCCGTTAGTTCCCTTCTCTTCTTCACTGTCGCGTCGAAGCGGCTGTGTCGCGATCGATCCATCGCCCGCGCACACGACCGAACGACTGCGTCAGCTACCACAAAATCGACTGCAGCGACATGGAAGCGCTGGCTGTGGTCGTCGCCATGCGACTCTCTGCGACCTCAGAAACAGCTGTTTGTGTTTCACTGGTCAGCGTGCCTCGAAGAGGTCTGCGACACGCTGTGCGCGCGTCTCGCCCTCTTGTCGCCCATGACGGGACCAGTGTATCCTCTCTCGAGAGACCTGTGGCGACTGCTGTTGGCTCGTGCAAAAGACGCTCGAGCGCCGTCTCGAACGTTGCAATCTTCGAGGCAATGTGTGCGGCGCGATTGGCCGCTCCTTTGGCGTCGCGTAGCGCCTCGCGCAACACGCCGATGCTCCGTTGCAAGCTCCGGATCTGACGGTGGGGCCACCGCTGGATCCCGTGTCGGCGACAGATCTTCTTGAGCAAAGTCGCACAGATGCCAAACTTTTGCGCGACGGCGGCAATGGGCATATTGAAACACGCGCGGAGGTCGTCGAGGCGTACGACGGGCGGGGGGCGGGGGGCAGTGCGGCTTCTGCCTCGAGGTGTGGCCACACAGGGCGTAGCAGCAGACGACGGGAGACACGCGTGACGACTGACCGTAGCAATAGGAGGAGAGGAAGGAACAAGAAGAGGAGGAGGAGAAAGACGAGAGGGGCGCAAGCGGTCAGAGGGAATGGGGCACAGGGCAGTCGTCGACACGGGACAACAACAGACGTTGTCAATGGACGACGTCCAACTGCAGTGGTTTGCACGGACGGAACGTGCGGTCACGTGTGCGTTACTGACCTCGTGGTGGAAACCACGTGCAGTGACGTTGGACGAGGGCGTGTGCCCCCACCTGAGCGACAAAAGGATTGTGCTGAGAACGGCGTCGTCGGGAGTGAGCGGTCTTCGAGACATGACCAGTGGCACGTGGGGCGACTCGGGTGGTGTTTGTTGTTGTTGTTGTTGTTGTTGTTGTTGTTGGAGGGGGCGCGCGAGACGGCAAATGGCGTTGTGGCGGACGAGCGCAGCAGAACGAGTGGTGCGGTTTGCGAGTGGGTCTGTCCCAGTTGCGACCGACGCTGTCCCTCTCTCGAACCCATCGGAGGGTCGACGTTGGCCACGTTGACGGTGTTGTCGGATGTGGCCATGGACGCGTAAGAGGAGGAGAAGGGCGCGAAGGGGATCGACCCCAAGGGACGCCATGTGCCGGTACGTCTGCCGCGACTATAACGTCAACAAGTGCAGTCAGTAGTGTCAAGTGACCTCTGCGACTCGAACGTGCGACTGGCTATGTGCAGTACGCATCCCTTCGCGCGGGCAGTTGCTGCGACCTTCGTGCCACTGTCCCCTGCGCCGACGCGCCCCTTCAGGCACGACGAGCAGCTGCGGGGGAAGCTACGACCGACCGCGAGCGGGTCTCGAGGCACTTTTTGTTCGTTCCGGCTACTCCATCGACAGTTCTACTGCTCAATCCATTCGAACGACTCCTTACGAATGGACCAGTGGACCTATGGATCAATCGTTAGCTCGTCGTAGATACGCTCTGTGTCTGTCGAGCAGTTTTTCCGAGAGCTGTCGGGGTCACGCGTCTTGCTCGAACCATTCCGCTGCATACCCCACAGCTCTTCTTCTTCTTCTTCTTCTTCTAGTCGAGGAACGCTGTTCGAATCGTCGGCCAATTCCAATGCGAAGGATCGATGTGGCTCTCCGGCCATGAGGCACGTTCACCATCGCAAGTGATTGACGACATCTCATGCTCCGGTTGATCCATGGAGTCGAGTCGCGTTTCCCGTGGACGTCGATGCACCAACTTCAACGATTTGGCGGACAACAATGTCGCAAGTTCCGAGAACCATCAAATGCAAATGTCTGCTACTGGCGCTGGCGGAGGGAAAATGCTGCTGCTGTTGATGCAGTCGAGCGGTCATGCGATACGCAACATGTTCGGTCGGAGCTGTAGCTTCTTGAGGGGAGAGGGAGTGAACGGTAGTGTTTGGCTCACTGAGACATGGACCGTAGAAAAGCTAAGGAGAGAACAGAGCAGACAGAGCCCGTTGGAAGATCTTCAGCCAACGCTGACGCAGCTGGAGGGACGTTGGTCTGCTTGGCTCTTCACCACGAGAGCCGGTGAACAACATGCGGCGTCCTCGCCATCCCATGGTCCGAATCGTATGGTGTGGAATACGTCAATGCAGCACAGCGTTTTCCACCGTTGCGTGGCAGGTGTGAGTGGCTTTTGTACGCGGCAAAGCCACTTGCAGAACGTATGCTCTTGTACGACGAACAAGCGGCTCTTTACACGTCTGACGAGTCAGTCAGTGTCAATAGCACCGACGAGCCACAGTCGCCACCACCAACTGACTGCATTTTGCAAATGCGACACGAAATGATCTTCCCGCACATTCGCTCAACCTCCACATTGCCACGAGAAAACGGAGATGCATGTTGCCAAAACTGTGCGAGTCGTCTTTCCTGACTGACTCCGTTCGCGTTAATATCGTACTTCTTCCGCAGACGTCTTGTCCTTGCGCAATAGATACGCCCTCGTGTCAACTTCAATGTACCGCTGGATCTGCTTCCGTGTCGCAGTAATGTCCTCAGCAGTGAATGCACTGGATGTAATCAATGCCTCGAGGTGCTTATCAGTAACGTCCTTGCAGATCACGCCCTCGTTCTGAGCCAGCAAACCGAGATCCAAACACTTTTTCAGCATCACCTCAGCAAACTTCAGCACGTAAACCCCACAGTCGTAGCTGTTTGCTTGAAGTGGCGTCTCCACGCTCAGCGTCAGCACGCGATCAACACCGTACTCCGGCACTGACTGTGCTTCAGGTTCGCTCGACCGCTCTTCCGAGTTTGCCCACTGCATTCGCAAAAAGCTGTCCACAACACCAGACATGGGAAAAGATTACCACTTGGCACCACGTGATCGAGCAGTGCATATCTACACAGCACGCACGCTCTTAGATTCCGGATGATAGCTGCTTTGCGGTGATACGATCCGAGCGGGTCCAGCACTGCGATGCATGAGAAGGCTTCCTAGATAATCGACAAGATCATCCAGAAACTTGGTGAGATCAACAAACTCTCAGTCAATCGCTCATGAGGGTGATACCTCATTACTTGGCTCAGCTCCTGCGATGCCAGGGTTCAAAATAACGGCAAGACTCCAATGCACGCTAGAACCATACACGCACACACACAGCAGTCACGGTCACGGTCAGAGCATGCGTACGCGCACTGATTCGCAGCGCTCGACTTACTCTTTGTTGATTGGAATAAATATGATAGAGCGAGTGAATAAGCTCGAGCGTGACAGCCACGTCGACACGTTCTTGTACCCAGACTCGATACGTGCTCCTGCTGTAGAGCCTTTTCCAGCTCGCAATCTGGAGTAGAAATGTGAGCTCAGAAACAGCACCTTTTCCTGAACGAGTTCGTGGTCTCGGAAGGTCTCAAGCATCATACGTCTGCAACAAGCATCGAGAGATGATGAGTCAGTGTCACAACCAATCCGTCGCGTTGCTTCGCACTCGGCTCACGCAAACACCTGCGCGCACTTACTTGAAGTAATAATCGATAATGTTATCATTCAGGTATCGCCCGGGGTTCAGCCGCGACACATCACGGCGGACGATTGTGACGACATCAGTCGTGCAGGGTGGTAGTGGATACGTCAGGACAGTAATGCTGTCACCAATGCATTCTTCGTCCGACTCCGGTGTGCTATGACAGACCACGCACAACAAACAGCTCAGCTTACACCATTCCAAACAGTACACATCACTAGCCCGTACATACCCGACTATTTCACCAGTGCTATTCCGTCTTCGACGAAGCTGACTTGGCTTATAACTGAAGGGTTGATGTACCAGAGCTCGAAGATACCCCTTTGCATGTTCCTTATCGTCTCTGCCCGCACAATACACGTAAGCTTACAGATCATGCGTTGTCAGACATGATTGAGCGGTACCGTACATCATTTGTATGTCGGCGTGACCTCGTAGAATACCAATGACATTGCCAAGACTATTTCCCGACGCAGTCTCCATTGGACAGAAAATCACATATCCTCTTGAGACATCTGAGTCCCACGCATGACGATCACACACGTCAAATTAGCGCTCATCATTCACACCGCTTCTTTGTGTTCAAGCCACATTCTCGTACCGGAGCTGGTGGGATCGTAGAAGTCTTTCGCCGCAGCATGATCAAGCGGCGGCAATTTCAAAGCGATATACGACGCTTCTTCCTGCAAATGGCTCGTTCTGTCAGTCTCGTCGACAGTGACTTGTGCATCCGCCGCGGTCTCCATTGACACATTGTGCGATCTACCGATAATCAAGAGAAACTGGTCAAGATACACGCAAGCTCTACATCACAGAAAAAAGTGAGCCGACAGACGTACCTAACATCGTGTAAGTGTTCGAGTTCCAGTACGTAGTGTTGCTCAAAAGGCCACGCTTCATACTTCCCTCGAATGTTCCGCATGCACATCCGGTCACTCTGGAAGTACAAGTCGACCGTAACCTGGAACAATCCAATCGCCGCGTCACAATCAATTATTCGCGCCACAGCCTGTGACGCGATATCCTCCGGGTCAGCAACAGCCTCTGCTGAGTTGTCCGCCACATCAGTCCTCGCATCGTCGTTTTTCACCACGTCCCCAGCCGTTTCTACGCTGTTACTGGCGCACTCAAAGTGCAGCACCGCTTCCGACTCCGAGTCCGAGTCCAACGCAATCGGCTTCGATGCTGATCCTTCGCTGTTCAACTTGCGTTTCTTCATCGTCGCCAAGCCCTGACTCGACAGCGACGCTGACAGCAACGACGTGGGCGAGCAATGGAACGGATTCAGCTTTGACCTATCTCGCAAAGCGTAAGGACTAATCACCGGCGACGAGCTGTTGCATGCATCTCGCCCACTTTTCGCCTTCTTTTCCGCCGAACCCATTGCCACTCGTGGCCCCTTCATCACACTCTCTTTTGCCCGCGCAGGCACCCCCTGACTCGAGCCTGCAGCTACCCTAGAACCGGCCTTGCTCATCAAAATCGGTGCACTCGCAGCTTCTAGCGACGAGTACGCGAAAGCCTTGGACTGTAACCCAGGGCCTCGGTTCGATATGGTGTTCTGCTTGGTCAACTTGGTCAGGAACTCGCTGTGGGTCTTAGGTGGCAAGAAGTTCTGATCAATATTGAGCAAAAACACAACAACAAGGACACGAACAACACCATAACAAGCACAACAGCACGTCAGTCACATGTGACTCACAACCGCAGTAGCAACAGAGCTGAGGTCAATGATACAAAAAAAGTCAGCGTCTGTTTCGTAGTCGAAACAGAGCTGCACATAGAGCCACAGTCTTTACTTTGACAAGTACGTGGTCCACCAGATCCGAAGGAGTCGACGGTGTCGTGACGATCGAAGACCCCGGGGCCCGAATGGTCTGTCCACTGGCTTTTGGACGACTGGACGTGTACTTGGGTGCGTACGGCGTCGTGTCCTCGTGCTGTCCATCGCGGCTGAAGTCAAACTGCTGTCCGTACGGGTCGTCCCAACAACGAGTGTACCCACTAGTGGAGCTACATGCAGCATCATGCGGACAAGGTTAGCTTGTTTTTGTACGACCGAGATATTCCCAATCGACCACAATTCGCGTGCGTACAAATGACACCCAACCAAAAAGCAAAAATGGCCTTAATAAAAATGGACGCACGCGGATCGCCGGCCCCGTCGGTGGTGCTCGGACGCGACGGTCGAGAGCTCGAGTGTGTTTGGGTACCGGAGGTTGAAACAGCCGCTGTTGCGCTGTTCAGACGCGGTGGATGAATGGTATCGTGCGCCAAAGCGTCGACGCTGTTCGCGCTGGTCGTTCATTCTGTAACTCTGGCGCGTCGGTCGAAGTCGGAGTCGTCGACTTTTTATCCGGATACGCGGCATCCATTGTCCGTATAAAGCTGCATGGATAGTTGCGACCTCTCGAAACGCATGGACTCAGTGTGTGAATACAGCATACGATACAGGTCAAAATGAAACGCAAGAGGGTCGTCGCGTTATGTCGACAACGAATTAACGATAGTGTATAGCGTATAGTGTATGTATACTGACGGACCGGCGTTTGGTCGCGAGTGCTCTGTTTTCAATGGGCTGCACAAGTCATCGGCAATATGGTATTTGTGACCAGGTGGTTCTCGTTTTCCGCGCTGACTGAACTGCACGCACACAATTTAGACTAAGGAGCGAACGGTTCGCACCGCAGAGCAGCTGTGTGGATGCAGTTGAAGGTGCGCTGAATAGTTCGATACTGAGCAGTACCACCACATCGTCGGGAGATGAGGAGGAGAGTCCGAGACAACTACCGAAAAGGCCAAACAGCAAATTGTCTCACTCGATCAGCTTGAGGTTCCCCACTTCTGTTCCAAAGAAGTGTCGTGGGTTGAGCAGCTCGTGCTGCAAAGAGCGAGCGAGAGGACAGAGACAGAGAGACCACAGAGATACCCATTGCCATCGTGTCTTGCGAGTCTGCAACCGCATGCTGCTCACAGATCGACGACATCGTACGCTCGCGTCTGGGGACAGACGGATCAGCTGCTGCCGTTCCTGCCGCGGTGGCCGAACGGCTGCGTCTCGCTCGAGCCGTCTTTTCGTTAAGAGAAGAGGAGAAAGTAGCCAGACGGCCACTCGGTGCACGACCTGCTGGAGGTCGGGAGTCCCATGTGTTGCAGACACCGACTGGCACTGCTCCGACACTGCCCTACAACAGCAGCTCCTGCTCCGACCGCCGTTTCATTTGACGAGGAGAAGGAGGAGGAAGAGAAGAAGGAGGAGAAGGAGGAGGAAGAGAACGAGTCATGCCGGTTGAAGATCCGTTTCGTGTCGTTTGGCTTTACACAACTGACATCATCTGCGAAATGTGTGAAAAGATGGGAGTGAAAGATGTGTATGCGGGGGAGGGAGAAGGAAAAAAGCAGTCAGCACTGGCCCAGCCACAGCCACAACTGGCTATGCGCACGAACCGATGCCTTCCACACGCGATCAGCTCACAGCTCACAGCTATGGCCTACCACCGCATCACTTAGACGGCGCGTTTGCTCTTCTCTGGCCGCCTCGTTCGCCTTTGTCAAAGTGCACAGTCTGTTGCGCTGGACTGAATGCCGCGTATGTCCTCAGTCTCGGTCCCGCTTGGCGCCACGTCCGACCATCTTCTCGCAAAAAAACGACTCGAGCAGGGTATCCAGTTCCACAGTGCGCTACACTCCACGTATCCCGCCACGACGGCCGCCCCTCCCTCCCGACATTCGATCTCGCAGGTCCCCGACGTCCGTCGGTGTGTGTCGTCGACGCGCGCCTTTTTTTATTCTCCCCCTTTCGCAGAAGTGGCGACGCGCGCTCCACCCCAACCGCGTTCGGTAAAGTCTCTGCTACGCCCGACTCGGCCCATCTGCTAGCGGCGCGTCCGTGAGGCTTTTCAACGTCAACAACCCCACAAGAGGCACCTCCCACACACACATACTCATCATACATCCTGTGTCTACCCGCACCCACACACACACAAACACACACACATACCCAACAAACGTTTCGAGCGCTCGCAGCTCTTGTTACAACGCCATTGAGCAATCCAACGGCACCAACTTGTGCCGACCGTCTTCTCGCCGCGTCGATCAGTCCGTCATGTCGGACGTTGTCGTTCCGTCCTTCTTCCCCACGCCCAGTGAACTTGCAGGCGGTCTGCGATGGGTCCAACAACATCCCGTCGTTGCGACAGCAGCAGCAGCAGCAGCGGCCACTGCAGTGAGTGTGCTGAGCTACTTGAAAGCAGCGACGAGCGACGACGACGACGACGTCGTCGATCGGACACGCGCTGACCTGAGCCCGTGCAATCGCCATATGAACAGCAGCAACAGATTGGACAAAGGCGAGGAGGTCTGCAGTAGCACCGAGAGCGACACGTCGACGCCGTCACGAGATCGCAGCCTGAGCCCGTGTTCCCTCAGTGTACGTGCTCGTGGCGTTGTGCTCGCTGTCTCCTCTCTCGATCGTTGTTACGATCACGAGGAGGAAGAACGAGGAGGAAGAACGAGGAGGAGGGTGTTGGGTGTTGGGCTTGCGAGTGTGTTGACAGTGTTTGTTGTTTTTTGTGTGCACAGTTTGGCCAGTTAGGGACTGTCGACGAGACTGGAGCAGGTGTCGAGTACAGTGACCAGGAGCACGCGTTGCACGCGACGAGAGACGGGGGAGGGATCGCGTCGCCCCAGTGGGGGTGGTACGTTTCCACGACGCCACCCGAAGACCATTACTAGGGCCGTGCGAAGCTCAGCTCGGATTTTTCTTCTTCTTCTTCGGCTTCTTGGCCTCCTTCTCCCCCTCCTTATTCCTCCTCTTCAACTCCTGTTGGGGGGGGGTTGAGCCGACAGTGACAAACGGACGCGTTCCTCGTTCTTGTTCAGGATGCAGCGACCTCAAGCGCTGCTGCGTACAACTCCCTCGGACAGCACTTATTTACCAGAGCAAGAAAAGCGAAGGAGCGAAGAGAGAGAAGCGATGCCGTGTTGTGCGACTGCTCCGTGGCCCTCTTTTCAGTCGGAGTGCAGTAGTGCACGTGTATAGTTCTCCTGCATCCGGTACCATAATCGATCGAGACCCGTAACCTATTACCACTTTGTCTTTCTGTATCTGCGTCTCTGTCTGTACGTACTCGTCAACCACTACGACAGCTGCTCTCTCTACACGTCGCAGGGCCAATCGCACTTGGCGTCCATACCAATCTACCAACAAGTCACCGCCACCTCTGCTCATACACTCCTCCGCGACAGCTTATCGCCGTCTCGAAAGCTCTGCAGCGTTCGTCCACTTACTATCCAAAGCCACGTAGCTGCATCGACAAAGACACTGTAAACGTCACGCAATGACCCAAACGAGTGCTGCAGCTGCAGTCGTTGCATCATTGTCGAACGTGAGTGAGAGAGTGAGAGAGTGAGGGTGAGTGAGTGTGTATTTCCATATGCAGTCTATTGCGTGTCCTAGTGCTAGCGCGTCTATCCCTTCTGCTCATGCCATAGTGGCCTTGCGGTCGCACGAGACGCGACGCGGTCGTGTCAGCGCCGTCGCGTTCGCGGCCGCCGTCTCGAGCACCACCTGCGCCCCTTCGGCGCTCAGAAAGTTGTCTTCGAGCCCGAGGAACCGCAGATTGGGGCACGCGGGGCCCGCGAGCCACTGCTGCAGCTCTGGCACGCAATTGTCCGTCACGAGGTTCCCCCCGAGACACAGCACCTGCACCTGCGGCTGCGTCTGCGCCAGAGCCGACAAGAGCGCCCGCAAACCCGTCTCGCCAATAAAGTTGCGCCGCACGTCCACGCGCGTGAGCTGTGGTGCGCGTGGCGACTGCAACAGCCGTGCGACGGCGAAGGCGCCGACGTCCGCGAGGCTGTTGCCCGCCAAGAGCACGTCGGCCAGCAGTGGACAGCAGCCGGTGGCCAGCGCTTCGCAGAGCGCGCCGAGTCCGTTGCCACTCATTGTGTTGATAAAGACCGACACGAGGTGCAGTGTCTGCAGCGCGGGGAACGTGCCGGCGCGCAAGACGGCTGCCAGGGCCCCGACGGCCCATTCGCCGTCGTTCGACTGCGTCGTGGGGAGCTCAGCACAGCCCCAGGCGTAGAGCGGCGCAGTCGACGAGTCAACTGGTGCCGGCAACAACAACGACGTCGACGACCCCATAGCGAACGTCCCCTTCTTGTGCACCAGGAGGTGCTGCAGGTTGCGCATGCGGTGCATGGACGAACGCGCGGACACCCCGTGCGTCAACTGCGCGACTTCAACCGAAACGGTTTGGACGCAGGTGGGAAGGAACGCGGCCGCAAAGCGGTTGAGCTCGCGATGCCGCATGACCTCTTGGCCCTCTAAGAAGGCAAAGACCAATCGGGTGCAGTCTTCGCCCACGGCCGCAAACAGTGATGAGGGTCTACTGCTGTTCGGGGAGCTACTGGCGGACGTCGAGGGGCTAACCCGTTGACGTTTGATCGCGTGGCAACTGCTGTGGCTGCAAGGGCTATTGCTGCTGCTCTTCGGACTCGGACGTTTGCGGGAGTGCCATTTCAAAGCGCTAGGACTGACCGCTGCGCCTTCGTGGACACTCGAAGCCACGAGGGACTGCAGTCGTCTGCGCAGCGTCGCCAAGTTGCTGTACTCGGTGAGGGACCCCGCGCGCGAGTAGAGCGCGAGCTCAATGCGCTTGGCGAGCAGTACGGCGCGGCCGTCGTCGGTGGCTTTGCAGCGGCTCTGGGAGAGCTGCAGGATGCGGCGGACCATCATGCGGCGCTCGGGGAGGTGGGCCGCCGCTTGCCACTGGAGCTGGAGCTGCTGCTGCATGTGCAGTGCGTGGAGGCCGTCGGGAGGCCCTTTGACGGACGGACACTCGACAGAGTGTTTCCGTGCGCCGCTGTGACGAGAGCAGAGGAGGAGAGAGGACGACGGGGTCGGACGTGACGGAGCAGGAGATGGCATTGGAAAGAGACGTTGGGGACTCGAGAGCAATCGAGTGATGGAATCGGACGGACCGGTCGCTCGTGTCGGGTAAAAAGAGGAATGACAGTGTGAACGGACGGACGGACGGACCCTCGAGGCCGAGACGCTCTTTTACAGTCTACTTGAGGCGCTTTGTGGTTGTTATTGTGGTTGTTGTTGTTGTGGTTGTTGTTGTTGGGGTTGTTGGGGTTGTTGGGGTTGTTGGGGTCGATTAGTCCCTCGCGGCTTTGCTCGAGAGAGAGAGAGCGAAAAAAGACTGTCGGCTTCCGACTTTCGGCCTTCAACGTCTCCTCGAAGCGTTGAGGCTCTGTGGGGCCTTGTGACACGGCCCGCGCCGCCCCAGCTGCCCCTCGGGAAGAGCTGTGTACATGTCGGCGAGCGCGAAACGACGAGCAGCAGCGAGGACAGGAGCAGTGGCCTGTCTGTCCACCACGCGCGACAACGACAACGACACTGCCAACAGCTGGAAGCGCTACTTGCGACGCGAATTGGGGCAAGCGGTTAAAGCTGCGCACACACACAGAGACAGAAGCCACCGACACACTTCGGCGACTGTTTTTCGAGGGCGTTTGGACCGACCGACGACACACTACGACAGGCAATCGATGCTACTGCTGCTGCTGCTGAAGTTCATCGGATGGCGTGGGAAAAAAAAGAGAGGGCGACCGACCGGTGGGACCACAGTTGGCGCGAGGAGGTGTGTTTCCAACGCGTCGCGCGCGACCAGCAGCTGCTGTCGACATGCAGCCGCCTGGCAAAAGTGTCTACGAGAAAAAAACGCGACCTAACGTTGCGGCTCGCGCGCGTTACGATCGATCCCGAGTGTCTTTGCTCTCGCACATGTAAAAGCTGTCGAGGCGTCACGACCAACGACGACGACAGCGACGACAGCGACGACAGCGACGACGACGACCTGCACGGTCCACACGAAAGACAGGACCGACGGATTGCGGTTCAAAAAGGCCAACAAGTGGATTGCTCGTACGCATTGCTGCTCGCCTGCCGTTGTTTCACACATTGCGATGCGGTCACGAGCGCCAACAGAGAATCCGTGCGCGTCCCTGTAGTGAGTCAGTCAGTCCGTCAGTCAAAGGGCTGAAGCGCTGCGATCTCCATGTATGCCATCAGTAGTCAGCAGGTTCCAAGAAACAGCGTGCGAACAAAGTGGCTTGATCGAGCGGGTCCATGGTAAGCACCGAGCACTCACATGGGGATATGTTATGGTTTTCCTGCTTAGCAACTCGGGTGCTGTTGCTCGTGCTGGTAGCAGTCGAACCACTTGGTGGGCCGTCGTCATCAACGAGCTTTCCCATGCCATCGCAACGGGAGAGAGGCTCGCGCTTCCCGCCGTGAAGGAACGGGATTCGCTGCAATCTTTCGCCGTAAAGGGTGCGCGAGGCACGAAACTGGGCAAATCGATGCGACACGATCGAAAACTGGGCAGCAAGCGGGTCGGTTTTGGGCCCATTGCCACTGCATGGAGCACGCTATCGTGCGAATGGGCTTCGAAAGGCCCAGTCGAAGGCGGCCGAAAAAGGGTCTCGCACCCAAATCGCTCGTCGAGAGCCGGACGAACGGTAAAGGCCACAGTTACCTGCGCTGGACGTATTTGGCGTAAACAGAGTCAAAGAGCGAGTGGACGCTATGGCTCGAGGACTCATGTGGTGGTACGGACGGCTTGAGCTTTCTGCCCCGTTCTTCGTCTTCGTCTATGCCGCTTCGATCCCGTCGTCGGGGACTGGGCAGGAGAGAGAGAGAGAGAGAGAGAGAGAGAGAGAGAGAGAGAGAGAGAGAGAGAGAGAGAGAGGCATTGGGTTGAGCTCTGTCATTCGTCTGTCACTTGTCCTGCAAGTGCGTCTCGAGTCTGTTGTGTGCTTGTAAACACGTCGGTCACTGACTGCTTTGAGGCCACGTGGTTCAGTTTACCAACCGAGAGGCACTTCGGCTGTTGACGGACGCTTTGGGTCTGCAGACACATTGGGCGGTAACGTTCTCGACAAAGCAGTTATCTCAGACACTTCTTCGTACCAGAAGACCTCAGCCGTTAGTTACTTTGTATCTGGGATACCGATCGACCTGTAGATGGATTCAGGTCATCGTCGTCGCAGCGGATACTTCTGTGCTTCCACAATGATCTGGCGCTTCTTCTTCTTCTTCTTCTTCTCGCTGCCTTCTTGTCAATCGGCCTGACCGGTCGTGTGTGTAGAGAGCGTAGTAGGGGACCAACGTGTCAGGTCGAGGCTCATTTGGCGTGGCGAGCCACCGTCAAGAGCTGAACGGACGAGTCGCCAGGATGCAAATCATACTGCGTGGTCAGCTCCGTGCAGGGTAAGGTGTGCTCGGCATGGATGCAAGAAGAGACGCCGATGGGCTTTGTGCACAGCCTGTGTGCGCATCGACTGTCGTCCCATATTCCGTGGCTTGTGGGTGTGGCTTGGCGTGCGTCAGTATGGGTTGCAGACGAGAGACGGCCGTGGACGGGGGAAGAACCCGCTTTCGAAACGATGGAGAGCTGCCTGTGCTTACGACGGACCGTCTACTAGAACGTCAACGTTTACGCCATCGCACTCCCTCGTGGCGTGGAGACTCGACCGAGTGAGCTGTGCACGACAGTGTCACTCGGCTTCAAGAAATGCCTACGAGGCCATCGAGCGAAGGGCTTTCGACCTCATTATCGACGACGAAAGGCCTGGCGAAAACAGAAGGAGGATGACGGACGCCAAGGCTCGAGGATGGCTACTGGACAATGGCTTCTGCTAGAGAGAGAGAGAGAGAGAGAGAGAGAGAGAGAGGGGGGGTAGATGATGTCACGGGCTGTGCAGTTCAAGGAACAGGAGGAGCGATGCCAATCATGACCCGATGAGCGAACGTGACGTTGTAATGAAGCCAGCGAGGAGGTGTCGTCTGTTGCAATGGTAAGACGGGCTTGTCCTTACGGGGCCACACTCGTTGAAGCGAGCAAGCTTCTTTCGTGTGGCTTCTTCGTCGCTCGGCATTGACCGTCTTCTTCGATCATCGTCTGTATCGACGGTGGCGGGCGCACGGTCAAGCACCTGTGTCCGTCGCGGCTACTTGCCATTCCGTTACGTGCACAGCACTGGTAGACAGACGCGTGCAGTGAATGTCCGTGCACGTCCGTCATGTGGCGGCCACGTGACAGCTTCGATCGTGCTGTGTATGTACCCCATGGAAGCTACGCGGTAGTGGATGACGGCCACTTGGAGCAGAGCGTTCGAGCGATCATGCCATCGTTGAACAGCCGCGTACGAGTAATACCTGATCCAAACAACCCAAACTAATCGTTCGTGCACACGTAACTTGGTGAGATGTTCTCGTTACACAGCTCGTTTGAGACTGCCGACTGACGTGGGCGTAGGAACGCTGGGATCGCCACTGGCAGTCGCGAAGACAGAGAGAGAGAGAGAGAGAGGGAGTTTGTTGCGTCGGCGGTTCATTCGTTGCGGTCTTGTGTCTACGGGCGCCTTACTTGAAGGATGATGCCAATGCCGATGCCGATGATGATGATGATGATGGTCGAGTGACGTTTCGGCATGTCTTCAGCACTTACTACTCGAGACTCCACTCACCTGCTCGTAAAAGCGTGTAGGCGTAGAGGTCACGTGCACTGATGTGCTGCGACGTTGAGCTATCTCCACGTATCATCTGTGCGGTGGTATTTATCGGGAAGCTAAGCCGTCGGTCACTTTACACGTCGTTCATCATGCTGTAGCTTTACCAGCACACTCCTCCTTCTTTGTAAACAGAAGGAGGAGTGTGCTGGTGTATCTGCTCGGCACACTTTGCGTGGAGAATCGACACCTACGAGCACATCAGCCTGCGAGCTACTAGTGTACGGAAGAAGACGCTTCATCTCGCTATTGCCAATAGTGGGGATACGTGAATGACGTACAACGCCCCTCTGGGCAACACACGAACGGCAGCGAGCGTCTCGCACCACGCGAGACCGTCGCAAGGGCAGCGCGACTGGTAAACCGCACCGAAGCTAGATCCGGACACGTCGACCATCTCCAGCACGTGTTGGTCCAGTGAAGAGGATCCGGTTGATCAGTGGATTGGGCTCAAAGGCAGTTGCTGTCCATCATAAGAACGACTGAACGAACACATGGAGTCGTGGCTTAACGACGCCGAACGGACGGCGAGGGATACCCGTCAGCGTTTTGGTGTGTCGACAAGCGACGATCGAAGCCCTGCGGCAGAGTGCGGCGCGCGCTGCCAGTCAGTGGCTCAGGGCGAAACCAGACGGCGGCCAGCAGTGCGAGACACGTCGATGTTCGCGAAAGGCTTTGGGGCTACCCACACGCTGGTCAAGTGCAAGTAGACAAGTGCGTTGAGGCTGTGACAGCCCTGGAAGAGACCATTACTTCTGCGTCTGTGCCATTGTCGGGGGTCGGAAGAGTCGCAGTGTTGCCGTTTAGAGTGAGACAACACTGGAGCACCAGAAGGTCTGCTGTCGTCATGGGACTAAGGAGCACTGTGGCTTGCAGAACAAGGGAACCTGCCGACAGATGGCCCGTGCTCAAAGCGTTGCTGCTTGTCGTGCGTGCAACGAGGACGTGTCCCTCAGCTGCTGCGTTGCATCGCATGAGCGCGCAGCCACAGAATGAAAACAGCAGTGCGCGCCGTTGACTTTTGTACGCAGAGCTCTCTTGGGGGTATGCAGTTCCCACTCTCGTGTTCGAGTAGACGAACAGAGCTGTAAGGCTCTGCATGTAAGTGCCGCCTGTAAAGTGGTTACTGCAGAGCAAACGTGGAGCGTCGAGTGTGTGCCAGCGCTTGTTGCGTTCGGCCTGTGACCAGCACCAGTTGTCGCGCGAGGTACTTGTCAAGTGCCTGTCGCCCACACATGAGGATCGATCGCCGGCGTTTCGATTGTTTCCGTCAGTTGTGCGTTCCTGTGAGACCGCCACAGACGTTTGGTCGGCATAGTGTTTGCTTTCGATTGCAAGTGATATGGCATGAAGAGATGCGGTCGTGTGCCGACTAGTGAGTCACAGCACCACATCTCATAGTCACAGCACCACATCTCATAGTCACAGCACCACATCTCATAGTCACGTAGTCGGACTCGTCCATCGCTACTCGATCGATCTGCTCGGATACTGCAGTAGAAAGATGCAGCGCTACCAGCCAAAGGTGTCACGTGGTACCAGAGCAAAGCTCGACGTCGTGTGAGTTGCCCGTCATTTCTCGGATAGAGGAACGAAAGAGTGCGCCTTGACGAGGACTTGCAATGCTGTATGGCAGCAGCAAGTAGGGCTACCAGTCGCCGCTCTCTCACTGACCAAATAGCTGACACACCCGTGGGCAGTGTCAGTCAGTCCCTTGACCGCGTCAGGTGCTCGTCACGTGAGATTTGCCGACTTGTCGACTGCCATTCACGGGCTCGTGTCTCTCTCTTCAAAGGACGAGCAGATGGCGCACACAGATGAGTCCGATCGGACGCAGCTAATGGCGTAAAAGATCAGAGCACGAGGACACTGCTCGTCTCGGACGCAAGAGGTAGAGGGATCTGATCCTGTATCTCCTCTGGCTCTGTAGTTGACGAGCAGATAGCGACCGTATCGGCCAATGCTCTTCTTGTCCCAATGGCAGCCACTACTCAATCTGATCGATCGATCGATCCATTGATCGTCGTCGACTCTTCCTCCCCTACGAACGACCACAGAGACTTTGGCCCAAGATGCGTCTCGTACGTCAAGTCGCAATCGCACTTGTTGGTGGTCTCTGTGCCACCAGCCACACGTTCGCCAACGAAGGCCGCAGGTTGATGCCCATTGACGTCAATGCTGCGATATTGAGCGGCGGTAGCGTCGTCGGACGGGTTCCAGCCAGTGCCGCCGTGTCGTCCAACGTCGTGTGTGGCCACAGAGACGGCGACGACAAGATCACAGTCACCACGTACCACAACAACGGCCTGTGGCAGCGCATCAAGCGATGGTGGAAACAGGCGGTCCAGCGCGAGGACTCTTTTCCGACGGACGGCAGCCGCCACAGGGAAAGTCGCAGGGGCTCCACTGGCACTTCGTTGTCCATCTCGGACAACAACGAGGGCGGTGGGACCCTCACGTTCAAAGCGGCGCACAACTGCCGACTTCTCCGGCACTTGCAACACGAGTGGGAGCGCTATCTTGAGACGCTTCAACCTCAACAGGCTGAGGCAAAGGCCGACCGGTCGCTGCGACTCGGTCCGTAACGAGACGCTGTGTGTAGGAACGATAGGGACGGAAGGAGAAAAGGTCGACCGACTGCAGCGGACATTTGAGCTAATGCGATCAATCGATCAAACACCAGTCGGTGTTTCTCAGTGTATTCGGCGACTGTGAGTCCATTTGTGTGCGAAGCCGTCGTCCATACTGCAGAGCCTCTACGTGACTGGCTCAGGTTCACATTAGCACTTGTCGTCCACTGATCAGGTCGCTGCGTGTACTACGACTACTACGACTACTGCCTTCATCCTCTGTGCGTGGCTCCCGCTGAAATGCTACGTCTGTAGCAACGGACCTGAGGACGGCGACGCTAGAAACGGACGGTCTTTTCCCACGCCCCGCCCACACGTTCCCTTTACGTGCTCCAGCGCTGATGGCATTCATTCTGCTGGGCGCGTTCTTCTCCCAACATTCATCAGCTGCCAGTCGCACTGTTGCGTCTACAAAGTCCGTCTGCGGAATCCATCGACTTCTGCACGTCGGTGTCCCGCATTTCGTACGGTCGAACTGCTTCGTAATCATCCGTCCGAGCGGTTCCCTTTTCAGCCAATGAAATGCATTCAATAACGACTGGCCCACGTGCGCCGAGAGCGCAAAGAGCTCCTCGTGGCCTGCGTGGCAGACAGATCTTGTCCCCTCCCTCGCTTCGCCGTCGCTCGCTCGCTGTAGCTGTCCACTTTACATCCTCGACCATGGCCGACACGAACATCTACATGCGCGCGGAGCTGGACGGCCACAATGGCAAAGCCGTGACGGCCATTGCCACGACGCGGGAGAACCCGAACTTGCTCCTGACGGCGTCGCGCGACAAGTCGCTGCTCGTGTGGCAGCTGTCGAACGACGGCGAGGAGTACGGCTTTGCCCGTCGTCGCTTGCAGGGCCACTCGCACTACGTGGAAGACGTGGTGATCTCGTCGGACGGGCAGTTTGCGCTCTCGGGCTCGTGGGACGGCACGCTGCGTCTATGGGACCTGAACACGGGCATCACGACGCGTCGGTTCGTGGGGCACACGAAGGACGTGCTGTCGGTCGCGTTCAGCGCAGACAACCGCCAGATCGTCTCGGGCTCGCGCGACAAGACGGTCAAGCTCTGGAACACGCTGGGCGAGTGCAAGTACACGATCACGGAGGACGGGCACACGGAGTGGGTCTCTTGTGTCCGCTTTAGTCCGTCGACGGCCAACCCGTTGATCGTCTCGTGCGGGTGGGATAAGGTGGTGAAGATCTGGAACTTGTCGAACTGCAAGCTCCGGACCAACTTGTTTGGCCACAGCGGCTACTTGAACACGGTCACAGTGTCTCCGGACGGATCGATTTGTGCGTCGGGAGGCAAAGACGGCACGGCCAACCTCTGGGACCTGAACGAAGGCAAGCGGCTGTACTCGCTCGTGGCGGGCGACGTGATCCACGCGCTCGTGTTCTCGCCGAACCGCTACTGGCTGTGTGCCGCGACGACGTCGGGCATTAAGATCTGGGACCTCGAGACGAAGAACGTGGTGCACGACTTGCAGCCCGATATCGAGGAGCCCAAGGGCAAGTACGCGCAGCCGCCGCACTGCATTTCGCTGGCCTGGTCGGCCGACGGCTCGGTGCTGTTCTCGGGCTACACGGACGGCATTGTCCGTGTGTGGGCTGTGGGCAACTAAGTGTCCCAGTCGGATACTGTCGGTCGATTCCGAACGTCGTTGGGTAGTGCCGAGAGAGAGAGAGAGATCGTAAAGGAGAAGTGTGGCATGTAGAGTGTGTAATTCCAACATGACACTTCGTAAAGACACCTCACATGACCGTTCGTGCAGCGATTGTGACAATACTCTCTCATCAGGTCCACTCGTGCGCAAGTCAAGTTGTTGTGCAGGAAGACTCCATTTGCAATGGACGACTTGTCACGACCGTAGCTGCTCGATCGTATGGACGAAGTAGATCGATCAACTGAGCCCTACATGACGGAACACACCACCCAACATGCGACGCACGAAACCATTCAACACGGGCAGCACACACACACGATAGAGAGAAAGTCGAGGCGTCGACGCTGGTGTGGATTGTATCCTTACTGCCGGCAAGCGCTGCACTGCCTTCGTCTGCCCCGTTTCCAGACAGTCCGAGTCCGAGCACACTCGTCATCCCAACCGGCCACTACTCGCAGCCTCATTGTGACGACGACAGTACTACCGCTCACGCGCTCCATCACTGTGCGCTCCACCCGCCGTCTTTGCACGCAGACGCCGGCTACCTGCAGCAATTACTTGAGCTTCTTCTTGATGCGCAGCTGGTTGCTGTGGCCGCATTTCTTCTTGCGGCAGTTCGACGCACGGGGCGGCAGACGCGCGTAGCAAATGCGACAAATCTGCTTCTCGCAGTTCGTCTTCTTGGCCAGCGCCGCGAGCGTCGGCTCAATCGCACCACCGCGCAGACGCAGCACCAAGTGGAGCGTCGACTCTACCGTGTAGCCAAAAAACAGCATACCACACAGCATACGACACAGCATACGACACAGCATACGACACACCAGTCAGTAACCGACGCAACTTCTGTCCCCAACACATAAGGGACACAATACGGGACAAAGGCAGCCTACGCACCCTTCTGGATGTTGTAGTCCGAGAGCGTGCGGCCGTCTTCGAGTTGCTTGCCAGCAAAGATGAGACGCTGCTGGTCAGGCGGAATGCCCTCCTTGTCCTGGATCTTCTGCTTCACATTGTCAATGCTGTCCGACGGCTCCACGTCCAGCGTAATGGTCTTGCCCGTCAACGTCTTGACAAAAATCTGCATGCTAGCGACTATAACCCCACAACACGTGTCAAGTCAGTTAGTGCTCGAGCCGCTGGACTCGTATGCATACTGTCCCATCTCCGTCCGTCGTCTTATGCTGCTTTTGATCGTATACAAAAACAGCGTTTGCAGCATTTGTTATACTGCACTCGACCAAAACGCTGTCGTATCGCAACACTTCCACACAAAAGCACTACAACGCGACACGCGACACGGCACTTGGCCCATTGGCCCAGTGGCATTGACGTGCACGCGGCCACTGCTGCGCTTGGCGATGCATTGTAGACGACGGAGGGACGACATCAGAGCACGACGGGAGTCATGTGGCCGCACCTTTTGCCTCTCGCGAAATGACAGGCGACGACGACGCAGAGGATTCTGACCACCCACGGAACGGCATACAAACGTCCAGTCAACGAGCCGCTGACCTATGGGCCAGTCACGAAAGGGAAAAACGGCCCACAGTTAGCAAATTGGGCTTCGACGGTCCGCGGTTCAGTGAACCGGAAGAGGGGACAGTAGGGGACGACGACACGGGAGTCAGAAAGAGCCGTTATGACCGCTGCGGGTGAAACGCATAGCATCCACATAGGAACAGGCCCTTGCAGGTCGAGGCTTCTGAGCGGCCGCGTTCTGAGGAAACGCCGAGCCGTTTGTTGCTATTTATTGTCTGTTTGCTGCACGAAGTTTCTGTTACTTAACATTGGGGCTGAACTTCATTGCTTTGCTTCTCACTGCTGCAAAGCCGCAGAGCTGCCAATGAGTACCATTTGGGTTTGAGGCAAAGCCTTAAGCGAGAGACCATAATGCACGTGCACAAAGTGGCCGCGTGTGAACGTCGTTTAAACTGCAAGTCGTGGTTTAGACCTCGATATTTCCACAAAGTGCGCTGACGTGAGGCGGTCAATTAAACGTTGGCACATATGTGCACGCACGAGACTGCGAGATGTTGCTGCGATCGGGACAACGTCAAGTAGCAAGTGAGGTTGAGGCAAGGAGAAGCACGAGAGCACATGTGTTTGTGCTTTGGCACGAAGAAGACAGCATAGTGAAGCAAGGAACAGATAGTTGTTCTGCCACGTGTTGTGAGACGATGTTTATGAAAGCACTAGTGCGTGTCGTAGCAAGGAGCGGCGATGCGAAGCCCTGCGAGAGGTAATGGGAAGACCACGGAACGTGTGCGAGTGAGCTGGTCCCGAAGAAGCGACAGAGTCGACTGTCGTTGCGTACGTACTCTATGCACATGCAAAGTAAAGTTATGGTGGTGCGCTTTCGATTGAAAGCGTTTCGATCACTTCTGCGCTCGAGTTGTTTCGACGGTACGTTGAGCTCAGTCGCGTCAGACCGATGAGCTGCACAGATATCCCGCGACTTTGTCCGCGTCGCTTCCTCTGCCGACAGATTGGCAAAGATACACTGAAATGCTGTGCCGACGCGACTCCTTCAGACGCCCCCAAGTCTCGTCAACGTCTCGAGGAGTGCACGTGCGTGTTTTATTCACGCATGGACCAAGTCGACCTGTATGATAGAGACGATACTGTCCTACATTCCCCATTGCAAAAGTGTTTAAAACACACTTGCTGCTGTTCTGCTCTCGTCGACAATCATACGTGAGACACGCACCCACACCCACACCCACACACCCACACACGTACAACGATATGTACATATCGGACAGATGCGTCGCCTCACGATCGTACCGATTTCATGGTACCTCCATCCGCTGGTCTCCTCCATCCACTGCGGCGCACCATTCAAAGCCACCGCTCAATATGACGTACTACCGGTTCGGCCAGCGACTCGCAATGACGCGCGCCGTGGCGCGAGCAATGGCGCGATCGTCTACTGGCGCACGCGATTCGCAAGCAATGGAACAGCTGATCCAGAGGAGCAAAAGCCGTTTTGGCAGAGCCGTACGTTGCGTTCGAGCGCTGCTCTGTCGTCGCTGATCGGTGGAATCGTTTCGATCGACGGAGAAAGCGATTAATACAGAGCAGTGCAGCTGTTTTATTCACGCAGGGGGTGCGGCTGTTTTATTCATTCAACTGGTGCTGTTTTTCTCCAGGTCACTCGACCGCTGATGGCTGCCGTTGCAACATATGTAATGGACGCGGGGGGCGCGTTCAGCCCCTCGTCCGAGTTCCTGTACTTTGACGGCGACGACGATGACGGAACGTAAGGCTTTTGGTGGATATTGTGTCAGTGTCGGAAGCGAAAGAGGAGGAGGAAGAGGCCGTGTGTGGCGCTTTGTGCAGCGCTTGAAAGCTGACTTTTTACCAATGCCAAGACGTCGTGAGAAGGCCATTTGAGTGAGAGAGAGAGAGAGAGAGAGAGCAGTTGCACGAAGCGTCGAGACTCGACCATTGCATATGTGCTGAAGAGAGTTAGTTCCGCCGATCTGACGACTGAGCAGTTAATATTCGCTGTGCTGCTTTGCCAATAGATAACAACAGGTCGAGCGCGCGAGCGGCGGATCAGACGCAGTCGGTCGGGACAAAGCGGTCGCGCAGGAACGAAAAGGGAGCAGCGCGAAGAAGTCACACGGACGTTTTTGTTTGAGACGCGGAGCAGTGCACACTCGAGCGAGAGACAGCGACGCGGATAGTAATACACACAACAGGTCAAAGGAAGAGAGACGCGAGTAGTGTCTGTCAACGTGCACGTGTTTTTTTGTTCATGCTACGGCACTTTTTGGAGAGCAATAGGACGCTGTGGCCCTGAGTGTGTTTAAAACACGTGGTCGACGACAATGCACTGCTTCGTTCTGTGCTGTCCGTCGTCGATCATTCCGTGCGGCCAAAAGGGCATAGTGCAACGTCCAGAAGGCGGTCAGTTCCGCAGAGCAGAGTTATCTCGTAGCAAGTGGAGATATGCGGGTGATGCGTTATGACTCGTCCGACTGACTCGGAATGTGGTGAAGTGGTGGTAACGAGCAGTCTTATGTTGCCCGTGCACATTCAGCGGGTGCTCGTTCACGAAAGGGGAGAAAACACTGCGGTCGGGCGTTTTCCTCTTCGCCTTTGGACGTTTGCTTTTGTCAGAAGTTGCACTCCGAGGATATAAACCTGGATGTTATCCGCGTGTCGCTCGTGGATTCTATCTAAGCTTTCACACCGAGGATAGAATCGCAGTTTTATTCATCCACTTGCTCCATGCGACCGAAGAAACCAGCAACAAAAACAAGCAAAGAAACAAAGTCAAGCAACAACAACAACAAGTCGTGATGGTGGACATGACCGAGTTGCGCGTGAGCGAGAACTTCCCGCGTGTCCCCAAGCCCTGCGAGAGCGTGGCGACCAAGTTCTTCGCGTGCTTCTACGAGCACGGCAAGCAGCCAGACGGAGTGTCGGACACGGAGGTGGGCAACGTCGCGCTGGACCGATGCAGAGACGCGTTGCTGGCGTACAATCGCTGCGTGGACGTTGAGGTGGCCAAAGACCCGAAAGAGTTTTTCCGTGTACCGGAAGCGTACCGTATGCGCGAGTAGAGTCGGCTCGGCGTTTAAAACACGAGGGCACAAGCAGCAGTTTATCCGTCTTGGAATCAGACATTTTTCACAGGACGCTCTGTTGTCCCTCTCAGTTGGAATATAATCCCTGCTGCTCATAGTGACCGTCTGACGCACGCATACAACAAACGAGACAAAGCCACTGACGACACGACCAACGGCCTTCACGATATGACGGGCTCCATTAGTAGTCTTCACACGGGAGACGCAGAAACGGCAGCGCCGGTACGCCGTCTTGCCAGCTACAGGATATGTTCGCTTGTCTCCCTCGATGGCAACCAGTCGATGCCACTCGTCGTCTCGTTTTCGACCCCCTCGTCTGGTCGTTCTCCTTCCTCCTTGTCTTCCCATCTGTCTCCCTACTGCGTGTCCTTCTCCCACTCGAGGTTGGCAATCTCCGTGTCAATCTCCTCCTCGACCTCCGGGTACATGGCCGTCACTTCGTCCATCGACGTCGTCAACGTCGTGCGCGTCTCTTCCATCAGCCCAATGAGCTCCTTCAGCTCTTCAATCCGCGCCTTCGAGTCCGCCACCTTCTCGTTCAGCTGACCAAACTGCTCGCAAAACACAACCACAACAACAGACCACAACAACAGACCACAACAACAACCGACCACACGTCACAACGACAGCTCAACAAGTCGTCTCCATCGCCCACCCACCCCCCACATCTCCTACAACTCCTACAGCGTCTCAACAACGTACGAGCTCGTCGACCGTCTCCTGCTCGTTCAGCCGCAGCTCGTCCGGCAGCTCCGTCGACTGGGCCGCCGCGTCCAGTTCCTCGGGCGTGATCGTGGGGAACGCAATGGTCTTGTAGTTGCTCTCCATCGCGTCCACGAGCGCCTTGTTCTTGATCACCGAGCGGTAGTACGCAAAGTCAATGGCCTCGGGCTCGCGCACGTACGCTCGGGCCTCGGCCGCCAGCTGTCCGTGGACGTCGCGGAGGCTGTCGAGCGCCGCGCGCGCCCGCGGGTCCGACAGCTTCTGCGCGATGGCCGACCACTCGATCGCCGCACGGGTCGGGAGGCCGCGGCGCAGGACGTGGGGCGCGCGCAGGGGGAGGAGGGGCATCTTGGGCGGCACGTTGGGGCGAGGAGGAGCTCCTGACTGGTGTTGTCGAGTCCACGAGGTCGGTATGAGGCGGTGGGGGTGGGGCCCTCTCTTTTCTTATCACGACACTCGAAGTCAGGGGCGGAGAGCGCGTGACTCGGACAACTTATACCCACGGGTTGTGTCCAATCACGGACTCGCGCTCGCGCCGTCTCGCGGGGTAACAGCGAGTAGAAACGCACGACCCACCGAGCGTCTGTCTGCCTGCTGATAGAAACGCGCAACAGTAAGGAGCACAATTGCGTAGACCTCGTGTGTATACATACACACGCGCAACATCAAGGAGCACACTTGCGTATACCTCCTGTGTATACACCCACGCGCCACGGCCGCGCGGGTCGACTGACGAAACAACGAGTGGCCACTGACAACGATGAACGGGTACCCGATGGAGACGGGTTGGCAAAAGATGAAGCGCCGCTGCCAGGAAGAGCCGCTCGTGCCGCTGGGCTGTCTCGCCACGGCCGGTGTGCTGATTGGTGGATTGGCCTCGTTCCGACGCGCGGCGGACGCGGCCACGCAGCAAAAGTTCATGCGGCTGCGGGTCGTCGCGCAGGGCGCGACAGTCGTTGCAATGGCTCTTGGAGGGATTCTGGCGATCAAGCCAAAGGCTGGAGGCGACGGGGAGTAGGAGATGGGTACATACGTGGACACGAACATGGACAGGATGGGGATGGGCAGTGCAGTGCAGTGCAAGAAGAGAGAGAGAGAGAGAGCAGGAGGTAGTGGGGGGATGGCGGCACTGGAATGCGTTGCTGGGGGTAGTTGAATGGATCGCCCACGTGGGTGTGGATGGGAAACGTTTTGTTGCATCTTTGGCTGATTTGGTGTTATTGTTGTCGGTGGGGGGGGGGTGCTGTCGGTGGTGTTGTGGTTCTTGTGGTTGTAATGGTATATGGGGGGGGGGGTGGTGGTGGTGCATGTGTGTTACGCTAGGAAGAACATGAAGAAGATGAGGAAGATTAATAAGATAGCCGAGACCTTGAGCGCCAGCAGCCGGTTGTTCGACAAGCTGGAAAAGTACTTGAGCAGCTCGTGCTCGCCGCTGCTTACGGTCAGCAACGACTCTTCCACGTTGTCATCGATCCTGCAGGCGAGACAAGAGCACACACAAAGACACACACAAAGACACACACACACACACAAAGACACACAAAGACACACACACACGCATGTTAGAATACACACAAACACACGCACACGTAGACACAGACGTCACGTCGTGGCTGCGAGATCACGCACCTTCGCACGAGGTCGCCCTGCTCATTAATCAATGTCGACAAGCGTCCAAAGAGCTGGCCAATATCGACAATGTGACTTTCAATCAGCGACACAGCTTCTGCTCGCGACTCAGTGTAGTTCTGCTGCTCGGCCACGAGCTGTTCCTGTGTCATGGTGGTAATCAGCGGCTGAATCTCCACGCTGTCCGTGGTCGACCCGACCTCGGTAGCACGCTGCAAGCCCGGACGTGGCAACGCGCTCGACACGTTAACGTCCTGCAGTCGACCACTGTGTTGGCTCCGGTTGTTTCGCACCGGCAGCGACGCCTGAAAGGCCAGCGGTTTGCCCAGTGCACTGGACGCGGTCTTGCCATACCGCGCCCGTCGGCTCTGCTGCAGCTTCATGTTCTCCTGCCGCACCTCCAAAATGTCCTTGAACCCTCTGGTCGTGGCCATGAGGTCGGCCTTCATGAGCGACACAATAGCGTCCGAGTGCGTCGCTGCTTGCCGCGACGGCGCCGCCTCTCGCTGGCTGTTGATGTACTCCTGCAGGTTGTCCAGCTGCGTGTTAATAGCCGTAATGTCGTTCTTCACGAGCGCCGCCAGTTCGTTGATCGCGTCGGTCGGGTCGTTAAACATATTCGTCTGCCGCACGACTGCGCCGCGTGAAAAGTAACGTTAGCACTCCCGGCATCGTCCACAGACCGCTCGGCTGCCCAGGAACACGTACGTTGTGTGAGCTGCTGTAGCCGCTTCGACGCTTGGAACACTTCTTTCGACACGTCCGACGCCGCGGCAGTAAACTGCTGCGTCTCGTGCAGTGCCGTCTTCAGTACAGGTCGCTAGAGTGAACACAACACACAGACGCTGCGTGAGTTATAGAGACCATACCGCGTCACAGCTCTTTACATACAGACACAGACACAGCCACAGCCACAGACGGACGTTCGGTGTATGGTACCGCTCGATAGAGAGGGAACAAGACGACGTACTGGGAGAGTAGTAGGGCCTTGTAACGACGAGTAGTGCTGGCACAGGTGCGCGAAGTCGGCCGTGCGGTTCGCCGCCATTGTCGTAGTAGGACCCCCTGAGGTGGTTTGTGTTGGACCGAAGAGTCGAGGCGCTAGCGTTACTTCAGCTGCACACACGGGCACTATAGCGAGGGAGAAACCCGCTGTCGTGGAAGTTTGTGCCCGACTGACCTGAAAAAAACGCCCTCGACGAGCTGTTGGGACGATTTGCAACGCCCTATTTTTCAGTCGAATGTTTCCAATTTCGCCCACTATTTCGGGTAATTTATAAACCGTGGCAACGACGGAAAGTGACGAATGCGGCGGATTTCAGCGGTAATTTACATGCAGCATCGAAAGTTTCGTATCGTCAGTTCCACAAGATGTAAGCTGAGTCTGTCTCATCGATCGCACGATGGCTTGCCGGTCTGCTATCAGACAGTCACGTGGAGATTGATCGCTTGCCGGTCTGCTATCAGACAGTCACGTGGAGATTCGATCGCTTGCAGCGAGTTTTATTGCAAGCTGTCGGTAGTCGTCGCGAACGAAACGCACGAAATGAGATAACTTTATCGTTACACGCAAGATCCCTCGTATGAGAGCGTAGTGTAGCGAGAAAGTGGTGTCCAGATTGCAAGATCAAGAGCATAGCAGCTGAATGTCTGATCTACTACGCTTGACGCAATCATCATATGATTGTCGATCCGGCTTGGTTTGACCGCTAAATTGCAGTGCCCGCCGAGCGAGCTGGCTAAGTAAGAGGTGCCACACACTGAGAATATACAGCCTGGTCAATCGAGACGATCACTGACGGCTTTTTGTAGCAAGATTGTTGTCTTGCATGTGCGGTAGTCATCCACAAACTACACAGGCTGATCATGCATTACAAGGCGTATGCTGCCAGCTGTGAATGTGCTTGAGAAATTTGTCATATCACGAGTCATCTCGTGACGACGACACAGCAGTAGGTAGTTGGGTAGCTGGAGAGAGCGCATTTAGTTTCGTGCCCGTTTTGTCACGACCTTTTTCGAATGACAGACAGGTCATTGTACTCACGTCGAAGAGGATGCAGTAAGTGGTGCCGGAAAATGGATCTGCAAACGCAGGTTGAGAGTGAAACAGTGGAGTATATTTTGGCGTCGTATTGCAGTATATACATTCTTTCCCAAGATATTTCCATTTTCTACATACTGATGCTCGACAACGTTCCTCAATGTACCTCACTCAACAACAACAACAAGATATCTCCATTTTATCCGAAAATTCCTTTTTCAGCCTTCGTAGATATCTCAACTTTATCAAGAGTGTCAAACGACTGCCAACAGGTACAAGAAACTATTATCGGTACGTTCTGTTAGTATATTAGAACCCCAATGAATGGAAAACTCGCAGTCGCGCGCTCGAAAGCACGACACTGTCGGAATTGCTGCGCACCGGTATTATAGCCACAGACTAGTAGATTGGAGAAATAGCAACTTGAAAAGTAGGATCCGAAAGCAAGCACTCAAAAAGGTTGTGCTGTCGGAAGAAAAACCAGTGAAAGTTCTGTAAACCATGCTATATGTACAAAGCATAAATTCTATTCACGCATGCGATTTGCGAATTGTCAATGCCCATCACTCAACGACGAAGTCTATATTCTGAATACGACGCCAGATTGCGTCATGCATGGTGCGGTTTTCCGCCAGCACCAATAAAACAATGAAATGATCGCATTTATCAAGGCGTCATATCCTGCAGATAACAACAACCCAGACTATCAGCTACAGGTTCAGAATCTCTTGAGGTATACTTTAGTTGGAAACGAACACCGGGTAACTATTATGCTGACAATCTTCGTGACGACCTGATCGGCTGGTACCACATGCATATTGGCCACCCAGCAAGTCAGCACAAAACATTGCGAGGTGTTTTCTACTGGCCGCATATGGAAACAGTCATCGCCGAATTTGTTCGCCAGTGCATTACATGCAAGCAAACTAAGTTGCACGGAGGGAAACAAGAGTACGGAATGCTACCACCACGTACCACCCAGACGGTTGACCCGTTTTATATTGTCCACGTTACCCTCATCGTACCATACGAAGGAGTCTACTACGGGATATAAACGATTGATCGAGCAACCCGGTGGCTTGAAGCTGGTGTACAGCCAAACAAACAATCACTTACGACGGCTGCAAGTTTTGGCCGCGAATGGCTTTGCCAATTTCCACGTCCCACGACAAGATGTACACGACCAAAGGTATGAGTTTATGGGGGGAAATTCCAGGAATTACTACGCAGTTATGGCCTGAAATAGAAGCCGATTACAACCAAACACTCGCAAGCCAACGTGAAATGTGAGAGTGTGCATTTGGAAGTCTGAACGTCATACTTTGTCACACAGGCGCATACCGGAAGAAGATTATTTATAACGCCGCATGCGTGCGAGCAAGCTACTATAGCATACCCAATGTATCTCCAAGACAGCTATGATATAAAAACACGACACGTTTTCGCGCCAGCTGCACGACGCTAATTGGAGTTTTTTGTCAAAACGGCGTCTTAAAGCTATCCTCGCTGACAACACACGCGATAATACAAAACGGCTCGAGCACTTTTACCATCCCGGCGACCACATGATGATTTGACGACCTAAAGAATAATGTGCGGAGGTCAAGGAACTGTCAGAAGGGCCCTACGCCATGCGCACTGCGCGTGAAAATGGAACCGTCGACGCAGTGTCTATCGATTTGTCGCATCTTTTCGTGATAACACGCATTGCTTCATGGGGGGATCTTACATGACTACTACCTACACTGATTGAGCGATGTGTGAATCCTACGCCACGACTAGTCTGACGAATACTATAATGGATGTATTTATGGATAGGTGAAACGAGATGAAGCATTCGATTAGTCACGGCGGAGCTACTTTCTTGACGAAGATGTGGTGCACATGCGAAAGATGTTCATGGTACAGAGTGAGCACGCTTAGTCCCATATTGCAACACACGTATAAAGCGCCGCTTCAAGCGCGCCCATTCGACCCTTTCGTATGATGACCCGACAGACGCGTTGAACACCGATGTACCATCTGACGCGGATGCAACCTACTGATCCGCTACAACGTCACTATTCATGCTACTGTACATAGAACGCAAATGGTATCGGTGCTTGAGACGAAATCCTGTTGCAGTCCGAAAAACATAAAGGGTACACTATACATACGGATCGACTCTGCTGATGTGCACTGCACCTCTGAAGCGTGTGGAGTTTGCAAAAAGGTCACGCAAATCAGAAAGAATGTGCGTTTTGATCCCTGAATGGATGTAGTCGTCAATCACGTGAAAAAAATTACACACGGATCAAAAATTCCGTACTATACTCGACCTATATCGTCGCTTCGCGTGATCTAGCTACGGAGAAGTACAAGCCATAGCGCAGTCGTGGCGCAATGAAGCTGGGACGGCCGTTCTACCCGTTTGTAAGTTTGCTTCTTCGAGTTAACTTCGAGTCGCAAGCGATACATGGTTGGATTGAGGTGGTGCATAAATGGATCGCTGACGAGGAACAAGGCGTTCCAACGAGAGCTGTGAAATATGTAAAAACATTTGGATGAGTTTTGCGCAAAAGTGGTAGTCAGAATGCATTGCGATCGAAGAGTGAGCTTTCGTCGTTAAAAGTCAAGCGGGTGTTATGGAAATTGTACGTTTGAGGGACTAAAAATCGACACTTCACAAGAACATCAATCTTAGACGGAGAAAGAAGGCCACGAAAGATGTATACATACCATTATGATCAAATGTGAAACGCTCGTAGTTGACATTCTATCATAAACACAAGATCATTAACGCATTTCGCATAGTGTGACGGTTCATTTTCTACCAAATGCTGATTCAAAGCAGCATCGGATACAGAAGGTATCGACATAGAGGATGAAAGATCATACGCTGTTGAGGATGTTGTAATAAATACGCTGTATGAGATGGATTTGATCCTGCATCATATATCACGATAGCTATCACGATATACTAGGTGAGCTCGCGAATTCTCCGATGACATCAACTGTGTACATATGTGAGCGGGTAGCATCTTGACGACAATAGATTATGGAGGAATGTTGCAATAGTTCTGTCGAAAGTGAAGGTCAGCTGATACTGACTCCGGATCTTCAATTTACGCTAGGGGTATAGGGGAGGTTCGCGAAGGTTCAAGAC
Organism: Hyaloperonospora brassicae; assembly: GCA_947650285.1. Classification (NCBI taxonomy): domain Eukaryota; phylum Oomycota; class Peronosporomycetes; order Peronosporales; family Peronosporaceae; genus Hyaloperonospora; species Hyaloperonospora brassicae. The sequence continues at coordinate 191,087 of CANTFL010001446.1, forward strand.
GCTTACATTCGCTTCATTATCTATCACAGTATGACTAGAGGCATGTAGAATCTCACGTTTGGTTTGACAAGCCAGTAATGAGACCCGGTGGGGTTTGGGACAATCTTATGAAGCCTAGCAAGGTCCACATAGATGTGCGTTCGAAGAGAGATCTTTACTATTGATAGTTGACATGTGCTACCTACCACCATCCTGATCTGCAGTCTTTCCTTGCTACTGTACAATGTTCGCATGATTCTTGCTCACTTTCTATCTTTCCTGTCGCCTACAAGATCAAAATGAAAAACAAAAAGCTGTTCTGGGGAAATAGTAGTCTCTTGATGAGCTTGAAAACCGGTAGTGATTGAAATCCGTTAACAACTGTACTCACGATCAACGCGTCCGATGAGCGTTTGCGCAGTAGCCCCTCGTCCATGATTTTACAGTGTTATAAGCTCCAAAAATTGCGTTGGCAACTGCGCTTTAGGATGGATGTGCGCTGGTAAAGCGGTCTTGTCCATACTATCGCAATAGGAATGGCTCAACGATGGGAACGAATTGCATGAATTTGCAGCGGACACCCGCTGCTATATGCGTTTTCGAGAGATATGATCAATTTCTGCAATGGGGGGTAAAGGTCTACGAGAGTGATGGCGGCGTTTACGTGGTCAAAAAGAAGCGTGAAAGATTGGTCAAGCTCAAAGAGGGCGGCAAATTTCCAAGATGCAATATGGCACTTTCTAAGAGATTCGAGAAGCAAGATGGGCAGGGTAGCGTCAAGTATGGCCTGCACAAAGTTGCCGTAACCTCAATAGAGATTCACTAACGCGGCAATGCGATATGCGACAAAAGTAATGTATGGATGATCGAAATCCTCTACCTCGTATCTTCGAGAGGTAGCGTTGTATGTGCAAGATACACTCATATGGATTATGTCATGCGGACTATTCTAGTTTTCATTCGGAACATTTTACAGCGCTAGATTCATACATACCATCTCACACAGTTCTATACTCCCTATATGTTTCCAGATGTCCCAGATAGATAGATATGTGGACAATCTCACTTTCATATTGGCAATAAATTGACACGGTCCCGGCGATGAAACCCCGTTTGTAGTGCGTGTTACAATATGGGCCACGTCTTGCTTCTTCACTTCTACTGTATCAGAACTGAAATTTTATTCTTTGTAGATATGTCTAGCTCCAGTTTCATCCACCAAAACCCCTCTTTAGCTGTAAGCTTATGTTCAGGTGTTTATAAATTTATAGCGGGGGGGGTGTGTCGATCGTATATACGAGAGCTATTGATATATAGATTATGTCCGATCGTCTCTAGATAGCCAGATATATTATTGGTTTGAACATGCACATGTAAAGCTGAGTTAAAATTACAAGGATAAATCAACAAGGTATTTTTACGCTGATTACTGATCATTGACAGACTATATACGATCAAGATAGTCATTTTCGTCCAAAAGACTCGAGTTGTTGTCACAATATTTGGCAAGGTGTATGTGTTTATATTCCGATGAAAGGCGCAAGTCTTGCTTCCGTCGAAACACATTCGACCGGTCCTGCTCGATTAATCTAGTATCGACCTCATGTATTCCTACTACCCCGCTAAATCGTCGTGCAGAAGTATGATGATTGCGAAACATGCGATATTATTGAAAGATCGGTACAGGGTGAGTACAAAGTGCTCCCATTGTAGTGCATAATTAGACCGACTCATTTGCTTACCTTCACTTCAGTACAGGCTCAGTTGTAGATGCTTTGTATCATTGTAAAACGAATTGAGATGTAAACCTAACCTTCATAGTGGGTAGATAAAAATTTCACTTCGTCCTGTCACCAGAAAACACGCATCAAGATTTATATTAATGATCTCATTTGGTCTGTCTCTGTATGAGAAAACCTCGTGCATCCCAGATGATATCAAATACCAGATAGATAGATCCGACACCGGCTGCGAGATCTATTCAGCTCACAGAAAAATCTATCAGTGCAGCATACAATTTGGTTGAAAAAAGAGACAGTTTTTTGTGAGAACTACTGTCTAAGTGATATGCGACGCAATACCTAATTGACCATTTAGTGTTAAGCCTTACTCATAATGCTGTAAGCGTATATCAAAGACTCTACTAAAGAAATGGCGAGAGCAAACCTTATCTTGCGGGTAATGATCATGCGACTTCCTATCGTCGAAAACAATCGATTCAGATCGTCACTTAGATGTCAAAAAATATGTAAATCCTCATCACCGACTAGTGTGCAGATGTGTACAAAGTTTGTAGCAAAATATGAAACCAGGATACATATTCCTTCTTTTATCTTGCGTCAATCAATTTTCATTTGCTTCCCCATTGCAAACATTTAAAGCACCAACAAGTACAATACTTTCTGCATATTACGATATTTGCTATGTTGATGTCATCGTGCTGATTCGAGACGTGAATGGAAGTCCACCTAATTTGGATGTCAGACATTACAATGTGTGCGACACGAATTTACACACTTACTTCGACAAGCGCTGCCACAAGTATGTCATGGCAAAACTGTTAGCAAGTGGATAATGTGTGACACGATATAAACGGAATGGGTATCAATCTGTTCTATTAAATTTCGGTTCAAAGTTTACGAGTAGGAGAACGAATCTGCGCGACACAGTCAAGCATCCAACACGTACGAAGTGCAATATTCTGATTGAGACGCAGGATGGCTATATCAGCCATGGTGGGGACAGATCGTGGTCCTGTATCGAAAAACACCCCTGTATATCAGTTTACGTAGCATCCGTAACATGAATATGGAAGTAAGCTAAGTCCAATTGAAGCTGATAGATGGCAATATTACCCCATAATTTTGATTTGAAATAATTAAGTTCTAAAATTAGAATGTGATGTAATGTATCAATATATTTGCAATACATGAATATATGCAATAGTTGGATATATTCGCAATTTTGAACATGTAGATGATCCTTTGACGTATACATCATTAAAATATAGACAGTATATATGGATGTTGTTTCTATTGTCAGAGTACAGGTCACAGACTTTGGATATGTTTCGGATGGTTTGTGCAATATTGTAGAATATGGTAGAAATCTAGGTATCTACCCAACGAGATTTCTTTGGGTAGGGTTTGCATAGAGATATGTCCTCTGCGAATAAAATTGGACGGCTGATCAACAGTTATCGATTTTACTGGCTATGCGAGTCACAGACCTCTCTTCCAGGCAAAATCTTCGGCCTCCAGACGAGTAAGATCCTCGAACGCGTCAATTGCCAAGGGACTACTCTCGATTGGTTTGAATATTGTGCAAGAACGACAGATCAAGAATCAACTTGCCTACGATTAAACCGCTTATAGCCAACAATATGACTAGAGAGCCAAGATTCGTCTGGCGAATACCGATCTAGTACAATAAAGTTGATACAAATAGTAAAAAGGAAGAAATAAGTGTTGAAAAGCATATCAGACCTGCACTGTGCCATACAAGACATAACCTTGATCGATCTCAGATCATGATTGACTGTCGATCTTTATTTAAGACGAAGATATAGGTATATCGCTGTACAAAACGTTCTTTACGGTGATCAACCAGTTCTCAATCCGTATTTATACGTAAGATCGACACCACATAGGTAGTTACAATGAGCTCAAACCATCCCGACGACTGTACACAAAGTAAGCACACGGAGGAACAACACACGTATCGGATTACGGCCTTTGTATGTCGGCGAGTCGAGGCGCAGTTGGAAATGGACCCTCAAACAAGTCAATTATGATCGCGACTTCTTTACGTTGCTAGCATAGCAAGATATCTTTAATGCCGAATTTTTTATGATGCGCTAATCTTTCTTCCTATCTGAGGGACGATGAAGTATTTTTGACTACAAGATATCATGTTTCGATCATTTCAATATTCTAAGCTAAGTGTTGTAAAGCAATGAGGTCAAAAATGGTGAGATTTTCTTCATCAACAGCATTAGCAAGTAAGTATATCATACTTTTTTCCTATTGATCACAATGAATGGTGGACAATTCCAGTAGTAATACAAAACAGGTGCATAGGTCTGTTACTCATCACAAAAGACGTTCTGAGCAATTTAAAGCGTCCACCAGATCGTTAATGATTTTTCTACTGTTTCCATCAGATGGCCGTTGTTGTCATGGTCGTGCAAGGCACGGATGTCCAAAAGTCGACGGGATGAACAAGGGTGGTATTAAAACATTTCATACCAGAAACAAACCTCAAAAATAAAATGTAAATGTGCTATGAACGATGTTGCAGACACAATCATCTGCTACAGGTACAATTGACGTTATAAGAACGTATTCAGTCAGTAATAAAAATGATGTGGTGATATAGCCATAACTTGCAAATCTTGTGAATAGGAGCCACATTAATGCTAGCGATTCGGCCCGTCTCATCTGAGATCTATTAATACAGAGGTGTTTAAGATCGATCACACATCGAATAATATTATACATTATGATCAGCTGTTTCGTACACTATACGCGTATACATTTGGCGCCGCTGGTAATGAGTGGCATATAATCTAACTGTCGACTGTATATGGTATATAATTGCTCTGCTCGCTTACATCCACGTGCTGTTTTGCTGAAAGTAAGTTACTTAACTACAAGGTTCAGTTGACACAATAACAATTTCTGGTACGAGATCGACATGATTTAAAGGGAGTTTTAGTAGGACTGTAAAATAGTCCTGTTGGATAAGAATGAGTAATTGAGTGTGGAAAAGTTAGAGGTAAGTTGCAGGAGGTGGGAAGTAAAGACATGAGCATATACATCTCTTTGGTCTTCAGTAAATATATCACCATTACAACTAACAATACAACAGGATGATTTGCGAGTCTTGTAGTGGCAAATCTGTGCCGATGTTTTATAAGTCGCGAAACATGTTCATATTTCAATCGGTCGAAATCGTAGCTTATGACATCAGGTGGGACTGTGATATAACAACGATGGCCAACACGTTCCTTATTCGATACAATATAAATGAAGTGATTGTTAATAACATAATAATGACCCGCTAAAAAGTAGTCAACCATACGATATTGCATGTCATTCATATACCTTCATTTGGTCCGCACCATACAAAAAATCAATACATTAACATGCTGGGCACGATTTCGGCCTTGTATCTTAAACAATATGTATAGCAGTCGCTGCTGAATTAGATTGGGTACGGTAATTCATAAGTTTTGTATAATCGCCGTAACGCAAACAATATGGTCATGTCAACATACCTACTACGCCTTGTGCATGTACCTGTATATTTCAGGGAACGGGGGCCTCGGATACCAGAAAGTAGCGGTATGAACAGATATATTTTGTATTGGCTTTACCGTCGATGTTCAGTCTAAAGTTACATTTTTGCCTTTTTGACTCTATCCATTGTTTCTGCCCAATTTATGTTTGCAACAAAAGTGAGGGTGCACAGTCTTAAGACCCATGTACATGCATATGAAGTACTTGTTGATGGTGTACGGTATAACTTGATCGTGCGCACTACCAATTAATGCGAATCAATACGTTGTACTTGCGTCTGCTCGGGACTTTCTGTATCAAAGTGCTATTTTGTTCGTCTCTTGACTGCGATATAGCTCTTCTGCAAAAAGGGTCCTAGAATTGCTGCTATTTCAATGTCATGTCGATATTGTTACACTTTCTAACTACAGTTTTGTTGTTACGCACAACTATGTGGGTATATGAACCGGTTAGAAACGTTTTATTATTGTAAGCACGTGCACATAATCACGATTATCGATCGTCTGATGAATATATAGCTTTACTTTCATCGGTAGAAAATCAATTTTTAGGCCTTTGTACCGATTGTGAGAAACGAATCTTAAACAGATCAGCTCTCTACCAGAGATGTACGCCAAAGTGACTCGTCCATCTACTTCAGTGCAACACATTTTTGAATATAAATCATGTATTGAAGTGGCGCACAAACTGATATAATATGAAAGTGGCAAGATTGTAATCGCTAATATTGAATAGGTGCTTTTGTGGAGACATAACGGGACGATCGGAATCATAAAGAGCGTGATTGCCGGGAAACGATGACGTTGACCAAAAGTGTCGAAATATGGTTTGGCAGTTCGTGACGAAATTCGGAGATGTTCTGTGCAACATTTATAGATGTGTATCACTTTATTGATTCTCGCACACAAAACTATGATTATGAGTCGGAGTGAATGACTGGTGGTGTGAACATTGCCTTCGAATTTTGGTGTAATAGCTAGGTAATAAATATAGGAAATTGCTAAATTCACACCCCTTTTCCTCAGATTCACATCCTTCCTTCACAATCTTATATACACAAGGTGTCGACCGTAGCCAAGTGGAAGAGAAAGCGGCGAGCCCAGACGAGCCATAGCCGAGAGCTCACTTGCATGATGTGTACAGCCCACTGGGGACTGCACAAAGCCCAAGGCATCGTACACGATCTCCATTACAGCCATCGTCTGAACCTTTTTGAGCGGCAGTGACACAACGTCCCACGTGGTTTGTGCCACTTGGCTCCAGTCCAGATCGCCACCTTCACGCGCCTTGAGGACCGTCGTCACTGTTAGATACAACACGTACGCCCAGCCAGCGTAAGAGACGTCATTTAAGGCTAGCAAATACAAATTTAGTTGCGAGGACTACGCATACAAAAAGAGGGAGCTATGGTCAGCCTCTGCGTTGAAACTTGGACACTCGTCTGTATCTCCTCTTGTTCTCACCTTTTTGGCCTGCACGACCGCTCGTGGAAAGTCGTCAAGAATAAAGCCACGACGGCATTTCGAACTCTTGATGGCGTCCTTAATGATACCGACGACAATCTCGTCGGTCACAAGTGCGCTAGACTCCATCGCGGCTTTTTGACCTTTTTGTCTATGTCGGGGCCAGCAGCTACAGCAGCTCGCAAGATGTCGCCTGTAGTCAAGTGGCAGAGAAAGTACTCGTCTTTGTTCAACGGCGATTGAGTACCTTGTATATATAAGGTTTTGAAGGAAGGGTGTGAATCTAAGGAAAAGGGTGTGAATTTAGCAATTCCCTAAATATATGTCTAAATGTTCATATACGCATGATCGCGGCATCTGATCGATTTCCACACTCGACAAAAGCCTTGTAATTACCATTGATACTTCGCATATCTCGGTTAGTCAGTCTCGTACTTATCTGCGTTTTTGAGCTTGATCGTCTCCAATATATGCTTAGGTCTCGCGATCTTAGATTCTTATCAATATAGCAGTTGGAGCTTAAGGCATTGTGCTATTTTGCATTTATGCAGCAAATTTATACCAAAAAGTGGTACCGCGTGTAGCGGAGCTACACAGCTCCTTAAGTCAGAGGAAGACTTTAACGCTCTCACGAGCAACTTTGGTTCAGAGAACCCGACTCAGAGAGTCAACAGCTCAGAGAGCTAAGGTTTTGGTTCAGAGAACTCGACTCAGAGAGTCAACAAGCTCGGAGAGCTTACGGTCCCCGTTCCAGAGGGACCAAACGATTCAAACGAATCACAGCACAGAGTGCTCGAGGACAAGCTACCTTTACAGGCGTTGCTTTTGTCCTCCCGATCAAAGACGCCTCGTAAGGCACGTGTCTCTTATTGATCAAAAGGGGAACTGAATTTCATTTCTTCTTTAAACCTAAAGAACACCATAGAACAACGTACTTAACCTAGTCACTAAGGTTCAAAGTAAAACCTCTCTAAAGATCTCGTAATCAATTGTTGACAGACATCAGTCTTCAACAATTGATACAATCACTGTGTTCTAAAATTACTTTATAGGGTACCCCTCTCTTGTGTGCACCACACCTATCGTCAACTACCAGTCGACGTGTAACCCCGTTACACCCTCCCCCACCAGACTGACGTTACCACAAAACGTCAATCGGTTTCTTTCCTCGAAGAGGTCGGTGTATGTGCGCTTAATCTCACGGTGGCAAAACACGAAGCACCATGGCATCGCCACCCAACGAGTCTCGAACTTTTTCCCTTTACCTCGGTTTTAATGAGGATGTGGACTATGGTAGTGATACCAGTGTCCCTGGAGATGAAGGGATATCGTCCCACTCCGCTGTATCTGAGGCTCGACCTCAAACAGCACCGAATCCGTTCGTTAGACGTGGTGTTACCACAGCGCCAGGGGCGCAGCATCATACAACAGATGCAGATGAGAACATCATCACAAACCCGCTCGACGAGCAACAGGAGTTAGCCCTCCAGCGTGAGGAGCGTGCTCTACGTCGCACTCATACCCAGACGGTTATTCAAAACCGGAGTGGTTACGTGTTCACAACACCTGACGTGGAGCAACGCCTCCGCCAAACGGAAGGCCGTAGCCTTTCAACATGGGCCATGGGCCCCGAGGCTACGTCGCCCAAAGATATAGCCGTTCGTCAGGCTCTAAATGAGAGATATCTCGAACCATTCTTTACCACACAAGGTCAGTACCGCGCGTATCTTGAGAGTTTGTCTCGTGGTGTCTCGGTTCGACCGATTAAGGGCGTGCCCATCTTGTTGTTCGCTGGCGAACTGCCCGAGGAGGAGGACAATCAGTTCATCCGTTGGGTGTATTGCAAGCGACACCTTAGCAGTGTGCCAGAGCTGCGGGCCAGCGCCGATGTGGCCGACGTTCGGTTGGAACGAAAGCTTCGGTTCGAGTATGCCAAACTCAAGGCCAGAAGCCAGTTGCATACACGTACGCGTTATGCTCCTGCTACAATGGTAGCCACTGGTCACGACCCCAATGTGCGGAGCAACACACGGCCCCCCACCACTATTGGTGAGAAGCGTAGTCGTTCGCAAGGCGACCCTGGCCACGATGTTCAAAAACATCCACGGCGTAAGGGCAGTCCTGCTGAAGGGGTATCTCATACTCCCACGAGTTCTCCGACTCCGGGTACCCTAGCCACTTCACAAGATACTGGTATTGGCCACGACGACGACGTCGCTGAAGGATTTTCTCCACATGGAACTGGTGGTTCCCTTGCTCATCGAGCAGCGTCGGTGGTGGTCGGGGTACCAAAGGAGGAGCATGAGAAGGTACTCCTTGAGCTGAGTGGTCTCCAAGAGACATTGGGTAAGACCCAGAGTGCGCTCGGCGCGAGGCAAGCCCGTGTTCAGGCGTTGGAGTTGGCCTTAGCCCGTGTGGATGGTCAGCTTGACCTCCTGGTTCGGAAGCAACAGTCGACGTCAAGGCCTTATTTCCATGCGCAAGCGCCTCCGAGTTCACATGGGACGGGTCCCGATACGGCTTAAGCAAGCCAACGTAGAACACTGGGTGCGTGCGCAGTTTGCGCGGAAGGTTGAGCGTATACGCAAGTCCCTTCTTAGCGATGACTGTGAACGGCCCAATGAAGCGCGGACGCAACTTTGTCTTGAAGACAGCAGAGACTATATTTGTAGGTAGGTTTTTAGCATTGAGTAGAACTTGGTCTCCGACCTTATAACGTTCAATACATCCTCTGCCTTTAACATCAGCTTGCTCCTTCTGTTTATCTTGGCTATCAGCCAGTGCATCACGCACGTGTCGTAACACATTCAATCGCGTTGCGAGAAACTCGCTTACCTGTTTCTGAACAGTAGCAGGGCTGATATCTGCAAGCCGATCGGCCATCTCTTCGCCACCAAGCCCTAAACCACGCAGTGGTAGCGTTAACGGAACGCGAGGGTGTGTGAGACCGTTCACGTAGAACGAAGTAAAGCCTGTAGAGGCGTGAACAGCGTTATTTGACGCAAACTCAACAACAGGAAGCATTAAACTCCAACGTTTTGGGGTATTAGCGCAAACACTGCGTAATATGTCACCGATGACGCGATTGACTCGCTCGGTTTGACCATCGGTCTGCGGGTGAACCGCCGTGGACATGTCCAAATGTGTGCCGATCACGTTGAAGATGGACTTCCAAAACTTCCCAGTGAAGCGAGGATCTCTGTCAGAGACTATTGCCACAGGCAAGCCGTGTTGTCGAGACACTCTATCGATAAACAGCGTAGCTGTACCTTAACCATCAATGGTATCTGGTATAGCCGCCAAGTGAGCCATCTTGCTCAAACGGTCAACAAAGACCACAATACCCGTATTGCCTTGCACATCTTTCGGCAGACCGAACATGAAATCCATGCTGATGGACTCCCAGCACCCAAAGGGTATAGGGAGACTAGCGAGCGGCGCAGCCGCATGAGCTGAGAGTTATACCCGTTGACACGTTTTGCACGTACGCACGTATGTACCTACCCATTTGTAAAGTTTGGGCCACCAATAGTATTGTCTCACGGAGCTATATGTTTTCTCTCGACCGAGATGACCGCTCACCGCAGTATCATGCGCCTCATAGAGGATGCGATACTTCAATTCCTCATCATGAGGGACAACGATACGGGGAGTATCATCCATATCTGTGCTATAGCACAACAGGCCTTGATCGATGGAGTATCGATGTAGCCTCGCACGCAAACGTGCCGACAATTTAATGTCTGAGTCGTTAAACTCCTCGCTTCCCAGAGCACGTAGAAAAGCTACACAATGTTCATCTATGGCATATGCCGAACGAATGAGATCTGTGACCGATGATGACAGAGTCGTAACATGAGCAAGCTCATAGTCAGGCCTACGTGACAACGCATCAGCCAAAGCATTCTGCTTGCCCGGCTTGTACTTCACCTCGAAGTTGTATTCCGCAAAGAAATAGAGCCAAAGAGCCATTCTCTGAGAGAGGTGTGGTGACTGGATCGCAGTGCGTAATGACGCATGATCTGTATAGATCACAAAAAGGCTTAGAGCCAAGCAGATGAACTCTGAATTTGACTAAAGCATACTTCATCGCAAGTAGCTCTTTATCATGAACTGGATAGTTCTTCTCAGCTGCTTTTAGCTGTCGGGACTCAAACGCAATGACGCGTTCCCGTCCATGGTCATCTGTTTGTAACAGAGCACTGCCGATGGCAAAATCAGATGCGTCACAGACGACACTGAAAGGCCGATCAGGATCGGGCAAAGCCAAGATTGGCGCATGAAGAAGACTCTCTTTAACCGCCGTAAAGGCTTCATGCTCGGTGTTAGTCCAACACCACTCCGTATCCTTTTTTTAAGAGATTGGATAATGGCCGAGCCACGTCTGCATAGTTTGCACTATACTTGTGTAAGTAATTGGCGAGACCAAGCCACTTACGTAAGTCCTTTTGGTTCTTAGGAACCGTCCAATCGACTATGGCTTTTGTCTTAGCAGGATCCGCTCTAAGACCACGCTTCCCAATGAAGCACCCTAAAAAGGGAATCTCTTGTGCACCAAAGATGCACTTAGAGGCGTTGGCATACAACTTGTTCGTGCGCATGCACTCGAGCACTGCTCTTAAATGGTCGATGTGATTATCCACATCAGACCGGCCGTTCATAGCACGACTATGGACAAAAATGTCATCAAAGTAAGTCTGTGCATAACCTCGATGAGGACGAAACAGTTGTGTCACAAGACAATTGAACGTAGCTGGGGCATTGGACAAGCCCTGTGGCATAACTAGCCACTACCAGAGCATACCGCTCGGGGTACTAACCGCTGTCAGCGGAATATCCTTCTCACGCATGAGCAATTGGTAATAAGCATCGACTAAGTCGAGTGCACTGTACATTGTACATCCCACCATTTTGTTCTGAAGAACATCTTTCCTAGGGATTGGTGTCTGAGCCGGAATCGTGGCAGCATTAAGCTTATTGTAAGCATGAACAATGCGCCACTTCCCATTGGGCTTTCGGACACAAAAGGTGGGCGTGGAATGAGGAGATTTGCTCTCACGAACCATCCCCGCTGCGTGCTTTGCACGAAAGAAGTCGTCTATGACGTCACACTGCTCCTTTGGTATAGGCCACTGCCGTGTTACGCAGTATTTGGTTCCAGGTACTAGGTCAATTTCATGACGCACACCTCTATCCGGAGGTAAGGCAGACGGTGGGTCGTGACACACCACGTCTTGAAATTCCTTTACCAAAGGATAAAACGGATCAAGAGGATCCTTAAGGATCGAAGATCCACTACGCGCACTAAGTGTTGCCTTCGTGTCCTCAAGGACTGACTCGTCCAATAAAGAGGATGAGTTCAACTCAACATCGGGTCGAATGACCACTAAGTCGGATAACTCTCCTGCCTTTAAGGCTTGGCTGAATTCGCCATCAGACATTTCATCTAGTTCAAGGAGATTATCTAGAGAAGGAAGAGTCTCAAGTTTAATGTTGCCAGCAACATGGCCGGTCATTCCATTGACAAGTGTATATAGTGTATTGTTACTATTATCACTCCTTAACATCTCGGACGTCTGGCGCTTGACAGTTGCCACCCGACGCCGAGATTGTTTCCTCAAAGAAACCTTACGCCTCCTAGAGGCCGGGACAGTAGGGTCCCTGTAGTTGCTATCTGCTATAGCACGCTCTATACGAGAGCTCATGTCTTGATCGACATTTGGTGAAGTGTTACGTAACTCGAACACTTCACCCAGTGGATTTACACGTACCACTTCACGTATCAGCATCCGGGTCTAGCCCTGTATGCTCTGGCTTATCGCCAACAATGTCATTACCGACATTCAGTGTGGTGCCAACTCGGCCGCCCTCACTCGGTGGAATTTCACGTGCCACCCCACTCACATCAGAGGAATAACATTCTTGATGTCTCGGCCCATGGCCAATCATGCTTGACGCATGCAGTGACTCATTATCACAACGAGTATCACTCAACGGAGTACAACTCTCTTCAAATACGTTAGAAGAGCTCCGCTCAATATTCATGTCATAGACATTCGAGTTAATCAACTCCGACATACCAATGTCCAGCACATTGACATCTTCCGTCAATGACTCGCGCCAATAGCGCTTTTGTTGCCTAGCGAAGGTGGGTTCATGACTCTCCAAAACTTCACTAGGAACATTGCGCGTTGCGCCTAAGGTCTCAGACCTCCAATCGATCCATGGTTCATGGCGTTCAAGCCAGGCCATGCCTAGGATGAGATCGTATCTCGAATCCAAGTCAAGGACAAGACAGCGTTCTGTGCTATCAAAGTCCAAAAACTTCACGCCCAAGTTCAACGGAACTTTAGGCACAGTAACGCGACTACCTGTCGCTTACCGAACAGTGATGGAATCACCCTCGTGCGCTCTGAGCGCCTCAGCATATTGCTGACTCCCCATGAGGGAATGGCGTCTAGCATAGTTGCATGACGCCCCAGAATCGATTAATATCGACCAGTGCTTCTCAAAGCCTTTAACTATCGCCTCGGCGACTAACAAGCCAGGCTTGTATCCACGCTCTGTGCTTGCTGGCACGGAGCTCTGTGGGGCTAAGCCCTGTTTTGCTCTACCTCGTAGAAAAGTGACAGAACTCAGTTCTACCCCAGTAGGGCACCCCGCGCCTACTGGGTGTCGACGTTTCCCCGTGCCATACCAGGTTTCTGGTTGCGGCCCATAAGGTTACGTTGTTGCTTACGCAAAGGACAAGTGGGGCGTAGATGTTTGGTGCTTCCACACATATAACAACGTCTCACTTCCTGTCGCTATCTGCAACATGAAGCTCCGCTTCACCTTCATCTTCTGCATGGCTGATTTCCATCGGTTCTGGCTTACATTAAGCCGGGGTGCCCGCAAAGGTCGCCCTCGCAAAGCTTGGGTTGTACCCATTCCAACCAAGTCTGGCCGACTTGAAGTTGTGCTCAGCATTTTGAGCGATGCTAACAGCTTCCTCAAAAGTAGAGGAATGTACCCAAAAGACCTCGGTCCTGGCAACGTCATTGCGCAGACCTTCCATAAAGACTGTCACGCAGACAGTCTCAGGGAGAGGGTCAGACTGCATGGCAGCCATCAGAGTTCTCAACTCTTGTACATAGTCCGTTAACTCGTTCTTACCCTGACGGGTGGACAAGAAGCGTGAACTCACGCGATGGGCCTGGTTAGGCGGCGAGAAAACTTGCAACAGGTCTAGCTTGAGCGAATCCCATGTGGGAAACGCCAAGTCGACCGACGTGCCGCACGTCAGAGCCCATTCTCTAGCTCTTCCATCAAGTTTTGAGATCGCCAGAGATACTCGCTGATGCTCGACTGAGATCAAGCCAGATCTCATGGCCATCCCAATCTCACGGATCCAGAGGATGAGGTTTTCACCCTCCTTTCCGGAGAAATGCTTGACGTCCACCCGAAGGGGACGAGGCTTAGCCTCTTCGTCTGGCATAGCCACAAAGCGTGTGGGCATAGCCGACGCTACCTGGTTCTAAACCTGCCCTAAAAGGGCCGTTTCATACTGCATAAAGGTCTCGACACGCGCATTAAGCACGTCGGGACCTTGTGCAGCGAGAAACTCAACATATTCTGGGCCTACGGCCGCGGTTAGCTTATCTAGCGCAACCATTTGGGCCTCATTGAGGGGTGTGGATTGTTCCATCCTCGCAGAGGGTCAGTCGTTACGACTCAGGCGTAAATTGACTACGATTGCTGCCAAGTGTAGCAGAGCTACACAGCTCCTTAAGTCAGAGGAAGACCTTAACGCTCTCACGAGCAACTTTGGTTCAGAGAACCCGACTCAGAGAGTCAACAGCTCAGAGAGCTAAGGTTTTGGTTCATAGAACCCGACTCAGAGAGTCAACAAGCTCGGAGAGCTTACGGTCCCCGTTCCAGAGGGACCAAACGATTCAAACGAATCACAGCACAGAGTGCTCGAGGACAAGCTACCTTTACAGGCGTTGCTTTTGTCCTCCCGATCAAAGACGCCTCGTAAGGCACGTGTCTCTTATTGATCAAAAGGGGAACTGAATTTCATTTCTTCTTTAAACCTAAAGAACACCATAGAACAACGTACTTAACCTAGTCACTAAGGTTCAAAGTAAAACCTCTCTAAAGATCTCGTAATCAATTGTTGACAGACATCAGTCTTCAACAATTGATACAATCACTGTGTTCTAAAATTACTTTATAGGGTACCCCTCTCTTGTGTGCACCACACCTATCGTCAACTACCAGTCGACGTGTAACCCCGTTACACCGCGTGTCAGCTGCTGACGCAATACAACTAGAGTATATTCATATATGTAGAGTATACATCTATAGTTATAGCCATGGGCCCTGTTCCTTTCGGACGACATCTCTACTGACATCTGAACATAACTTATCTTATCGTATGGTTTCGATTGTTTATTGTGGAACGTATTGGAATAATAGCATTCTTGATTATAATTATTCGCCATGCTCATAAATCCGAATTAAATTACTTCGTATTCAAGCTAATCGTAACATAAAGCTTGTATCAAGACGTTCGCGAATTTCTACACGCGTGGTTACGCTCATTGAAAAAAGACTTTATTTAGCAAAGTCAACGTAGCCTGACCAAATCACGTATGATTTGTTCAATGTAGAAACGTCAACGTAACTTCATAGAAACTCATGATTCTATTTACAAGCTGGTCATTACGGTTTTGGTGTGCTACTTCTTTGTGTAATCAAAACCGTGAGGGATTGAATACGCGCATTTTATTGAGTCCATAACTGTGAGCCCTAGCGTTGGTCACTTTTATGATCGTTTTTGTTATCTTTACATGGATCTAGGTGGGTTGCCCTTTACTTAAAACGTCATTCGACTCCTATTAATTGTTAATAACAGCTTACCGCATCTTCAACAATAAAAGATAAGCAATGTCGTTGACAAGAGTGCAATCATGTAATATTGCGTCATACGTCTTCACCAACAATCCATCAATATTTATATAATTACCTGACTTAGATCAGCGCATCGGCAGTCAGATCGGAGCCTTGTCAGACAAACCATATCTATACCTCAGAGTTTCTTTCCATATTCGATATTAAATCTGTAGCACTCCCATTAGGTCACAAGTATAACACTAATTTGTCAAATTACGAACAGATTATAACTTACTTCCTCTATTTTACGCCCTCAAAGTATCGGGTCATGGTCGCTAAATGTGACGTGAAAGTAGATTAACATTCGTACATCATGTTGATTCCCTAATTCGTTCTTCGAGAAATATTAGTCGTACTCTCACAAACTCTTTCTCCAAATCACGGGGTTCCACAGTTTTGTAAATGCTAGTTCCCATTTAATTTTTTCATGGACTTATCAAGCGTTTTTTGAAATATATGATGCCCACTCCCTTTCTAACACAACATGGTTCGACCTTCCTTATATGCACGCAATAGGCTTGATAATTTATTATCTCTTTGCTTCTCTAGAGCACCAATGAGGGGAGGCTGTGCTAAGGAAATGTTTGGCAAAAAAGTGCTCATATATACGACCTATATTATCATTCAATTGTAAACATTGTATGAGATGGCGATAAGCAGAGATGTTACGGTGTCATCCAATAGTTTGTCGTCGACTAGATCGTTGCTTATAAAGACTCATCCCATCGTTTTCAAAGATCTCCTACCGTCGGCATACAAAAAAGAACAAGTGCTCAATTATCAACGAATATCAAACGGCTTCAGCTTTTCCTAATTCATTGAGCTTAATTGGTCCCAGCCTGCGTCTTGTTAATCGACAAGATCACCATAAAACCATAGTGCTCTTTGCGACGGTTTAGTATTCGTTTATTGATAATAAGTCAAGTATTGTATTTGGAGCATGCTCGTGACTACAAGTACGATGTTTTAAACAATACGCTTGTCATATATCATGGCATAATACATCATAGGATACCAATCCATAACATTTAGGAATATTATTGCATTGCGGCCATGTAATAACATCCCGCACCGGACCTATTGTATTTATTCCTTAGTGTGCGTTGCTGCAATTTGCCGGAACTTTGACACAAGTAACTTTCAATTGAGATCCATCAATTATCTCCATCATCAGACCGAAGTCAAAGTATTGCGAAGACCAACTCGAACATCTCTCTCTTCTGATACCTGTTACGCGGGGACGAGTCAGCAATTATATGGTAGCCGATTTGTTCATTTTGCTACAGATGAGCTATCGAGAAGAAACACGCTATAATTTGTGCTGAAGGTGTCCATTTATCCTGGCCGTCATGTATTTTTTGGTGAATATCATCCATCTGCTTAACGCAATGCGTACGGATAGATCCGCGCATGTCGATTTATGGTCAAATACGGTGTGTATACTAGTTTCAGTTGATTCATGCGCGCTATGCAACACGCAAGTGCAGATGAATGGGTAGTATCCGAGGAATCTTCATCCTGTTGTATCCTTATAGAAGCTACATCGTACAGAGTAATGACATGTCTATTATATTGATCACTTTATGGCTTCAAATCGTTAGAGAATTTCTTTGTTACGTAGTTACACAAAACCAATTCACCAAGACAGGAGAGGCACATTTGTTTACGAAAAAGCCTTACTTTGTGTCCACTTTTGTCCATCCCTTACCCCTTCTTGATCTTCTTCTTCCGTGAATAAATTCTTCACGCCTTTCTGAACTCATTGATAGTTTCTAATTCTCCTACCTCATAGCGTCATCATCATTTAGTAGCCACCCTTGAAGACGCGGCAGCAGTTGTGCAAAGATAGCGGTCACAAGAATCAGTAAACCTTGGTCGAGCACAACTCTCCTTCCTGCACGGGAAGGGCGTACTTTAATTATGAGTTTCGGAGTTCGATGAGAGGTAGTTCATATCATAATGCAAGCAACGCGACGCTTTGGGGGATGCATATCCTGAACGGATAAAGCACTATCTGCAGATATGGTAACATGCAAGTAGGATGGCTCTTCGTAATGTTTCACATCCCTATTCGCTAATGCTAGCATCGATTGGCACTACCAACCTCTTAAGCGTCTACTGGATGAATACAAAGTTCAGATATCGGTAAATGGTCATCAACAGCAACAATAAGTGGACCCGTAAGTCATTTGTGTATTCCCTTCCCCACAAAGACAAAAGTAAGTCGGATTGTTTGTGTGCTACTGATACATGTCGTCCGAAATGCCATCACATTATTCTCCAAATCACCTTATATATTTTCCATCCAAACCTGCTCTTGCAATATTTTTTCAGGTCCAGAACGAATTGGTATACACTTTTACATATATGAGTAATAAGAGCTATATTACCTACGCAAGTTGAGATCCGAAATGATGAGAGAACTTCTCTTTTAAAGTAGAGCACAAAACGTTCACTGATAGCAAAAGAGTTGCGGACGGTTTGTTCTCCACAAATAATCTTCAAAAAGCGCTATACAACGGAGCTGAGATCCAAGTATTGTATTTTTTTGCGTTGTAAGCCGATTAGCAACGAAATGTAAACTGATGCATAAAGATTCTTGCAGCGTTGTTCTTTAATCGAATTCGTGAAACTCGCACCGGTGCTTGTACATCAAGAAGTAAGAAAACATACACTTATGACAATGCAGGTATGCAACTCGAAATACCATGAATACAGTCGCTGAAGAAGCGAATAGAAGTTAAGGACGAGCTCAGCTATACAAAATAGCGAAACCATAATATCATCCGAAAAATCTTAACGAAACAGATTTAGCTAGCTTTACTTATATTGTATCTGATCACACATACTCAATGATGGATAATCCATCCATTGCCCGCGCCAAGCATTCGATTGGCGCTTTGTTGACTGATGTAACGGCCTATACTGTCCAATTAGCAAATGTGGAGAATATTATCGAGTTGAATAATATTCACATCAGTCTTCTAGGTAATGTCAATTTCATGTAATCGGCTTACCCTTTATATTATAACACATCACCAACAGTCACTTTGGTGGCTACGATTGATGATTGCTTTCTTGTCGTAAAGTCTCGCTGCAAAACTTAAATGCTTGTGATCTTGACCAGCCCCTTCCATCTTCCATGTCATTATAATCAGTCGATGATGTGCGTGGCGAAATCTGCACGATTTCGCGGTTGAGTGATTGCGTATAATTGGCGATGATACAATGTCTGCTGAAGCAGCGGGAATGCGTTGCCCACATTGACAATGATACAACGTCTGCTGAGGTTGCGGGACTTAGAAGCCTGAAGGTAGGCTACATATCCTTACCATTGCATGCACAAGTGGTGCTGATCTACGCACGAATGATGACATCGCTTTGTGCATCTACTGGGACGAATGAGGTGTGTGTCTTATCCGGCATGAATCAATTTACGGCATACGTCCCCCTTTATGGATCGGGGGGTGTCGACAAGATCGGATTGTTCTGGCACTTGGCGAGAATGAGCGCCACGGTATATTCGGCTCCTTTTGATGATCCAGACGGCTTCTCTATTTTGCAATTCGTCCGTATTCACAAGAGCTTGACAAAGGTGTTTCACGCGGTAGCATTGTCCACCATATTGTTTCGGAGACATTTTAGTCACCGTGTTCGACATATTACTACGACAAATTGCGTCGGTTGCCCTGTCGTTACTGTTGTCGACATGACACAATCAGAGATCGCGGTTTGCGTCTCGCACCTGATAATAAGATGTGTGATCATTTACAGCGCAGATTAGATCGCTCTCTAGTACGACCCTCGATTAAAAAATGGTATGTAATGTATGAGTCGCCAAATTACTCGCCTTGACTTTAGTGCAGCTACTTTCGCACTGAAAAGTAGTTTACGTTGGTAGTTCTCTAGACATCGACGGTACATCGGAAACCATAAACGTGATCGCAGCATTCTCGTACATGCCTGAATGCGTATGTTAAGGAGATTAAGCATGAGACCTGAGGCACAGACATGATGCGTCAGCAGGAGATTGGACAGAGGTGTCAATGGTACAGAATCAGATAGCATGATTTCCGCGAGAGGACGGTTTGACAAGTCCCTTGTTTTGTGAAATTGAAAACATCGACTCGGATTGTGCATATAAGGCGGTGTTAGGTCGAAGGGAAAATGAAAAAGTGTATAGAGATAGTCTTTATATGGACTCACTCGTCATGTTCTCTCATTCTAACTTGTCTCTCTCCCTTATCTTGATGAGGTTTAGAGCCTTCACTCAAGGTAGTTCTAGAATTCTCGAGTTGCATGTGAGCTGTTTACACCATGCCACATCCCTGCTGCCTCGTCACTTGTCCGTTACAAATGACAGTCAGCTTAGTTGACCGTGCATCGACAGTGCACACATCATCAGGCGACGGCCCACCTCTTCAGTGAGCGCTAGCGGGGGCCGCATCTTATCAAGATGCCAGAAGTAATCAATGCTTGAGCGCAACTTCTCAGAGACTACGCGGTGTTACACAACAATTATAATACACAACATCCGATATGTCGTACTCGTCAGACTCGGACAGCGACGCAGCCAGGCGTCAAGCCAGTAAGTCTGTCTCCGCGGGGGCTCTGTGGCAATGGTATGAGACGATTGTCCTATTACGAAGAAGCTGGCTGAACGGGTACGGGGAGAGCGTATTAGACCCGATTGATACAGGCAATGACTGACTAGATCGAAGCTGTAGTGACGAGGACAACTTTCGCGTCAAGAAGGACCAAGTAGCATCATAAATTGGTACCAAAGCTCACTTTCGACGCAGCTTGCGAAGAACAGTAACGCGAAAGAGATAACGAGCACGGAGATAGGTATATCGCTCGATTTGATCTCCGAGTGCAAGACGAATTGCGCTGTGCCTTCGCAGAAGATACACCGCTTACGGACTGAGCTATGTAGGACCCATCTATGTGGAAAAGGCAATGACTTGTACGAACCCATTCGTACATGCTTCTTGCGTTCGGAGCGCGACTTGCAATGGCAGGATGTCCTCTCAATGACTTGCGGACGGCAGATCAGAGAAGCCTACCTGAATGAACTGGCTTCGACGAGCTACGACGTCAAGCATCATTCTGCTCGAGTATGGCAACGTACACGCCTGAGTGAGTTGCTTCGAGGAACAATTTGGCGGATCAAGCGACGAAGACTAGCAAGGCAATGTCTTCGCTAACGGACAACGTACGTAAGCTAGACTCTACAAAGCAATACTCTGGTTTTCGATCGATTATAGTCGATCGAGGCAAGAATGGACGCGTGGATAATCATGACGAGAAGCGAGCAGACAGAGTGACAAGCGGCAGCTGCTTTCATTGCGCTGTAGAGTCACAATTACAAACGAAATTGTCCATAGTACGAGGAATAGAAAAGGACGAAGTCCAGTTGTGCCCGCTCGGATGGCCCGGTAGTAGTGGAGAATGTGCCACCCTTGTGTGCACTCTCACCAGGCGCTTCGCGATTTTGTGTGGAGCGCATCGAGACAAAAGTGTGAAGTGTCAATCGGAGAAGTCGTCAAGTCTAAGCTGGATGAAACGGCGTATCAGGAATTGACATTCATAGTTTGACACAGGGTCAAAGGCACACATACCAGCGTGCAAGGAGTAGTTGACGACACTTCAGCGCATGTAATATAGCGAATGGAAGTGAATAAGTTCCGCTATCTCTAACGTTGTTGGTGACAAAGCAGAAGTATTGGAGCCATACTTCCTGAGTAATACTTGACGATTAAATGGTGCATTTATATGCCGAAGATGTGCTGTATGTCCCAACAGCGCTCTCCTCAT
This sequence comes from Hyaloperonospora brassicae, assembly GCA_947650285.1. Lineage (NCBI taxonomy): Eukaryota > Oomycota > Peronosporomycetes > Peronosporales > Peronosporaceae > Hyaloperonospora > Hyaloperonospora brassicae. The sequence continues at coordinate 212,583 of CANTFL010001446.1, forward strand.
CTAGATTAGCGCTGGAACAAGTGCTTCAAGTGACGCGAGATGATGATGCGCGTTTGTCTGGTTTGATGAAGGAGAAAGTAAAGGTCCGTCAAAGAGAACGAAGTCATTTGAACACAATTTGCGGCTCATATGTGGACATTTGGGCTCGTAACATCGGCTCTATGAGCAAGAAAAGACAAGAAAGATAAAGTGACAGGCATGAATCGAGTTTTGGACTTTTGCTGGATGGGATGATGTTTCTGCCACCTTTGTCTAGCATGAGAGACTTGGACGGACATGTCCGAAATGCATTCGTCGAATGGTCGACGGAGGACTGGCTGATGGCATTCTGCTCTCACGCCGCGGGAAAATGGTGAGAGTTGCCGTGATGGAAAACAGTGAAGGATATTTCGCATGTTCTTGGCAGCAAGATCACGTAGGTCAACGATGTGATCTTTGCTGGCTTGCTAAGTACTGGTAGCAATGATAGGTCGCCATATTCAGCAGTTCTCGACTTGTGCCAGGTCACTCGCACTGCGTAGAGACAAATTTGTAGAGTCGAAGACCGACGGTGAGGTCCATAGCCGTACGATACATGTACGAAGCACGCAACGCAACATTAATCATGTATGCTGTTGACCGACTTATTCCATGTGACTTCGATCAAGTTGGCGTAACTAGAGTCGTCTCAGGCTTGTCTTATACGTGACAGGCGTTTGAAAGCGGACGGTTGACACCTGAGACACCAAAAGTAGCATCGTACACACGTTTGCAGAGGACAATTGAGACCTGCGACGCTGTTCATGGCACGTGCATACTAAAGTTGGGCTATATGCGCTACAGCTTGGCTTAGTAAAGCAAGCACATCAGACGATGAATGGCATGGTGAAGTCGGTGATACATTATTCGGAACTTCCGTGATCGTGCCATTACATGCGCTGGAGAACGCTGTGGGCGAAATCGCGTATGCTGCAAAAAAGCAGTTGCTCACCCTACAAGGTCATGTGTGGCACAAAACTGAACACTCGTCACGTGGGATCGTTTGCTTTTAGCGTACTACCATGTTCTAGTGCCTGAGCGAACAAAACGAAGCATGAAGTGCAGACGGGAATCTCACTAGTTTCACCGTGGGTATGTCGTAGGCTGTCATAGGGAATGCACAACGAGTACCCAAGAGAAGTTGTTTTCCAGGTGAACATGTACGATACATCAAGTACCGGTATTGCTTGACAAGCACTTGTTTGACTACAATCAAGAAGTGAGCGCACATGTTCGACAGGGTTCTTAGCGAGAGAGGATTGAAGGGAAGAAGAGTTTAACGACTAGCTGACTGGAACGCGAGGGCTGTTCTCATATGACTGATTACAACACCGTGGCACTGAGCACTACTTCCAAGTGCTCATGAAGCAAGGAGGACCAGACACATGGCGTGCGACCTGTTATGGCACTCGCGCTTCCGGCAATGCTGCCGTTTTTTCTCGGTGTTGATCTTTCCAAAACGTTTCTGGCCTTCGTTTGCATCTACAAAGTGCTAACAAGTACCAGAGCAGTTGACAACTATGCTACTCACGCTAATCACACCGCCTCACTTTCGTGTCTTCGGTCGTAGCTTGTCGTGTTTGCATGAAAATGGCCTTTCGAGCATGCGTCTCGATGCTAGTCTTTCGTTCAGCAGACTTTTTCTTTGAATACATCATTGACCTCCGCACGCGGCTCGTTCGTGCCACGGTACAACGTATTGCTATGTAGCTCGACGACGTCACTGTGTCTCATCAACAGATTCAACTGATAGACGAATCCATCGTGAGTCACTGTGTCTCATTATCAAATTCAGCTGACAGACAAACACATCGTAAGCAAAGCTTGTCAGCAATAACCAAGTTTATAGTGTGCCCTCACACATCGTCCTTGTCGGGTCAAACCAGAGTTTAGACACGACAGTTCGTGCCAGCACACGCAGCAAGAAAGAAAGAAAGAGAGAGAACGCAAACGAGCGAAAGCGCCGTCTCCTGATGCGTCACGGTACTTGCGACTCACAGTTTTGCCTCAGTTGTGGTCAAATTACTGCTTGCATCTCCAAGTCAATGAATCGGTTGTTTCTTGATAGCCGGTAAGGCGTGTACATTGACAACTGAATCTAGGACGCAATACGGTAACTCGTGTATGAGCGGATGCGCACCGAAGACGTGGCCTCCCAAATCTTGACATTGTCGAATCTCGTACGGTCGGCCGCTGTCTGTCGATCTGAGTCGTTGCTCTACGCCACCTTCGAATGAATGCCATTGCTGTCTTGCTCCAAGAAAACTGCAACTTGCTATACCCGCTTCCTCGTTGACCCCTCTGAAGTGACCCGGTGTGGTAGCTCCACAGGTACAGGCTCATGGTCGTTGCGGAGGATGTCGCAGGATGTAACGCCGCTGGACTTGAAAATTGTGTCACCATCTGCTGCAAGCGATCGGACCTCGCCGCAACGAGATAGAGCGACAAAGTCGAGCCAGTGTTTACGGCCATGCGCGTTTGGGCCTCCTGATGCATTCGTGCCGTCGAAACGAATGTACCCTCGTCAAGGTCCTCCATGCTGGGCGGTAGCTCAGCAATCGGTCGAGAAGCCGCAGTGGCGATGGCTAAGCACGACAGGGTGTAGAGTTGTAAGTCGCCTATAAACCTGCGGTGTAACACCGGCTGATGCATCTGGCGAGCGACCAACTCGAGCGCGACGCTGTTACCGTCAAGGCTCTTTTTGTACGCGTTCACTTGACAGCCGACGCCCACAAAGAAGAAGAAGAAGAAGAAGGAGCCGACCTTGCGTCAGCGAAGCGAGTGAGATGAACAGCTCGAAGAGAGCTTTCAAATACGGAAGGTATGGTTGCAGTGAAAGGACGTTATGAAGCAGAGACCTTGTCGTCGCGTGCGAAGAAAGAGAGGGTGAACGTCGGCCTCTAGAGCTGTCGCTGAACAGCTTGTGTGACTTCATCTGTCACTCAGAGCCATAGCCAGGTCTGACCTGGCCCGGCATTCTTGAAACATGACGTCTGCGAAGAAAGCGATGCATCGAGAGACATCGACTTTTCGACCTGTGAGAAAAGTCCAAGTACCGCAGCCACGGGCACAGCTGGGTCCGACCAGACTCGAGTGTCGTACGACATGAGGACCTGAAACCCACAACTAGTTGCAAGTGATCTCGAACGTAGCATACTGGACAATGTGTTCGTCTCTCTCTAATGTCACGTGCGTTCACAGCCCCTTGATCCGACACATCTCACACAACCTCGCGAGCTCAAGCGGCCGACGATTTGCATGTTCCGTTATCGCTCATAAACAAGGTCTGACTTGTCATACGCAAGAGAGCTTCCGGATCTCCATGTGTATGCTTTGAGCTACGCATCACAGGCTCCATGCTGCACCCAGGCACATCCGTCTCACGTTCCTCATCGTCTGTTCGTGTGTGCCTGATCCGATCGCACAATAGGCCCAGCTGTCGTTTCTTGGGCTTCCTTGTCTCAGCTACACTCGGACCGGAGCTTGCGTTACCTCATCAACTGGCACTTGCGCACTGGAAGGTCGAGAGAGTCACTTTGGCATTTACTTGCCAGCAACACGACGCATTCGATTCGGAACGACCATGTCTCTGCACTATATCGTTGTCCGGCTGGCTGCAGTCGTGCTGCTTGCTACGTCAACGACTGCTGCCGCGTCTGCTAGTCTGAGGCAAAGGGAACACTCGGCTCGCAGCTTCGGGATTGACAAACAAGACGTTTCGAAGGGGAGACCCGCGCGCACGGATGATAACAGCGCAAAGAACGACGACTTCAACCAAGAAGCGAGGGCGGCGTTGGCTGTAAACAGTCCAGCCGGTTCCTTTACGGACCTTTTCATGAAATGGGGTTCGTCTCTGCTTCACGAGAACGCCCCAGCTGGTGGCAAACCACTTATGGGACTCGGCCATTCGAGTGGGAACGAGCTCAGTAAGGCCAAACTGGACCTTTTGCTTCAGCATTATCTTCAGCAGGGCCGAGAGATGGATGTCACCGCAACAACGATTCTGAACCTCATACCGGTCAGCCGACTGGCCGAGATGGAGAAGGACTACCCGGGCTTCAATACGGTGATATCGAAGGCCTGGGTGAAAGAAGGCAAGTCGGCCGACGACGTTATGCGGCTTTTGGAGCTGACCGGGATCGGACCAAAGATTATGGATCACCCGAATCTTGGCCTATACATCAGGTTCAGGTACGTGCTGAATGAGAAACTTGCTACACAGAAACTCGCGAAGCAGGAACTCGCTAGACTTTCGCAAGAGCACACCCGCTAGACCGTTTACTTTGACTCATACACACTGTTCCCTTTGTCGCTTGTGTCGTTGAAGCAAGAGAGAGACAAAGACGTGTTGTGGATTGTCGATAGGGCCAACGTTGCTTCCATTTGTTGGGCCAACAACCGTTGACGACAGCAAAGTCAGAAACCGTATGAGGTGCATCGATCGTAGAGATTGAGATAGAGAAACAAAACACAAAGCAAAGCGAGGCCGATGCATACAGGTACAACCGGCAACTCCTACCACGTACCTTGACGAATAGATAGATAGATAGGTAGATGGACTGAAGATAGATAGATGGACTGAAGATAGATCGACGGATAGTCATTGGACAACCGATGCACTGCATCGCTCAAAAACGACTCCATTTCGCTTTACACGTGCAGTAACCCACTTGCGGCCACGCAAGCAGTCACTCTATCCCACCTCGTCGCACCACTCCCGTGCCGCACTCAGCCAACCGACGTGTCTACTCTGCCTTCGCCACGGCCGACGCCACCGACACCGCCGCTGCCGTCGTCTTCTTCGCCTTGCGCTCCCGCGCCGACTTGGCCTTTTCCTTGCGGGCGTCCGACTGCTCTTTCAGCGTCTTCTCGCGATGACGCTCCGCCTTCATCTTGTGGATCGTCTCCATGAGCACGCGCTTGTTCTTGAACTGGTTGCCCTTGCTGCGCATGTAGAGCTCGTGGTAAATGTGCTTGTCGATCTTCTTGGCCTCGCGGTACTTGCGCAGGAGGCGACGGAGCACGCGAATGCGCCGCATCCAAATCACTTTGAACGGCAGACGCGCGTTGGCCGTACCGTGGCGCTTGCCAATGCCCGTGTGGCGGCCCTTGCGCTTCGCTTCATTGCGCTTCGTGAACCGCGCGCGCGAGTGGATCACCTGCGGCTTCTTGATCACAAACCCGTCCTTCACGAGCTTGCGGATGTTCTGGCGCGAGTTGGCCAGCGCGATCTCGTTCGACTCGTTCGGGTCGAGCCAGATCTTGCGCTTGCCGCACTTGAGCACGGACGCCGCCAGACTAGCGCACAGATAGAGCGAGAGAGAGACAGAAAGAGAGAGAGAGAGAGAGAGAGAGAGAGAGAACAAGTGGGTACAAGTGTCAGGCAACGGCGTCAAGAGGTCGTTGCAATAACGTGGACGACGCTCTTCGTCTAAACGTACCGCTTCTGGAGTTTCAACGACACCATCGGGGGGTTCTGCTCTGCACGTTGGCCCAATGAGGAGAGAGAAGTGAGGAGCTCCGAGCGCTCGGCGACGGGTGGAGGCGACAGCCATACAAACGACAAGCGAGTTGACCGCTGGCATACAAACGGCAAGAGAACGACCAGCTCCGGTTCGAACCGACGCAAGAGGAATGTGTGGCGAAGAGACCGCGACCGGACCGGTTCATTGACGGTCCGGAGAAAAAGTGACATGCACGGATAGTGACGAAGAGATGCGGTGCGCCACGACCGTTTGTCGCCATGGAGGTTCACATTCTCATGCGACAGACGGCTTGTTGGCGAGAGTGACACAAAAGGACGACCACTTGTTACAGGACTTTTTCAACATGCGCATTCGTAGTAGCTGACCACGTCCACTTGTGTGTTTGTTGCCTCGAGCGTGACTTGTGGTCGATTTTCATGCCACATTAGCGATGAGGAGCACCACTTGCGCTCTTTGCATGCAACGCAGAAGAGCGTCACCAAAGAGAAAGAAGCTCAGCACAACCGCTACTGCGGTCTACTGCGGTCTACTGCGGTCTGCTGCGGTCTGCTGCGGTCTGCTGCGGTCTGCTGCGGTCTGCTGCGGTCTGCTGCGGTCTGCTGCGGTCTGCTGCGGTCTGCTGCGGTCTGCTGCGGTCTGCTGCGGTCTGCTGCGGTCTGCTGCGGTCTGCTGCGGTCTGCTGCGGTCTGCTGCGGTCTGCTGCGGTCTGCTGCGGTCTGCTGCGGTCTGCTGCGGTCTGCTGCGGTCTGCTGCGGTCTGCTGCAGCTTCTGTCAGCTGCGATGAAGGCTGCGGTGACGGCCTTGTTGTCAGATACTCGTATCCGCGGATTTTCATCAGAGTGTCGTGTTGCGAAAGGGCGTCACGAACGCCCGACAAACGACTTACGGCCTGGAAAAGGGGGCGAGTCGGCTGATCGAGTCAAGCCAAACATGTAACGGGGTAGCCCGTTACATAATATTTGATACTAAGGTAATATTTTGTACATTATCTATTTTTGATATACAGATAACTCACAGTTAGAGAGCGCGATTTGTCCATAAAATTTCGCTGTGTCCTTAAGATCGAAATAAACTTAAAGGACACCACTTCGTTTCTGTTGGAATATGATTGAATAAAATCTTTAGGAATATTCTATAGGAATTGGATAGTTGGAATAAGTTTCTAGGAAAGTAGGATATGAAGAAAAATGTAGAAATCTAAGTGATTGAACATATTAAATATCAGTTCCATTTTTGCGTGCTATTAAGTAAGTGCTGTTAGTTTCAGTATGGGCCACCGAGCTTACTCTTTCGAGAAATAATCGGTGATTTGCTGTTGGTGCATGCTCTGCTGAAGCTGTTGGCGGCATTTCTCGGTCAGCAGTTGCATCCCCACTATATCAATCTTGTGTGCAATATCGATCTTGTGTGCAAATAGGTACGTAGACAATTGTATTGCAGCATTCAGCGCGTCGCGATGAATGAAGATGGAATTTTCGTCTTCGTCGCTGTCGTCATCACGCGGAAATGGCTCAGAGGTGGTGGTTGCACCGGAGTCTGGTTCCCACTCTTCCAGGTTGTTGTCACACTCCAGATAGTCGTCTGCATCCATTCCATCAGATAAGGATAGTTTGTCGATTACATTAGCCAGGATTGAGAGATCATTGGGACGGTCGGCCCGTCTTGCCTACGGAGCACTGCCGCCATAACTCCCGACACGATTCCGGTGTGGATCCACCAGTGTCGAATCGTTTCAGGGTGCACCTGAGCCCACGATTTTACCACCATACGGATTGCGCTAAGAACGTCGAGCATTTTGTCCTCCGTCCCTGCCATCACCATTTCCAGTAGCCACTGCACAAATTGGGCCTTGTACTTGAGCTAGAAGTTGCGAATGATGCCCGCGTCCGTCGGCTGCAAATGGTAGGTGGTATTTGGCGGAAGGAAGTGAATGTGTACGTTTGAGAGCTCCAAATTGACATGTGAGGTTGCGTTGTCGAGCAGCAGAAGAACTTTTTGCCCACTCATTTTGATATTGAACGCTTTCAACCAATTTGCAAAGATGCCGCCAGTCATCCATGCATTTGCATTTGCATGGAAGTGGACGGGTAGCTTGAAAACGTCGATGGCTTTGAAGCAACGAGGGTTGAGGGACTTGTTGATCACGATAGGGTCCAGTTTCTCAGTCCCATCAGTATTGGAGCATAGCCCTATCGAAATGCGCGACTTGTCTTTCTTCTTGCCACTCAAAGGCATCGTTTCGAGACCCCACGAAGGCATCATGCAATAAAATAGACCGGTTTCATCCATATTGAAAACATCGCACGCCGCGTAGCCGTCGAGAAGGGGTTAGGAGTTCCTGGCGCCGCTGGTGAAGGGTCTCTAGCTCGACTGAGGTCGCCTCGCCATGCAGTCGGTAAGACTTGATGCCGTGTCGGGCTTTGAACCTCGACACCCACGAAAAAGAGAGCGTCGTCGTTACACCTGCGTTCTCGAGCAGTTGATTGGCCTTCTGGTGAAGGATGAAGTCGGTCAACGTGACTTTACTTTGAGTGTCGATCACGAAATGGAACAGCGCTTTCTCCATCTCGGCATGTCTGCCCTTCTGCTGCCGTTTGGCTCTCGAATTGAGGGTGACAGAAATGTCCTCGCTCAGAATCCTGCTGATCGTGGACCGTGCAACACGGACTCCAAACTCTCCCAGCGCCCATCGACAGAGATCGACTTGCGTGAGTCCAGGGTTCTCTCGCTGGTGTGTCTGTAGAGCTCTCTTCTGGACGAAGGAAAGGTGCGTTCGGGGCGCCATTCGAACGTCGTGTTTGTCTGCGGAGGTGTTCGGAAATTGCGAATTGTCCTTGCGTGAGGAGAATAAGACGGGTGGCTGGCGTCAGTACGTTCTTTTGTCCAGTAGCTGTGCGATAGAAAAAATACACTTAAAATTTGTATGTGTTTTTTGTCCAGTAAAATGCGGTTTTAAAACTGTGTTGGTCCTTTAACCGTGGTCCCTCTAACTGTAAGCCATCTGTAATTGAATTTGCATGACTCGTGAAGAGTGATATTGTCGGAATATTGCCCCCAAGTGTAATATTTGTGGGTGCTCCACTTCTGCCGTGCACATCAACCAAACTAACCACCAATCGCTGTTAGACGCGTGCAATGGGTAATGGACAGAAGACCCACATATGAGATAGTAGTTTAATGTAGTTAGATTAAGAAGAAAGTGAGAGAGAAGCAGACGAGTCTTTTTAACTATTTACTGTTTACAAGATGTCTGATAGAAATGAAGCCTGGCTAGCAACGCCGGTGACTCGTTCGAGTCCGGTGGATGTACGGGGCTGGTCACCATTGGCGACGGCTCTCTTGGTTTCCTTGCGATTTGTCGATGACATAATAGCAGGCGTGCTCCTTGAACTTTTGTCTCGGTCCTGCGGAAATCTTGCTTTGATACAGCCCGGAGATGCCCCATGCCGGTTCGCTGAAATTCCTCGACGCTTCCTGCGAGCGCGACTTCCTCGCGTTGAAAAACGACTCGGTTCCCTTGAATCCACAACGTAGTTACACATATGCTGCTCAGCAGACGCCAGAGCCTCTCCTCCAGACCTTTGCATATTCCGTATTTTCGTCCGGATGATCCCGCCTTAATCGGTCTTCGACCACCTTGGATAGCGTCGGCGCCGACCTCTTTACATAATTATAATGAAAGCCGTGTAGTTGATCCAGCGCCCAGTGTTCTCCCGTCCAACGGCACATCAGTTTCTGCCAACAGGACTGCGCACAGAGGCAGGAGCAAAATATGTGTTTCAGCGTCTCGGTCACCCCACAACAGTAATGAAGCTTGTGACAAGAGGGGTCAAGCCCCCTCCCCATAAAATATAGGTTTAGTTGCCGAACCGAGACTCGATGGCTGTAACGGGGTGAGCCCGTTACATAAAAATTGATATTTTTGTATCAATTTTTAAACTTAATTTTTTAGATAATGTTCAATTGACATTACTCATAAGGAGTAAGGTTGAAAGAAGTTTACATCGAGGGTTATATTTCTTTGATGTGATGCTTCACATGATGCTTGATTTTCACGGTACATCAACCAGATTGATCACCAATCGCTTCTGGACGCGCGCAATGGGTGGTGAGCAAGAAACCTACATAGGAAATTGTAGTTTAATATAGTTAGCTGATGGTTTGCTAAGAAACATACCTATATTTAATACAGTTCTACTATTTCCCTTGTACAGATCTTTCGAGCTCTGCCTACTTCGCTGCGCTTCCTCACGCCACGTGTACGTGACGTCGGGTGCGCAGAACCTTGTGTTGAATCGACACAAGGCGTGCCCCGTTACAATAGCAGACCCATACCTGGTACGCTGTTAGTTCGGTGCCGTGCGCCTAAAGAGAAACTGGTGTCTGTAATAATGCCTACGCTTACCAAGCGCTAGTACGCGCTGCCACCTCGATCCTGGACACCGGTAGAGTGAGTGCAATTCCTGACCCTTTCAACAACCGAAATGGTTGGGGTTTTAATGCCCGCTGGACGTGTTTGTTTGCAATACAGTCCGGGACACTTTACGGAAGCCCGTGGACTTGCGGATGCGCGTAAAAGACGTTGCCTTGGGCGGATTCACTCCGGCTTAGCGTCAAACAGACGGCCGCCGTTCGCAAATCTCAAACATTGTCTGCCGCTAGATTAAGACGGAAGATGACTAGCTAGAAACATAATTTATTTAATAACAGTTGCACTTTCCCTCAAGACATAGCTTTCAAGTTCTGTTTTGTCTTGGTCGCGCTTCTTCACGCCACGTGTACGCGACGTCGGCGCACGCTACCTTGTGTTGATCCGACATAAGGGCGTGCCCTGTTAGAAAATAGACAGATGTGTCGTAAGGCACGACGAGAATGGAGAATGAAGAGCCATCCAGGCATATTCCACTCGACGGATCAAGTGATTGGATTCACGGCTTAGCTTGCTCGGTCGCGAACAGCAACAGCCGTTGCATGACAATACGCGATTGACAGCACAAGCGTCTTCGCGAAAGCGTGTTGCGCATGGGAGAAAACTATTCGCTTTTTCTTACTGCTTGTCTCGACTTGAATGTCTGCCACAATAATTGGCCTGTTCACTACCACGACTACCTTCCATTTTCTCTCCTCTTTTGGCCCTATGCTTTTGTCGGGTGTATCTTCGTCGTGACTTGTGCATGTTCATCTCGTCGACGCTGGTCTTCGCGGGCAACCGTTCGCAGGGTAAGTGCATCGATGGCTTTAAAACTTGTCTTGCTGAGGACCACCGTAGCGGCGAGAGCAGCAAGGTATGACCCCCGGTCGTGACAACACTTGTGTACATTGGCCTGTAGTCTCATGTCAGACACCATTGCGCTGTAAGCAATATTAAAAGCAGTCGACCGAAGCTGCAAGCATAGGATGAATAAATGACAAGCACTATAAAAGCAAGGAGATAGTGCTTCGGTTGGCTGCACCAGCTTACTTGAGGTCGAATGCTTCTGTTACAATTTGTCGGATATGTAACGAGGCACCGACGACTACGTACTGGTCAACCAGTACGGAGTTTACTATCACTGACTGTAGTTATTGTAAGTGCCCAGCTAGGTGTAGAACTACACAGAGGAAGATAGAACGACTAGGATAAAAGACTCTAGTCGTAGGAAAAGTAAAACTGTTATTAATATAAATAAGTCCTACAACTCTTGTATCGCTGTTTGTCCTTACTAAACGTCTACTCACCACCCATTGCGCGCGTCTAGCAGCGATTGGTGGGTTGATATCATCGCGATATCAACCAATGAGTAGACTCTTCGGTCATCCCAACAATATCACCATGCTTGTGATACTGTCGAAAGAAAATTCAACGTAATATTCTCTATTGTCAATTTCTTCTTAAATACAGTTTTTATGAAACGGACTACCCCGTTACAGAATACGTCGCTGTTCAAGCTAAAAGCCGATATACTTCACGATGTACCTTTTGACCGCAGTCTTCAAAATCGTGAAAACGATATGCTAGAGCTCATGTGAACCTCCGGCTAGAACATCTGTGAGCATGGACCCCAATTCGACGTTCTGTACAAGAGAAAAAGAGTCATAGCAGTGTTCGTAGTCGAGCGTCGATTTCGCCGTCGTTTGAAAGAGTCAAAGAATTGACACGTCCAGCGGTAATCTCTGGCCATCTAGACACACGACATCGAGGAGAAAAACATCATAGCATGCACAATATCAGATTCGAACGCCGGTGATTACGAGCTATGATCCATCACGCAAGGGATGAGAAGAACAAGGATGAGGACCAAACGGAGATTTGTTGACCGCTACAGCTGCGATGGTAGGTCTGGAAGGAGTGTGGGGATAAAGCTGTGGCAGATTGGTACCATTGATCTACAAAATGACGAGATGACAAATGCGTTTCGGACTATATAAACAGAATGCATCTTTGTAAGCGCTATCTCACTTTGCTATTTACGTGCCGTGGACGTGGTAATCGAACTTACAGGGCATTGGACAGCGCTGTTGTCATCATACATGTAGCGGGCAATCAGTTCACACAATGGCGCACACCGTTAGCTTCTCACATGATCAAATCCAAATTTCGTACATCAAGCACATAGGCAGACGTACCTTCCTTCTGTTCTCACGCAACAGGAACGCGTCCCGACACACTCTGACCTTCAGACGCTATCTGCTAGCAAGAGCTTCCTCAAATGCGAGCATCGCATGCCCGCCATCAAAATCGTCACTTTACGACGGTAGCCCCTGTCTGACAACTACTCCAGACGTTGCTGCTTATGTGACATCTCTACCTGTAGTTGTCTCGTGCAGCAGTGTCTCGTACACCTTCGAAGTTGACAAAGAGGACCATCTGAGGCCGACCATGCACCTATTAGTTTCATCCCATCTCCACATCATCAATGGTGATGCTGCGTTCTGCCCAGTCCGCTCGCAACTCCCGAAGCCGTTGGTTTGCGGTTTTCTTGGTCCCACTCTTCGTCACATAGCTGGCCAGGAGGTTATGCAAGTCGTAGTCGCCATAGAACTTCAATAGCGTCTTCATCAGCGTATCATCACCAGATCTTTCCGCGTTGGAGAGCTTGATGAATTCTTCGAGCAACGTCAGTTTGATGAAATCGAGACGTCCGAATTCGAACTGCAATTCGTGGAAGACACCGTCGGCAGAGAGTCCCTTCTTAAGCCAGACGTGAGGTAAGTGCTCAAGTATCGTACGTCCGAACGTGGCGGTCGGCTCACGTTTGGACAGTTTTAGTCTTTCGGCATACGCGGCCACGAACCCGCTTCCAGGCGATTTCTCAACGAAGTCTGCAACGTGTTTTAGCGAAGGGGAAGCTCCTTGATCGCGAAACTTCATCATGCTTTCCTTTGTAAGCTCCTCCGCTTCGGCACGACGAACTTTGTCAGGACCATTCATTCCAATCCACTTGTTCTTCTCATATAGTTTGCGAGTTCGGTCCAGCACAGGGATTGATGGGTGGGCTTTGCTGAAGATGGACTTGATAAATCCACCCACATGCTCAATGAGCGAGAGACAGTCGACCTTATCATCGATGTCGCGAATTCGGGCAAACACGGTGTCGCCGACATCGACGGCTGTGGTAGGGAAGCTGAAAGCATCTGATACACTCAGGATCCCCGTGGTGATAGCCACGACAGCCACGATTTCGGTGGCGTGGATGCGCATCGATGGAGTGCTTCGGCCGATGTAGCGAAGGGGCGTGGGTCGTGGAAGATGCGAGGTGCTCGAGTCCAGCCACTTTCACAGCCGGGCGTCAATAACGCAAGCTTGAACGGCGTAAGGTAGACTGCACGCGCTCGAGTTTGTGCGTCTACGTGTGATGTAGTAAGCCACAGAGCTCAAGTCTTGTTGTGTCTCGATCATAACGGTGTACAATGACTCTCAGCCCAGCTTTCTCAAATTCACCCATTCGTAGAGTGCATCGTTTATGCCACCCACCGGCTGCTTGAACCGAAGTGCGGTGAGGTCTCACGAAAAGGATACATGGGCAAAACGAGGCTGCACGAGATACACAGTGTCACATATTGGAAGGAGCTTGGCCTGGATGATCAAAGAAACGTGATTTGTCGATAACAAATGAGGTCTGAGACCAACCGATTCTTTGCCCTGCTGCCCACTTCTGCTGACTGCCGTTGAGGCATGCAGGCAATTGCATAGGACAAAGCGAGGGGCTACTCCCGTGCTCTGTCCTTCTCTCGTTTCTCCTGTGATCTTCTACTCGAGAGCATACAGTACCATAAGCTACGACACAAGAAGGCATTGGCTGCCAGGGAGGTCTCAGAGCCCCGACGTGGACGAGGCTGACCACGAAGCTGCGATAAACTGTTGTCTGCGACAGAATTATTGTCAATGATCAGTCGAAAGTGGAAAGGCACCACTCCTGAGACATCGCGTTTGATGCGTTCGTCCAGCCTGTCTACTTGCTCCCGCGCCAGTTTCACGGAGCTAAGGGTCGCGAAGCAAGAGGCAGCTCAGTACAAGTGGTAGTCTCCATTGAGATGAGCAGCGCCATATGAGAAATCCCGGATCCCCCTCAAAGAAGGCGAGAGCATCGGTCTGTTGAGTCCTCGCCTGGGTACAGAATACCTCCATCCCATTGAACTCTTGCGGATCGTTCAGACTTGCCGAGCGCGACTGCTGTCGTGAGGAGGTCGTCTTTCCTGACTTTGTAAATGAACGCATTTGTCCACGAGAGCGTCGCACGCATGAAGTTATCCTGTTTGGAATACGTGGCCATGACTCGGCAACCACGCTGTATGAATCTAGTTCTTCGATAGTGGAGCAGCCGACGCGTCACCAGTTCCTGGGCGTTGCGTTCGCGATGAATAAGATCAGTATCGTGCGAAACAAGTCGTGTCACAGGCCCACGCACGCAGTGTGAATTGATTGCGTGACGCCGCACTGACGCGCGTTCACCTCACCATGCGACTGCATGTTTCTCTGTAGTAGGCTCGTTTATCGACAGCGTCGCTTCTTCATTTGCGCCTCCGGACACCAACGCCAAAGCGACGAAGACCTCCATAGAGCCGGGCAACCGGTCCCCTTTCCTGGGCGGGATGTCATCTGTCCTGGGGTCCAGCCTGAAGATGGGAGGCACTCTTGCCACTGCGTGCGCGACGGGAGCGAGCGCAGCGTGCACACCGAAAGGGAGCAACAACCAAGATACCCCGTGGTGAGGGACACGGCAGCAACAGTTGTCACACACGCACACACCTCTAGTTCCTGCTATTCTACGCCAGCCTGTAAGTCGCCGGCCCGGTCACCGAGCTTGATGTCCCGGTCCACGAAGCGAGCTTGCGTGGAACGTAATTTGATCGCATAGACCAGGCGCGTCAGCGGTCCATCGGGAATGATCGGAGTGGTATGTGGCATGTACCGCAACTTCAGCACCCTGTCTGCACCCCGGACTGGGCGCCCGACTTTACGTGCCCGGTGCGAGTGTCCCCTGTGGCGCCCGCCGTCTCGAGTGAGCAGACAGAGCCAGCGAGGAGGAGAGTGAAGTAGTCGAGGAAGAAGCACATCGATATCAAATAGTCACAAGCACTCAATGGCCGTGTAGGTTCTCCCTCGTTTATAGACACTGTTCCCCTTTGGTAAGCTACACGACACCGTGGACGGGAACCTCAAGATCCCAGCGGACGTTCAGTCATTTTCAAATGCAGTGTCGTAGCATTCGTAACGTTGGACCGATGGCCTGCTATCGCGAAGCCAAACATCACTGCGACGGTCTCATACACTGTCCAACACGGTACACTATTGCCGGACTCCTCCTGCTGTTCACTAGACGTGCAATATCTTTCCTTACAAGCGCGCAATCGCACATCATTATGTCACCACATCTGACGAACGGCACCATAGCGTTCGCTGCTCTGAGCTCTAGAGCAACTAAACACTTGACACTGCCTTCAACACAAGAGGCGACTCGATTACGAACGTCAAGGTGAACATAGGGTGCAAACCCATCCGGCACAACTTGAGCAAAGCGTCAGCATGTCAGAGCACACGTCCATTCCCAATCGACCGTCACTAGTTGGTGCTCGTTTATCACAGCCAAGAGACAGGGAGAACGAAAGGGGTGACAAGGAAGTAGACACGGTGGTGCCACGTCGAGGCCGTTGTCGCACTGATGGTATACATACGCTACTGTCGGCCATGAGGCCTGATGACCGCTTTGGCAATCAGAATGCAATGCTCTGCATCACACTGCAACATGCATATCCCCGTCAAGCAGTAAGCAACTTGAGCGGCAGCAAGCAACTTGAGCGGCAGCCACAAGACAGTTACAAGACAGCCCTGATACTCAAGATGCTTCTTGTTCTAGTCAAAGTACGTGCAAAGCCCTTGCCGTCACGGCTGTTGAAATGGATCGACGGCAGGACAGCAACGTATTGCTGTTCGTGCATCTCGAGTATTCGAGTATCGGATCGAGAGCGGCAAGCATAAGCTGTGCTGCTCTTGGACATTCCTGGCGTCTTCCATGGCACAAGCCACATGGAACATGACAAACACTACGATCAAAGTCTGCTGTGCCGATTGCCCAGGGTCGAACTTGCATCGGTATCTGTGATCTCCTGTCCTCTGTTGTCTAATCAACCATAGTTTATATCCGGACTTGCCTTTCGACAAAGCTTGCAAACCAAGTGACGCGAAGAGATCACGAGCACGGAGATAGGTATAGCGCGTGATTTGATCTCCGATTGCAAGACGAATTGCGCTGTGCCTTCGCAGAAGATGTACCGCTTGCAGACCGAGCTATGAAGGACTCATCTGTGTGGAAAAGGCAATGACTTGTACGAACACATTCGGACAAGCTTCTTGCTATCGAAGCGCGACTTGCAATGACAGGATGTCCTCTCAATGACTTGCAGACGGCAGATCAGAGAAGCCTACCCGAATGAACTGGTTTCGACGAGCTACGACGTCAAGCATCAATCTGCTCGAGTATGGCAACGTACACGCCTGAGTGAGTTGCTTCGAGGAACAATTTGGCGGATTAAGCAACGAAGACAAGCAAGGCAATGTCTTTGCTGACGGACTACGTACGTAAGCTAGACTCTACAAAGCAATACTCTGGTTTTCGATCGATTATAGTCGATCGAGGCAAGAATGAACGCGTGGATAATCACGACAACACGACACTCTGATGAAAATACGCGGATACGAGTATCTGACAACAAGGCCGTCACCGCAGCCTTCATCGCAGCCAACAGAAGCTGCAGCAGACCGCAGTAGACCGCAGTAGCGGTTGTGCTGAGCCTCTTTGTCTTTGGTGACGCTCTTCTGCGTTGCATGCGAAGAGCGCAAATGGTGCTCCTCATCGCTTATGTGGCATGAAAATCGACCACAAGTCACGCTCGAGGCAACAAACACACAAGTGGATGTGGTCAGCTACTACGAATGCACCACTTGAAAAAGAACTGAAAGAAGTGGTCGTCCTTTTGTGTCACTCTCGCCAAGAAGCCGTCTGTCGCATGAGAATGTGAACCTCCATGGCGACAAACGGTCGTGGCGCACCGCATCTCTTCGTCACTATCCGTGCATGTCACTTTTTCTCAGGACCGTCAATGAACCGGTGCGGTCGCGGTCTCTTCGCCACACATTCCTCTTGCGTCGGTTCGAACCGGAGCTGGTCGTTCTCTTGCCGTTTGTATGCCAGCGGTCAACTCGCTTGTCATTTGTATGGCTGTCGCCTCCACCCGTCGCCGAGCGCTCGGAGCTCCTCACTTCTCTCTCCTCATTGGGCCAACGTGCAGAGCAGAACCCCCCGATGGTGTCGTTGAAACTCCAGAAGCGGTACGTTTAGACGAAGAGCGTCGTCCACGTTATTGCAACGACCTCTTGACGCCGTTGCCTGACACTTGTACCCACTTGTTCTTCTCTCTCTCTCTCTCTCTCTCTCTCTCTCTCTTTCTGTCTCTCTCTCGCTCTATCTGTGCGCTAGTCTGGCGGCGTCCGTGCTCAAGTGCGGCAAGCGCAAGATCTGGCTCGACCCGAACGAGTCGAACGAGATCGCGCTGGCCAACTCGCGCCAGAACATCCGCAAGCTCGTGAAGGACGGGTTTGTGATCAAGAAGCCGCAGGTGATCCACTCGCGCGCGCGGTTCACGAAGCGCAATGAAGCGAAGCGCAAGGGCCGCCACACGGGCATTGGCAAGCGCCACGGTACGGCCAACGCGCGTCTGCCGTTCAAAGTGATTTGGATGCGGCGCATTCGCGTGCTCCGTCGCCTCCTGCGCAAGTACCGCGAGGCCAAGAAGATCGACAAGCACATTTACCACGAGCTCTACATGCGCAGCAAGGGCAACCAGTTCAAGAACAAGCGCGTGCTCATGGAGACGATCCACAAGATGAAGGCGGAGCGTCATCGCGAGAAGACGCTGAAAGAGCAGTCGGACGCCCGCAAGGAAAAGGCCAAGTCGGCGCGGGAGCGCAAGGCGAAGAAGACGACGGCAGCGGCGGTGTCGGTGGCGTCGGCCGTGGCGAAGGCAGAGTAGACACGTCGGTTGGCTGAGTGCGGCACGGGAGTGGTGCGACGAGGTGGGATAGAGTGACTGCTTGCGTGGCCGCAAGTGGGTTACTGCACGTGTAAAGCGAAATGGAGTCGTTTTTGAGCGATGCAGTGCATCGGTTGTCCAATGACTATCCGTCGATCTATCTTCAGTCCATCTATCTATCTTCAGTCCATCTACCTATCTATCTATCTAATCGTCAAGGTACGTGGTAGGAGTTGCCGGTTGTACCTGTATGCATCGGCCTCGCTTTGCTTTGTGTTTTGTTTCTCTATCTCAATCTCTACGATCGATGCACCTCATACGGTTTCTGACTTTGCTGTCGTCAACGGTTGTTGGCCCAACAAATGGAAGCAACGTTGGCCCTATCGACAATCCACAACACGTCTTATGTCTCTCTCTTGCTTCAACGACACAAGCGACAAAGGGAACAGTGTGTATGAGCCAAAGTAAACGGTCTAGCGGGTGCGCTCTTGCGAAAGTCTAGCGAGTTCCTGCTTCGCGAGTTTCTGTGTAGCGAGTTTCTTATTCAGCACGTGCCTGAACCTGATGTATAGGCCAAGATTCGGGTGATCCATAATCTTTGGTCCGATCCCGGTCAGCTCCAAAAGCCGCATAACGTCGTCGGCCGACTTGCCTTCTTTCACCCAGGCCTTCGATATCACCGTATTGAAGCCCGGGTAGTCCTTCTCCATCTCGGCCAGTCGGCTGACCGGTATGAGGTTCAGAATCGTTGTTGCGGTGACATCCATCTCTCGGCCCTGCTGAAGATAATGCTGAAGCAAAAGGTCCAGTTTAGCCTTACTGAGCTCGTTCCCACTCGAATGGCCGAGTCCCATGAGTGGTTTGCCACCAGCTGGGGCGTTCTCGTGAAGCAGAGACGAACCCCATTTCATGAAAAGGTCCGTAAAGGAACCGGCTGGACTGTTTACAGCCAACGCCGCTCTCGCTTCTTGGTCGAAGTCGTCGTTCTTTGCGCTGTTATCATCCGTGCGCGCGGGTCTCCCCTTCGAAACGTCTTGTTTGTCAATCCCGAAGCTGCGAGCCGAGTGTTCCCTTTGCCTCAGACTAGCAGACGCGGCAGCAGTCGTTGACGTAGCAAGCAGCACGACTGCAGCCAGCCGGACAACGATATAGTGCAGAGACATGGTCGTTCCGAATCGAATGCGTCGTGTTGCTGGCAAGTAAATGCCAAAGTGACTCTCTCGACCTTCCAGTGCGCAAGTGCCAGTTGATGAGGTAACGCGAGCTCCGGTCCGAGTGTAGCTGAGACAAGGAAGCCCAAGAAACGACAGCTAGGCCTATTGTGCGATCGGATCAGGCACACACGAACAGACGATGAGGAACGTGAGACGGATGTGCCTGGGTGCAGCATGGAGCCTGTGATGCGTAGCTCAAAGCATACACATGGAGATCCGGAAGCTCTCTTGCGTATGACAAGTCAGACCTTGGTTATGAGCGATAACGGAACATGCAAATCGTCGGCCGCTTGAGCTCGCGAGGTTGTGTGAGATGTGTCGGATCAAGGGGCTGTGAACGCACGTGACGTTAGAGAGAGACGAACACATTGTCCAGTATGCTACGTTCGAGATCACTTGCAACTAGTTGTGGGTTTCAGGTCCTCATGTCGTACGACACTCAAGTCTGGTCGGACCCAGCTGTGCCCGTGGCTGCGGTACTTGGACTTTTCTCACAGGTCGAAAAGTCGATGTCTCTCGATGCATCGCTTTCTTCGCAGACGTCATGTTTCAAGAATGCCGGGCCAGGTCAGACCTGGCTATGGCTCTGAGTGACAGATGAAGTCACACAAGCTGTTCAGCGACAGCTCAAGAGACCGACGTTCACCCTCTCTTTCTCCGCACGCGACGACAAGGTCTCTGCTTCATAACGTCCTTTCACTGCAACCATACCTTCCGTATTTGAAAGCTCTCTTCGAGCTGTTCATCTCACTCGCTTCGCTGACGCAAGGTCGGCTCCTTCTTCTTCTTCTCCTTCTTTGTGGGCGTCGGCTGTCAAGTGAACGCGTACAAAAAGAGCCTTGACGGTAACAGCGTCGCGCTCGAGTTGGTCGCTCGCCAGATGCATCAACCGGTGTTACACCGCAGGTTTATAGGCGACTTACAACTTTGAAAGCTGTTGTAGCGGAGCTGCACAACTCCTTAAGTCAGAGGAAGACTAAATGCTCTACGAGCCACTTTGGTTTAAGGAACCCGACTTAAAGAGTCAACAAGCTCAGAGAGCTTACGTTTCCTGTTCTAGGGGGACCAAACGATTCAAAGAATCACAGCACAGAGTGCTTGGAGCAGCTACCTTTACAGGCGTTGCTAGCCCTTACTATCAAGACGCCTCGTGAGGCACGTGTCTTATGTTGATCAAAATGGAAACTGAACTTTATTTTTGTTTATCTAAAAGAACACCTCAGAACAACGTGCTTAACCTAGTCACTACAGTTCTAATTAATACCGCCTAAAAGATGTCTTGATTCGGTGGCTGACACACGTCAGCCCCTGACAATTGATACGTTGTTCTGATATCATTTTTATTGGAACTCCTTCCTTTGAGTACCACACATATTATGCAACCCGTTACACACACATCTGTTGCGTAACCTCGTTACACTCACCTTCACCAGACTGACGATACCACGAAACTTCAAGCGAATTATTTCCTCGAAGAGGTCGGTGTGTGTACGCTTTAACCTCACGGTTTCTTAAAGCACGAAACATCATGGCACGCCACCTTAAGAGTCTCGGACAGTTTCCTTCTACCTCGACTTTGATGAGGATGTGGACAGTGGCACCGATAGCAATCTCCATGGAACTGATGGGAAAATGTCCAACATCCTGTGTCTGAGGCTCGACCCCTAACAGCACCAAATCCGTTCGTTGAATGTGGTGAAACCACCGCACCAATGGCGCAGCATCATGCAACAGAAGCAGGTGAACACATCATCACCAACCCGCTCGACGAGCAACAGGAGTTGATTCTCCAGCGTGTAGAGATAGCTCTTCGTCTCGCTCAGACCAAGAGGATCATTCAAAATCGGAGCGGGTATGTGCTATCAGCACCCGACGTGGAAAAACGTCTCCGTCAATCGTAAGGCCGTAGCCTTTCAACATGGGTCATTTCCCCAGAGGCTACGTCACCAGAAGACATCGCCTTCCGCCAGGTTCTGCATGAGAGATATCTCGAACCATTCTTGACCACACAAGGTCAGCACAAGGCACACCTTGAAAGCCTAGCTCATGGTATTTCGGTTTGACCGATAAAGGCGTGCCCATTTTGTTGTTCGGCGATGAGTTGCCTGAAGAGGAGGACAACCAATTCTGCCTCTGGGTGTACCTCAAGCGACAAATCAGCAGCATGAAAGCTCCAAGAGAAAGTGCCGATGTGGCTGACGTTCGTTCGGAACGAAAGCTTCGGTACGAATACGCCAAGCTCAAGGCCAGAGGCCAACTGCGCAATCAAATGCGATACACTTCGGCTACGCTGGTAGCCGCGGGTTCCGAACAAAGGTGCGGATCAACCCGCTACCTTCCACCACTATTGGTGAGAAGCGCGCTCAGTCGAAGGATGACCCTTGCCACGATGTTCAGAAACAGTTTTGGCGTATGGGAAATCCTGCCAAAGGAGTATCTCATATTCGTAAAAGTTATCTGACTCCGGGTACGTTCGCCACTTGTCCAGATACTGGTATTGGCCATGACGACTTCGTCGTGCCAGGAGTCGCTCCGCATGGAACAGGTGGTTCCCTTGCCTAACAAGAAGCGTTGGTGGCGGTCGGTGTACCGAAGGTGGAGCATGAGAAGGTGCTTCTCGATCTGAGTTGTCCAGTGAGACATTGGGTAAGACCCAAAGTGCCCTCGTCGCGATGCAAGCCCATGTTCAGGCGCTGGAGTTGGGCCAAGACCGTGTCCAGGCATTGTAGTTAGGCCAAGCCCGGATGGAGGCTCAGGTTGACCTCCTAAATTCGGATTCAGCAGCCTATGGCAAGGCTAACTTACGCCGGCGCAAGCGCCTTTGAGTTCACGTGGGACGGATTCCCATACGGCTTAATCAATCCCACGTAGAACACAGGGTCCGTGCGCAGTTTGCGCGGAAGGTTGAGCGTATACGCAATTCCCTTCATAGCGACGACCGTGAGTGGTCCAATGAAGTGTGGAAGCAACTTTGTCTTGAAGAAATCAGACTCAACATTTGTAGGTAAGTTTTTATCGTTGAGTAGAACTTGGTCTCCGACCTCATAACATTCAATAAAACCTCTGCCTTTAGCATCAGCTTGTTTCTTCTGCTTGTCTTGGCTATCAGCCAGTGCGTCACGCACATGTCGCAAGGCATTCAATCGCATTGCCAGAAACTCGCTTACCTGCTTATGAACAGTAGCAGGGATGATACCAGCAAGACTATCGGCCATCTCTACCCCCACCAAGCCTTGAAATACGCAGTGGTAGCGCTAACGGAACGCGAGGGTGTGTTAGACCGTTCAAATTGAACGGAGTAAAGCCTGCCGAGGCATGAACAGCGATAATCAACGCAAACTCGACGATTACGAGCATCGAGCTCCATCGTTTTTGTGTATTAGCGCAAACACTGTGCAAGATGTCACCAATGACGCGATTAATTCGCTCGGCTTGACCATCGGTCTGCGGATGATCCGCTGTTGACATGTCCAATCGTGTGCCAAGCGCTGTGAAGACGGAATTCTAAAACTTCCTGGTGAAGCGGGGGTCTCGGTCCGAGACAATTGTCACAATCAAGCCGTGTTGTCGAAACCCGCGATCGATAAACAGTGTTGCTGTAACCTCACCATCAATGGTATCCGGCACAGCCGTCAAGTAAGCCATCTTGCTCAAATGGGTAACAAAGACCACAATACCCGTATTTCCATACGAATCTTTCGGCAAACCGAACATAAAGTCCATGCTGATGGACTCCCAACACCCCGATGGTATGGGTAGACTAGCTAGTGGCGCAGCCGCTTGAACTGAGGGTTTCATCGTTGACACGTTTCACACGTACGCACATATGTGATCACCCATTTGTAAAGTTTGGGCCACCAGTAGCATTGGCAAACTGAGCCATAGGTCTTATAACGACCGATATGACCACTCAACGCAGTATCATGTACCTCATACATGATCCGATACTCTAACTCCTCATCATGAGGGACAACGATGCGAGAAGTATCCTCCACATCTGTGCTATAGCACAGCATGCCTGATCGATGGAATATCGATGTAGCCTCGCACGTAATCGTGCCGACAATTTTATGTCTGATTTCTGGAACCCCTCTCTTCATAAACCACGTAGGAGAGCTACACAATGTTCATCTTTCGCATATGCCGAACAAATAAGGTCAGTAACCGACGACGATAGAGTCGTAACATGAGCAAGCTCATAGTCAGACCTGCGTGACAGCGCATCAGCCAAATCATACTGCTTGCCCGGCTCATACTTCACCTCGAAGTTATATTCCGCAAAGAATGAAAGCCAACGAGCCATTCGCTGAGAGAGGTGAGACGACTGGGTCGCAGTGCGCAATGACGTTTGATCGGTGTAGACCACAAACGGCTTAGAGACAAGCAGATAATCTCTGAATTGGACAAGAGCATACTTAAATGTAAGTAGCTCCTTGTCATGAACTGGATAGTTCTTTGTAGCAGCTTTGAGCTGCCGAGACTCAAACGCAATGACGCGCTCTCGTCCCTCAATATATGTCTGCAACTGAGCACTGCCTATGGAAAGGTCAGATGCGTCACAGACTACAATGAAAGGCCGATCAGGATCGGGCAAAGCCAATATTGGCACATGAAGGAGACTCTCATTTACTGCTTGAAAAACATCGTGCTCTGTGCTAGTTCAGCACCATTCCACATCCTTTTTAAGGAGATTAGACAGTGGCCGAGCCATGGCTGCGTAGTTCGCACTATGCTTGTGTAAGTATTTGGAAAGACCAAGCCACTTACATAAACCCTTTTGGTTCTTCGGAACCGGCCAATCAACTATGGCTTTTACCTTAGCGGGATACGCTCGAAGGCTTCGCTTACCAATAAATCACCCTAAGAAGAGAATCTCTTCTGCACAAAGATGCAGTTAAATGAGTTGGCGTACAACTTGTTTGTGCGCATGCACTCGAGCACCGCTCGTAAATGGTCAATGTGAGTGTCCACATCCGACCGACCGTTCATAGCACGACTATGGACAAAGATGTCATTAAAGTATGCATGTTCATAACCTCGATGAGGTCTACACAGTTACGTCACAAGACGATTGAATGTAGCTGGGGTATTTGATAACCCTGTGGCATCACAAGCCACTCCCAGAGCATACCGATAGGGGTACTGACTCCTGTCAGCGGAATATCACTCTTACGCATGATCAACTAGTAATAACCATCGACTAAGTCGAGTGCACTGTACATCGTACATCCCACCATGTTATCATAAAGAACATCTTGCCTAGGTATTGGTGTCTGAGCCAGTATGGTGGCAGCATCAAGCTTATTGTAAGCATGAACAATGCGCCACTTTCCATTGGGCTTTTTGACACAAAATTCGGTGTGGAATGAGGAGATTTGCTCTCGCAAACCATACCAGCCGCGTGCTTTGCACGAAAGAAATCGCCAATGACGTCTCACTGTTCCTTCGGTAAAGGCCACTGACGTGTTACACAGTATTTAGTTCCAGGTACTAGGTCAATTTCATGACGCACACCTCTATCAGGAGATAAGACAGACGGTGGGTCGCGACACACCACGTCCTGAAACTCCTTTACCTAAGGATAAAATGGATCCAGAGGATTATTAAGGATCGAAATCCACTACGGGCACTAAGTGTCGCTTTCGTGTCCTCAAGGACAGACTTTTCCTAATAACGAGGATGAGTTCAACTCAAAGTCATGTCCAATGACCACCAACTCGGATAACTTTATCTGCCTGCAAGGCTTAGCTAAATTCGCCATCAGAAATCTCGAGTAGTTAGAAGAAAAATGTACAAAGACGAAAAGATTCTCTTGACTAATGTTGCCATCAATATGGCCAGTCAACCCATTGAAAAGTGTATATAGTGTATTCATATTATCATTTCGTGACTTCTTAGAAGTTGGGCGCTTAACAGTTGCCACCAGACGCCGGGATGGTTCCCTCAAAGAAACCTTACGCCTCCTAGAGGCCGAGACAATAGGGTCCCTGAAGTTGTTATTTGTCTTAGCACGCTCTATACGAGATCTCATGTCTTGAAAGACATCTGGTGGAGAGTTACGCAACTTGAACACTTCACCAAGTGGATTTACACGTACCACTTCACGTACAGCATCCGGGCCTTGCCCTGAATGCTTCGGCTTTTCGCCAACAATGTCATTACCGAAATTTAGTGAGGTGCCATCGCGACCGCCCTCACTCGGTGGAAATTCACGTGCCACTTGACTCACAATATAAATATTACATTCTTGATGACTCTCCTAGGCCAACCATGCCTGAAGCATGCAGTGACTCAGTATAACAACGAGTATCAATCAACGGAGTACAATTCCCTTCACATTAGGTGAACGAGCTCCGCTTAATTTTAATTTCATTAACATTGGACCTAATTAAGTCTGACATAACAATGTCCAGCACATCGACATCTTCCGTCAACGGCTCGCGCCAATTGCGCTTTTGTTGCCTATCGAAGGTGGGTTCATGACTCTCCAAAGCTTCACTAGGAATATTGCGCGATGCGCCTAAGGTCTTGGACCTCCAATAAATCCATGGCTCATGTCGTTCAAGACAAGCCATACCTAGGATGAGATCATATCTCAAATCCAAATCGAAAACAAGGCAGCTTTTAATGCTGTCAAAGTATAAAACCTTCACACTTAAGTTCAACGGAACTTTAGGCGCTGTGACACGACTACCAATCGCTAGATGAACGGTGATTGAATCACGCTCATGCGCTTTGAGCGCTTTAGCGTATTGCTGCCCCCCCTCAAGGGAACTATGTCGAGCATAATTACATGATGATCCTGAATCGATTAGAATCGACCAGTGCTTCTCAAAGCATTCAACTTTCACCTCCGCGACTAACAAGCCAGGCTTGTATTCACGCTCTGTGCTAGCGCGCACAGAGCTCTTTGGGGCTAAGCCCTGTTTCACTCTACCTCGTAGAGAAGTGACAGAGCTCAGTTCTACCCAAGTAGGGCGCCCCGCGCCTACTGGGTGTTGACGCATCTCCGTGCCATACTAGGTTTCTGGTTGGGGCTGGGGTTTCGACCCGTAGGAGTCGGTCGTTGCTTACGCAAAGGACAAGTGGGACGCAAGTTTTTAGTGCTTCCGCACATGTAACAGCGTCTCACTTTCTGTCGTTGCTCTGCAACATAAAGCTCCGCTTCACCTTCATCTTCTGCATGGCTGATTTCCATCGGTTCTGGCTTACAGTAAGCCGGGGTGCCCGCAAAGGTCGCCCTCGCAAAGTTTGGGTTGTACCCATTCCAACCAAGTCTGGCCGACTTGAAGTTGTGCTCAGCATTTTGAGCGATGCTAACAGCTTCCTCAAAAGTAGAGGAATGGACCCAAAAGACCTCGGTCCTGGCAACGCCATTGCGCAGACCTTCCTTGAAGACAGTCACACAGACTGTCTCAGGGAGAGGGTCAGACTGCATAGCAGCCATAGGAGTTCTCAACGCTTGTATATAGTTCGATAACTCATTCTTACCCTGATGGGAAGACAATAAGCGTGAGCGCACGCGATGAGCCTGGTTAGGCGGCGAGGAAACTCGCAAAAGGTCTAACTTGAGCGATTCCATGTGGAAAACGCTAAGTCAACCGACGTGCCACACGTCAGAGCCCACTCTCTTGCTCTTCGATCAAGCTTAGAAATAGCCAGCGAGACCCGCTGGTACTCAAGTGAGATGAGACCAGATGTCATGGCCATCTCGGTCTCACGGATCCAGAGAGTGAGTTTACCCCTCCTTCCCGGAGTAATGCTTAACGTCTACCCGAAGAGGACGAAGCTTAGCCTCTTTGTCTGGCATATCCACAAAGCATGATGGCATAGCCGACGCTGCTTGGTATTCAACATGCCCTACAAGAGCCGTTTCATACTGCATGAAGGTCTCGACTCGTGCATTGAGCACATCGGGACATTGTGCAGCTAGAAACTCAACATAATCTGGGCCTACGGCCGCGGTCAGCTTATCAAGCGCGACCTTTTGGGCCTGAGAGAGGGGTGCAACTTGCTCCATCCTAAAAGACGATCAGTCGTAACGACTCAGGCGTAGATTGACTACAAGTGCTACCAAGTGTAGCCGAGCTACACATCTTCTTCAGTCAGAGGAAGACTAAGTGCTCTACGAGCCACTTTGGTTTAAGGAACCCGACTTAAAGAGTCAACAAGCTCAGAGAGCTTACGTTCCCTGTTCCAGGGGGACCAAACGATTCAAAGAATCACAGCACAGAGTGCTTGGAGCAGCTACCTTTACAGGCGTTGCTAGCCCTTACTATCAAGACGCCTCGTGAGGCACGTGTCTTATGTTGATCAAAATGGAAACTGAACTTTATTTCTGTTTATCTAAAAGAACACCTCAGAACAACGTGCTTAACCTAGTCACTACAGTTCTAATTAATACCGCCTAAAAGATGTCTTGATTCGGTGGCTGACACACGTCAGCCCCTGACAATTGATACGTTGCTCTGATATCATTTTTATTGGAACTCCTTCCTTTGAGTACCACACATATTATGCAACCCGTTACACACACATCTGTTGCGTAAACCCGCTACACCGGTCGTCCTTAGCCATCGCCGCTGAGGCTTCTCGACCGATTTCTGATCTACTGCCCAGTATGGAGGACCTTGACTAGTGTACATTCGTTTCGACGGCACGAATGCATCAGGAGGTCCAAACGCGCATGGCCGTAAACACTGGCTCGACCTTGTCGCTCTATCTCGTTGCTGTAACGGGGCACACCCTTGCGTAACTTAACGCAAGGGATTTGGGTGCCCCGACAGACGTACACGTGGCGAGCGAGGAAGCGTAGGTAGGGTAAAAGTAGAACTGTTATATTAATATAATTAAGTCTTTAAACTACTGTCTCTTCGTTTGACTTAATTCAATTATACTAATATAACTGCATGTATGGTGACGTCTCGTCACCACTCATTGCGCGCGTCTTGCGGCGATTGGTGGGTTGATATCATCACGATATCAACCAATGAACAGACCCTTTGGTCGACCCTTCAATATCACCACTTTGGTGATATTGTTTAAAGAATATCCATCTTATATTCTTTATTGTCACTTTCCTTAAGTGACAATATCATGTAACGGGCTGCCCCGTTACATCACCCCCCTTAACTGATAGTCACCGTGTGACTATCGAAATATGGAGGCCACCCGTTGGCCACCATTGGGACAGGGAGCACTTGTTTGGTCCGTTCCACTCACTTTCCGCTTGACCTCGCATAGTTAACATGTCTATGCGAGGTGACTCAAGACCCACACAGCCTGGTGCTGTGCAAGCCTCTGCGGCAGACGCTTCGTCGTCTGCCGCCCCTTCTTCGCCTGCAGCAACAGGTGCTGCAGGTGCACGCGGTATCACGCCGCGTGCGCACGATGACCCCGATGTGGAGGTCATCTACTCTGGCGAGTCAGACGTGTCTGACTCGGGCAATGCTCCAGAGGCGTCTCGCTCACCGGCGACGCCTCAGTATTTGCCAAGGCCACTGCCGAACGAACGGACTCGTGATTCGCATCACAGTCTGTTCGGCAGTGATGACGATGATCAGGGTGGTGAGTTCTATTCTTCACCACCGCTGGCTCGTGCGTCTTCGCACGAGCGTGATGACGATGGCGCGAGCCGTCGTCAATCTGGGAGCCGTGGTACCGACAAGGGTACCACTGTGAAGCGTGATGAGTTGAAGCCGTGGCGTTTGCCCGAACAACTCATCAATAGCCTGACTCACGAGACAGGCCAACACCATCGAATACCCTTATTCGATGCAACCGAGCTTCACGGCTTGAGTTCCAGCGCGAAGAACTTTCGCGCTGAAGAAGACTTTTATCTCGATGTCTTCCTTAGACATCGATGGTACAATAGCAACCAAAAGCGTGACAAAACATCGCTTTTGGCTGCGTGGAACGCGTTCGTCCAAAACGTCAAGAATTTTGGACGAGAGGGGTGGCTCAAGAATCTTGAGGCAACACGCCTCAGGTTCGAACGGCGAACGCCAACCGGTGCTAGGTACCGGTTGCATTGTTTATCTAGTGAGGCAGGCATTCCTTGCCTCACATGGGGAGACCCTTGTGCGAGTTGTGTTGACAACTCGCAGCGTGCACATAGGGATGTGTACTCCCTAAATTCGCCCTGGGGAAGGGCACACATCTCGGCTGAGATGCGTGACGCGATTGCAAACTTGCAATCCGTCTACAAGCGCCTAGGGCGCGTGTTTACCGATGGGCCACAGGACTCATCGGATGGGTCTCGTCATACTGGCGGACGAGACCTTCAACATCCACCAACAGCTGAGAGCGGGGCTCCCAGCTGTTCCAAGAGGGTGGTTCCCTTCGCCACTGGACGACGTAGCTCGTCCTTGATTCTGAATCGTCACGGTGATTCAAGATACGCTCCACTAGAAAGCGTTGATCACCGTGAGCATCCACCAAAGGATGTGGTGGAGGAGGAAAGACCTCCTCCAGAACCCCAGGCCCACCATCTCGACCCTTACGAGATGGATCGCGCAATCGATGAATTGCGCGATGACTTGAAGCACGAGCGCGACCGACGCTACGCTTTGACCGACACCGTGCGGAAGAACCGCAAGGGTCACGAGGCTGATCGGGCGAGGGATCGCGCCGATTATGCCACGGCGCAGCTTCAGGTCGAGCGGGATGTCCGCTCCCTTTTCGACGAGCTGGCGACAGCTCGCGGAGAGATAACTCGGTTGAACACCGAGGTATCATATCTGCGCGACCAGACGGATCGTCTGGAGCGCGAACGCAAGAACTTGATGGATGTTCTTGAACGTGAGGGCTATCTTCATCGGAAGAAGAAGGCTCGTACTGACAGTACGACCTAAGCCTCCCCACGTAAAACGTAGGATGCGTGCGCATCCTACGTGGCAATTCGAGTGTGTATGCATTGCCCTTGCGATGCAACACTCGAAATGACCCAATGTACTTCGGCAGTAGTTTACTACTACCGACACTAGTGACTGCATGTCCAGGTAGGTTTACCGTTGACAGTAGTACTAGGTCATTGAACTTAAATGAAAGAACATTTGCTCTTCCATTCTTGTCTGCGTTCCGTTTCTGACGGTCCACCGCATTTGCGATGGAGTCCTGAACGAAACGGACTACCGCTTCTCGAGTCAGCAGGAAGTTCTCTGCTGACTCTTTGTTTTGTCTAGCAGTGCGCTTCGTGCGCACTGCTAAGAGATTGCTCTCTTCTTCAGCGAGGTTGTCTTCTTCCTCGCTGGCATAATCGTTGGCGATGCTGAATATACCAGCATCGTCATCATCATCCGAATCAATAATAGCGTCTTCGCTATTATTGAGATGATCTTCTTCATCGATGTCGACTTGATCGACATCGGCATCATACGTGACGACGTTTGCGTCGACACGTGATGAGCAAGAGCCAAAACGGTTTTTGCTCGAGCGAGTCCCTCCCCCCTTATCCAAGAGTCACACTCTATAAGGGTGGGCAATCGTGGATGGCGTAGGCCATTCACGTAAAACGGTGTGTGCTGTGTTGAAGCATGCACCGAATTATTGATGGCGAATTCCACCATGGGTAGGAATTCGCTCCAACTCGGAAACGAGTGGACATATCCTCGAAGAATCTCTTCGAGGACACGGTTCGCACGTTCCGTCTGACCATCTGTTTCTGGATGGTCAGAAGTGGACATCTTCAATCGTGTTCCGAGAGTACGGAACACGGTTTGCCAAAATTCCGCCGTGAACCGAGGGTCACGGTCGGATACAAGTTCACGGGGTAACCCGTGGAGTCTAAAGACCGTGTCTAGAAAGACACGAGCACAACCTTGAGCCTTGATTGACTCATGGACAGCAGCAAGATGGACCATCTTGCTGAATCGGTCCACAAACACAAGAATACCATTATTCTTGTGAGCGTCTTCGGGAAACCCGAAGACGAAGCCCATTGAAACGGACTGCCAGCACTCTGTCGGAACAGGCAGAGGCTGCAATGGCGCACGGGATGAAGGACTAGGCCTCACCCGTTGACAAACTTCGCAAGCACGGATGTACTTGCGAACAAACTGATACTGGCGGGGCCAGTAAAAGTCGCGACTTACCGTGAGGTAAGTCTTTTCTCTACCACGATGGCCGCTTGTTGGGGCATCGTGACACTCATACATGATGCGCAATCGCAAATTATGATGAGCGGGTACGACGACACGAGGCGTGTCGTCGGCAACAGCTGTATAGTACAGCAATCCGTTGCGTGTACTATACCGATCCGACGAGGATCGGTACAAAGCCGGTAAATCCCTCATGGATTTACTGGATGGATTCACCAGATGATCCATCAATCGCAGAAGATCCTTATCTTCCGCGTATGCCTTTCGTACGTCGTCAAGTAAACTTGACGACGGGACACTGACTGACAGTGTCGCAACAGTGGGCTTGTCTTCACTGTTGGATTGCGCGTCCGGCTCGAAATCGGGCCGGCGCGAAAGAGCATCCGCGACGACATTGAGTCGTCCCGGTTTATACTCCACGGAGAAGTTATACTCCGCGAAGAAAGACAGCCACCTCGCCATTCTTTGCGAGAGGTGTGGGCTGTTTACGGCCGTGCGTAGTGACGCATGGTCCGTGTAGACAACAAACGGTCTATCTCCCAAGAGATAGACGCGAAATTTAGCCAGTGCGTATTTCATGGCAAGGAGTTCCTTGTCATGCACTGGGTAATTACGCTCAGCTGCTTGCAGCTGACGCGATTGATAACAGATGACGCGCTCCGCGCCATCTGCATCGAACTGCATTAACGCACAGCCGATTGCGAAATCGCTGGCGTCACAGACCACATGAAATGGTCTGTCCTGATCTGCAATCGCCAAGATCGGCGATTGCATCAAGCTTTGCTTGATACCTTCAAAGGAACGCTGGCACTCAGCTTTCTATGACCACTTGACATTTTTCTTGAGCAAGCAAGAAAGATGAACAGTCATCTCGGCGTAATTGCGCGAGTACTTGTGCAAGTACGCCGCAAGACCAAGGAACTTTCGAAGTCCCTTGACATCGACTGGCACTGGCCAGTCGGTGATCGCCTTGATCTTTTCGGGATCAGGGCGTACGCCGTGTTTCCCCACGATGCACCCAAGAAGTGGTATTTCGCTAGCCGCGAATATACACTTCTTGAGGTTGGCGTACAACTTATGCTTGCGCATAAGTTGAAGAACCTGACGAACGTGAGTTCTGTGAACTTCAACGTCCGTCTTCCCGTCCATAGCCCGGCTATGGACGAACACATCGTCGAAGTAACTCGGTGCGAAGTCTCGCACCGGTCTCAACAGATTTGTTACACATCTGTTGAATTTTGCAGGGGCATTACTCAGCCCCTGTGGCATCACTAGCCACTCCCACAGCATCCCGCTGGGGGTACTCACTGCTGTGAACGGGACGTCCCGTTCACGCATCAGGATCTCATAGAATCCATCCATCAGATCCATGGACGAAAAGATGGTACTCTTTGACATACCATCTATGATTACGTCCTTCCTCGGTATCGGCGTCTGAGCCGGTACCGTTGCAGCATTCAACTTGTTGAATGCGTGCACTATCCGCCACCCTCCTGTGGCCTTTCGCACACAGAAGGTCGGAGAGCTGTGAGGGGATGTTGATTCCCTCACATGGCCCGCTGCTAAGCGATCGGCAAAGAACTTGTCGATCGCTATCACTTGTTCACGAGGCAGTGGCCACTGCTTCATGACACAGTATTTCGAGCCCGGTTTGAGCTCGATCTCGTGTCGAGTGCCTTTGTCCTTAGGCAACTCGCAAGGTACGGATTCAGGGAACACATCCCTGAATTCGATCAAATCCTTATACAAAGGATTTGCCTGAAGTGACTCCCAGGATTGGGACGCGTATCGCTCAATCCGAGTCTTCTCATCGAGGACACTTTCGTCCATGGGGATGAGCTGCTGAGAACCCGTTCGTTCTCAGCAAATACTGTTGCCGACCGAATGTCGGTCACATACTCGTCCTCTGTGACGAGTACGCAGATCTGCTTGACTTCGCCACTACGCAGATCACGCAAGAACCGTTTCGGTTCTAGCGTTGGCAACTGAGTTATCTCCGAAGTCAACTTCGGAGGCACAATCAGATCAAGCGTATAAGCGCCTACGCTTGATCCGTCATTAAACAAGACGTTCAACGTCTCGGTTTCTTCCTGGGAACTTGCTTCCACAGGTTGCTGAGGGCCTGATCCCTCAGCAATCAACTCTTGAGGAACTCCTTCCTCAAGTACGTGGGGACTTATTCCCTCGACGTCTTCTGACTGTGGCTGTGCAACCACAGTCAGGAACCGATCCTCTACGGTCGACTCTCCAGTCGACCTAGGATTTTCATGTTGCCCCTTGGGGGCAACAGATTTCTTTCTTCTAAGATGCTGCCCGCTAGGCATGCATCCATGTCCCGGTCCACTCGACTTATTCGAGTGGTGGACCTTCGGCGCAGCCTGTACTTCTGTACAGCCGCCGGGAGCTTGCTCCACAGTGTAGTGATCAACTACACTGTGACCTTGTGCAGTCGTGCTAACGACCGTGCCGCAAGTGAGGCCATCGCACTCACTCGCAGAACATCCACACGCTTGTGGACGCTCCAAGATGTTCATCAGATGGCCATCTGATGAACAAGCAGCAGGCATCTTCACGGATCGATGCTGCCAGCTCACCCTTGGCTCGTATTTTCTGAGCCAAGGTAATCCCAGGATGACATCAAATTTGTCATCCAGATCTAGTACGATGAAATCATCATCGTACTGCTCGCCCTCTAACGTGTAATGGATTCCTACTACACGTTTCTCAACGGTTATCGATGCGCCTGTTGCAAGGCGCACCGTCATCCTTGTGAGGGGAATGTCGCGCTCAACGAACTTGAGCCTACGACCCTCTAGTGACTGGCGACGAACAAAGTTGTTCGACGCCCCACAGTCTACTAGGGCACGAAGCGACAAGTCATTTGTCGCTTCCAACTTCAAGGTGATGAGCGAAACGTCATCACCAGGTGCAGAGACACACAATGATTGTGTATCTGGAGCAACTTTCGTCAAGAGATTTGCAAATTCTCTTGAGGTTGCTGGATCAGTAGGGCGCTCCGCCCCTACTGACCCCGACCATTTTTTGATGGCCCGTCTCGCTGTTGCGGCTTCGCAACAGCGCTGGACCCACGCCCATTGCCCTTTCTGGCGAATGGTCGTCCATTTCGCTCAGTACTGTTTGGTACTGGGCGCGGAGCACTACACTCGTATGCGTAGTGCCCTAACTTCTGACAGCGATTGCACCTCTGCAATCGCTTGTTGCTTGTAGAGCGAGGTCTCTCGCTCTCAACATAACAGAGGTCCATTGGTTCTGGACCTCCGATCTCTTGTCGTCTCGGTGGACGGTAAGAGTTTGAGCTAGCATGAGCCTGTCTCATGCTAAAGTCTTCCTGTTCCGCGGCTGATATCGCTTCTTCAAGCGTATTCAGCTCAAGGCGGAACAGGTGGCTCCTGACGGGCCCTTCTGCGAGCCCTTGCATGAACACCGTAATCAACGTGTGTTCATGAACTGGGTTTGCAGTTATACTACTCGCAAGGAGTCGTATATGTTGTGCGTAAGCGTGCACATCACGCTTACCCTGCTTGAGTTTCAGGAGCTCTGAACGAGCCCTGAACTCAGCATGTGGCGGCTCAAACGTTTGTCTGAGCCGGGACTTGAAGTCATCTAGCGACCTAAACACGTTTGGGTCGCTACTCTCGAGTCCCAGGGACCAAGTTTTGGCACGCCCTGCCAAGTGGGTCTGAGCAAATGTGAGTTTCATTTGCTCATCTTCGACGCGACGAGCCCTTAGGGCTCTGTCGAGTTCGACAAACCATAGTAACAGGGAGTCCTCTGGGACTCCACTGTACTTGGAGATGTCGACTTTCATCACTTCGGGACGACGCGCATGCGCCGTCCCGCCCACAGCAGCATGGAATTGCTGCTGTCTCAACAGCTCCGTCTGTTGAGCACCGAGTTCTCTCAACTGCTCGGCCTGTTGAGAGCCTTGCTGGTGAAGCAAGGCTACTTTCTCCCTCTCGAGAGCAAGTTCATTGTGAATGAACTTGGCGATAGCAGCATGTTGTTGGTCTCTGTCTAGAGACTCCAACATGGTGCTGACGACGAGTTCGCCTACGGTAGAACTCATTCGTTCTACCGCACCCCATTCGATGTCACTCAAATGGGTAAACCCTTCACGCGTGGCGTGAAAGGTGTCTTCTTCATCCAACATGTTCATGTTGGATGATGTGGTCCTTGGAAGGACTACAAAGTGCTACCAGGTGTAACGGGGCACACCCTTGCGTAACTTAACGCAAGGGATTTGGGTGCCCCGACAGACGTACACGTGGCGAGCGAGGAAGCGTAGGTAGGGTAAAAGTAGAACTGTTATATTAATATAATTAAGTCTTTAAACTACTGTCTCTTCGTTTGACTTAATTCAATTATACTAATATAACTGCATGTATGGTGACGTCTCGTCACCACTCATTGCGCGCGTCTTGCGGCGATTGGTGGGTTGATATCATCACGATATCAACCAATGAACAGACCCTTTGGTCGACCCTTCAATATCACCACTTTGGTGATATTGTTTAAAGAATATCCATCTAATATTCTTTATTGTCACTTTCCTTAAGTGACAATATCATGTAACGGGCTGCCCCGTTACAGTTGCGGCGAGGTCCGATCGCTTGCAGCAGATGGTGACACAATTTTCAAGTCCAGCGGCGTTACATCCTGCGACATCCTTCGCAATGACCATGAGCCTGTACCTGTGAAGCTACCACACTGGGTCACTTCAGAGGGGTCAACGAGGAAGCGGGTATAGCAAGTTGCAGTTTTCTTGGAGCAAGACAGAAATGACATTCATTCGAAGGTGGCGTAGAGCAACGACTCAGATCGACAGACAGCGGCCGACCATACGAGATTCGACAATGTCAAGATTTGGGAGGCCTCGTCTTCGGTGCGCATCCGCTCATACACGAGTTACCGTATTGCGTCCTAGATTCAGTTGCCAATGTACACGTCTTACCCGCTATCAAGAAACAACCGTTTCGTTGACTTGGAGATGCAAGAAGTGGTTTGACCACAACTGAGGCGAAGCTCCGACTCACAGCTGCCTAAAATGCTGGGAAGGCCGCGACATTTCCCCACACGCCGACGACTCTTTGGCCTTGTAAGAATGAGCTTTGGGAATCAGAAGTGGGTAATTATCGCATGGCAATGCGAGAACTCCGTCGCTTCATTTCGGACCAAGCGCAATGCGAGCTGTCGGAAGTTAAATTCTGTAGTGCAGTAACGGAAACGATGGAGTAATTTTTCTGGACTTGACCGTGTGCGCAGGCTTGTTGGCGGAAGCTCGTATGTCACTCGACCGGGGAACGCTACGATCTCTATAACGGGGCACTGCTTACCTCGTACTGTTACAGTACTGAGTTCGCATTCACTGGCAACAGTGAAGATCAGTGCCCTGCTAGGTGTAAACACTTACACATAGGAAGGAAGAACAGCAAAGACAATGCTTTAGTTGTATAAAAAGTAGAACAGTTATTTCATACAGTTAAGTCCTATAATTCTTGTTCTCTGTTTCGAACTGTCTCAATTATACCTACATAACTAAACGTATCATGGCGTCTACTACTCACCACCGATTGCGTGCGTCTAGCAGCGATTACTGGGTTGATATAATCACAATATCAACCAATGAGTAGACCTTGGGTCATCTCAACAATATCACTGTAATTAGTGATATTCTTAAAAGAATATTCGATGTAATATTTTTTATTACCATTTCACACTGGTAATTTCATGTAGCGGGATGCCCCGTTACAAGTTCAGTTGCTTGTATCTTATCCTCACGAAATGTGCATGTCGTCAGGCACTAGTGCTGTCCGACGTGGCGGAGGAGGACATCTTTCGCGCACATTTGGACGAGGAGATTGGCTATGCACGAATATGGGCGCGGACGTAATCTACATTGTGCAGTGCTGGCACAAGTAGCTTGTGGATCCTCCGCAATCAAGCTACATTTCTGCAAAAGGATGTCTCTATTGATCATAGCGTCAGAGAAGATTGGGAAATCTGCATGCGACAGCTACGAGCGGCAGCAAACGCGAGTACCGGACAAGCGGCACGAAAATCGAGACGCCTGCCTACCATTATGCCAGAGGGAAATCGTTTGACAACCCTGAGAGCCGTCACCTCAGGTGACAAGACCCGTTGAACTACCGGATTCGCCAGAGGAACCGGCATTGTTAGCCAGGCTTAGGATCGATCAGACATCTTGCAACCATTAATGGCTCCATAGATACGTCTGCCTTTAAAAACTGACAGCAATGTGAATGGCTACGAACGCTGGTGTTATGGAGTGCAGTCCAACATGATGAAGGGCCCTGGAGGCGGTTCATCGAGCGTCGAATCGTAGTCGATGGTCAGAGCTTTTGATCTCAATACTAGCGATTCCGACTTTAAGGCATGATAAATGTCAGGAATTCTCGCCAGCGTTCGCATCGATCTTCGACGCGAATGCCATTGGCTTAGGCGGATTTGACCAACGTATTTGCCTGCCTTCACAGCGTTTCTCGTCTCACTATCAGCACAACATCGCTATCGTCCGTTGCTAATGTTTGCTCTATTCGCCGATGATTAGCGGTGGACGGTAACGTGAGTGTACCCTCGCACAAAATTCCACAGTGAAATAGTGATAAATGCACGCAATTCACACTCCACTGCTCTACAGCCTTTTCACACCGAATTTGCCTCTCGAGCGACCATGGAAACCGCGGCCGAGATGGTACGTCGCCTGACCCAACTCGCTCGATCGTGTACCCCCTAAGCGACTGACACCATCTTCGCGTGGCCGTAGAGTCCCGTTCTGCACGAGAAGCTCAGCGACGTATTGAACAGGTCCCGTCGTCCCGCTTTGCCCCACTGTTCGCCCTCTGTCTGCACCGACTGACTGACTGACTGACTGACTGACCGACTCGTACGCGGCAGATACGACGCGCTGGAGGCCATTCTCGTGTGCACTTCGGAAGGTGTCCCGCTCCTCAAAGGTCGGCCACGTCACACGCACGACAGCTGCAACTTGTTGTGTCCGTCTCTAACCCGTCGCAATGAATGTGCTACTGGTGCAGTGGCGGCGGACGACACGTCGGAGCTGTCGTACGAGTACACGGAGACAGTGCTGCCCACGGTCTTTGCTGGGGCGGCCGAGCAGGTGAGCCCCATTCGATGCAACTACTGCACTGGACACGAGGGATATGCAGCCTGACGGATGCTGAATCAGGTTGGAAAGCTCAAGTTTGGGGCTGTGCAGAGCGTCACGGCCTTCTTCGACGACGTCGTGCTGATCCACGTCAACCATGCGCCGCTGGTGATTACGCTCGTGGCGCCCAACTCGCCGCAGATCGGAGCGCTCCACGCTTTGGCGAGCGAACTGCGCTCGGCACTCACGCCGCTCAAACGGTGTGTGGAAAGCGCGGACGTGCACTGAAGCTGAACGCAGACAGAGCCCGTTCCACGATGTCGAGCAGATCGTGACGCAGCTGCGCCATCATACCTGCCGAGTCAGCGTATAGCTCGTTGCGTACTTCAAAGACTGCCGTTCGTTTGTCCGTTGGTCTCCGCGACACCAGAGTCGCTTTGTCGGGTCTGAGATGCTTATCATCGAACAGAAGTCGACGCAGCGAACTTTCGCCCGCCCACCAGCATCGCCTGTAGCTTTCCGGAATAGCTAGCGACAGTGATGGCCGCCGATGCAGTCTCTCGATCCTGTTGTGTCCTGTCGTTTCGATGACTACTACCGTCGACAGCACGAGCGTGTCTCGTCATGTGGAAGAGCAGATTGCTACCGTCGCTAGGGCTCTGACTTGACGTACTGCTGGTTTCATTGCCGCTGTGCTCACTCGAGAAGGGATCGGGACGCCCGAGCGATGTGGTTCTGGACTTCAGCACTTCCGACGCATCGACTTCATCGTGCCCCATCATCATTGGCCTCTTTTCAATGCTCCTCTCGAGCTTCAGAGTGTCTGCGGAGGTCTCCGTCTTCTTGCTGCTCAGGATGTCGAGCTTCATGCACTCCCACTCCACACGCACAAAGTTCCACATGATACGCCGCACGACCTCCGCGACCTGCGAGACGAGTTTAAAGTGCACGCCAATGTGCATCCAGTCCCACCATTTGGTCACCCACATAATGCGGAGCGCAAAGTCCACGAGGATGATCAGGTAGTACACCTGACGTGGGCGGTATGTCAGCTGGTGCCGCAAGAAGACCACTCGTCGGGGCAGGTGCGGCTGGCCCAGGCCCCAGTCCATGATGACGTCCCATAGGAACGAGTAGAGCGAGTTGAACACGGCACAGAGCAGAAAGAAACTGCTGTGTTCGGGCCGCGCGAGCCCCCTGAGCATCGGCTGAGCGCCCACGGAGATCACCAGCAAACTGGAGCAGTACTTCATCGTGTTGAGCAGGTGTAGGAAGCGGTCGTTCGCGCTGGTTGTGCGCTGGAACGAGATCAGACACTGCGTCGCGCGGAGGCTGCAGCAAAAAACGCATACAAAGCACTGTATATGAGCACAACGACCAGCTGCCATCTCGCCATCTCCTTCTCCTCCATCTCGCCATCCCCATCTCCTCCTCCATCTCCTTCTCCTTCTCCTTACTCACATGTACGGCGCACTGGCTGCGAAATACGGCAGCGGCGACTCCTTCAGCTTGGAAAGGTACGACGCGTGCAGCTCTTTTGGCTCCACAGTGAGCGACCGCACGAGCAGCAGGAGCGCGACCGCCAGGTCCTGACTGCACTTGGACAGCGATGTGAGGCCGTCCGCGAGAAAGACCTCACTGAACGGCGTCGCGTGCGCCGGCAGCTGCAGCGACCAGCGCTGAAAGGGCCACAGACAGCGCGTGAGCTTCCGCACGACGTAGCGCCGGAACTTGTAGTGCAGCACGTCCAGCGGACACACGAGCAGAGCGGCTGCGACGGCCACGTAACCCAACAGCAGCAGCTCCGTGTGCGTCTCGTCGTGTCCGAACGCGCGGCCGCGTTGGGCGGCGTACGCGTTGAAGAGCACGAGCTGCGTGAGGAGCAGGAAGAGCGCCGTCTGGCAGATGCCGCGCGCTTGGGGCACCTCGTCCGGCCGCATGTCGAGGACCCGGTCGAAGGCCAAGCGCTGGCGCTGGAAGACGTGCAGGTTCGCGGCCAGTCCCAGCAGGAAGACGGTGGCGGCCAGGGGGCCGCACAGGAAGAACCACGTGGTGATTGGGTACGGGGCCGCCGTCGCGAGCGGCTCGTGCGTTGGGTCGAGCGACATGACGGCGGCTGCTGCTGCAGGGGATATCGAGAGTGGGGCAGCACGCGGACGAGGGGACGAGGGCGACGGACGCGGAGGTCCGAACGGATTGGACTGAGCTATGAGAGGGCGAGTGCGTCACTTGTTGACAGACAGACAGACAGACGGACCGACAGACGGACGGACAGACGGACGGACGGACCGATTGTTTGCGGTGCCGATCAAGACGATCGATGGGCCGGCCGGTCGGTCGGTCTGCTGACGGACGGACGGACGGACGGACGACAGTGTGTGCGTTTGTGGGTGTGCAGGTGTGTGTTTGGGTGCGAGCAGTGGTATCCCTGAAGTCGAAAACCAAAGCGGCCGACGGACTGGTTGCGGTCGGATCCGACGTCAGGTGCTCAACGTGGCATTCGACCGAGAGAGTGTGAAAGAGAGAGAGACTTCTTCTAGACGCAGAGAGGTGACGATTGACCCTCGTTGGCAACTTCCTTAGGCGCGCACTTGCACGGCGTCGGCCTTGTCGATGAGCTCAATCATGCGCGAGTGGACGTCGCCTTTGCCGTTCGACGCCACGACGTTGCGCGTAGCGAGCGAGAAGGATGTGCCGTCGCTGTTGGTCACGCGCCCCCCGGCCTCAGTTACCAGCAACGCGCCGGCTGCAACGTCCCACGAGTTCAGGTCGAGCTCGTAAAAGGCCTGCGGAGCACCAGCACACAGGACACACACACACGGGTCAGAATGACATGGATAGACAAAAGCCATCGACAAAGCGCCACGTCACGTGACGTGACGTCACACACAGACACATATGCGACACTGGCGCTGCGACGCGTTGCAGCATATGTACGTCTAACGCACCGATTGGCGGCCAGCAGCGGTCCACGCGAGTTCGATGGCTGCTGCGCCCTGCAGCCGCAAGCCCCGGCATTGCGCAGAGAACTCGCGCGCACACTCGAGCATGGGCAGCCGCACGCTGTCCTTCGTGCCGATGCCAAAGCCCACCAACGCATGAGCGAACGACGTCTCGTGGCTCACGTGCATCGGGCGGCCGTTCAGTAACGCGCCGCGGCCCTTTTGCGCCGTGAAGAGCTCGTCGCGGTACGGGTCGTAGACGACGCCCACTGTCACGTCGCCGTAGTGGGCACACGCGACCGACACGACGCTCGCTGGTCGGTGGTGCACAAAGTTCGTCGTGCCGTCGATCGGGTCCACGATCCAGAGCCACTCTTTGCTCACGAGGGCCTCGAGGGCCTGGGCCGCGGCCGCGCTCCCCGGCGCCACGTCCTCCTCGCCCAGGCACTCGTGGCTCGGGAACGACGCCTGGATCCGCGCAAAGACCATGTCCTGGCACTGCTTGTCCACGACCGTGACCAGGTCGTCTTTGCCCGACTTGGTCTTCTCCACGCGCGACGTGCGCAGCTGCGCCTTCATGTGGTCACCGGCAGCGCGCGCAGCTGCAGTCGCAACGGTCAGCACTGCGTCCATGTTCGTGGCCACGGACGGGGCGGCCATACTGCAGTGTCGTTGGCGGCGAAGAGAGGAGCGACCGCAAGGAGAAGTGCGTCGGTGTGGACGGTTTGATCATGAGTGTCTCGTTGTTTTGGGTACACTTTGCGTAGATCCGATCGAGTCGTCGACACAAGCGCAATAGGGACCGGACTGTTATCCTGCATTTGCAGGTCGTTTTCAGAAACCAGATTCGCATGGTAAGGGAGAGGCTAGATACACCGGGCATTAATGGGGCGTGTCTAAGGGCGTGTCCAATCCGTACTTCAAATTTACCATTCTGTACTTCGAACGCGTCAAACGTTTGTCCGGACAAAACTCAAATCCCCAAGCGGACTTGGGTTACGGACGTCCTTTTTCGTACAAGGGTCAAGAAACTACTCCCACACAACAGCAACCGGAGGTGTTTACCGCAAGCAGTTCCTATGGTCAAGCTCTTGGTGTGGGCGGGGTTTGAACCCGCGCCACCTCCGCAAACTCGTGGCGCCTGAACACTAAACCGAACAGACATGACTTCTGTGCGCGGTGCAGCGGCACTGTAGAATAGTCTGCCTTTCCGGGTTGTCTTCACATAACCCCGGGCACTCTTCACTTCCATTCGCCGTTCCCGCTCTTTTGGCTGTCGTGCTTCTCTTCGCCTCTTCCTTGGTTGCCCTTCCTCTTTTTCTATAGCTACTCACTCTTTTTTTCTCTCACTTTTTCCTTTGGGCTACTTTCTGAGTATCACTCCTGATTTACCTCTCTACGTTTGACAAACGAAGTACGGTAGCAAGGCTTTTTGATGGATAACAGTGTAATGAAACCCATTTCCCCCGGACACAACTTAATTACTCATTGGACAATTAATTTGTTTTTTAGAAGGAAACATGCATCTTGTCATGCTTTAGTAAAGGGGGTTGGAGTAGCAGAGTTCATTCAGCGTTCTTGTTAAGTTCTGGTTCCTTATCCATTAACCTTCACACTAAGTTGTATCTGAGATAACTGTAAAGCTCAATACACTACATCCATTTTCATTCATCCACTACTCCAAAATGTCGACAAACGTTACTGACTATCTTTACGCTGCCCTTGATCGTGCTTTTGAAGGAAGTACCCCCGTCACTACTGGTGAAATCTACCAAGAGACTTAAGTGTCCACTCTCGAGTCCAACCATGTAGGCTGCAACGACGATACAGAAACGCATGAAGAAGATCAAAATTGTCACTGTGACAAAATTTGTGATGGAGGAGGAAAGCGTGTTTGTGAATTTGACCACCCAAAGGCAACGAAGTGTAATACCACTCTTACTTTGATGTATGTCGAACCCATTTCGAAGGACAAGAGTTTAATACGTTCGAGAGAACTCGGATGGCTTTAGAGAAATTGCAACGGGGTTACACGTCGGCTGGTAGTCGACGATAGGTGTGGTACACACAAGAGAGGGGGTATCCTATACAGTAATTTTAGAACACAGTGAGTGTATCAATTGTTGAAGACTGATGTCTGTCATCAATTGATTACGAGATCTTTTAAGAGGTTATTTAGGGCAGGTTAAATACGTTGTTCTAAGATGTTCTTTTAGGTTTAATAAAGAAATAAAAATTCAGTTCCCCTTTTGATCACTGAAAGACACGTGCCCCAAGAGGTGTCTTCGATCGGTAGGAGCTAGCAATACCTGTGAAGGTAGCTACTCCTGAGCACTCTGTGCTGTGATTCTTTTGAATCGTTTGGTCCCCCTGGAACAGGGACCGTAAGCTCTCTGAGCTTGCTGACTCTCTGAGTCGGGTTCGTAGAATCAAAGTTGCTCGTAAGAGCTTTAAGTCTTCCTCTGACTTAAGAAGCTGTGTAGATCCGCTACAGATATGGTCAGCATCTCACGTGTTTGCAGTCTAGGGCAAGAACAAGTATGCTCTCAATAATATTGGTGGTTTCAACCAAGACTTCCTGTGTGCACGCGGAGGCAAGTATGAAAAGAGCAGAAACGCTGCTGAAGCCCAAGAGCGCAAGGTAACCTCCCAACTCACCGGATGTAACTGGAAGGCCCAAATTCGGCGCGAGTCAACATACAGCAAATACACCGATGTCAATGTTACCCACAACCACAAGCCGACAGCTCATGTATGATTATTTCCTGTGAGCCGCAAGTCGTTCGATGTTGATGTCCACCTTCTTTACGCGGGCACCTGGAAGCGGCAACAAAGGCAAACAACATTCTTGGCGGCTTAAAGAAGTGTTTTCCCGAATGTGAGCTTGTCTTGAAGGATATCTACAATATGATCGTTCATCACAAAAGAGATCAACTTCAAGGAGAGTATATAATGACCGCCTTGATGCGCAAGATTGTATCAGATGGAGCTATGCATTATACCAAGGTTGACGAACAACATCATCCTACGCACATATTGATTATTCTCAACGAGATTCCAAAGATAGTACGACTTGAGCGGACAACCCCTGTTGTTCAGATGGACGGTACTTACCGGACGAAAACATATGGC
Organism: Hyaloperonospora brassicae; assembly: GCA_947650285.1. Classification (NCBI taxonomy): domain Eukaryota; phylum Oomycota; class Peronosporomycetes; order Peronosporales; family Peronosporaceae; genus Hyaloperonospora; species Hyaloperonospora brassicae. Next base: position 257,130 of record CANTFL010001446.1, read on the forward strand.
ACACAGATGCTCCACATAGTCGACAGTAACGATTTGAACAAAACGTACACCCTGGTCTACTAGTTATGAGTTCCACGCTGAAGGCCGATAATAAGTGGGTGCTACATGCATGTCTGGAATTTGGAATTATTGTGGAACCCAGAAATATTCTTACAGAAGCGGAGCAAGCATTAATTGACGCTATTGAAGACAATATTATAAATACTCAAGCCATACGCATGCTATGTGTATAGGCACATAGTCATGAACATCACGGCACACCATAAAATTTTCATGTCACAGATACGAATAATGAGAAGATATTGACCCGGGACGATTTTCGAACACGGATTTTCACCCTTTTTACTAAGTCGCATTCTGAAGAAGTCTTCAAACACGAATGGGACGACATTAGTCAAAATATACAAATTGCGTGGCATATTACATTCAGTATCAATGACTTAACACCTTCAAATAGCGATTTTGTGAACCATAGCTTTTATATGCCTTGCGTCTGGAAAATCGGCACACCCCACGGGTCGAGAGCGCACACCTCAGTCTGAAAGAATTTTTGGAAAATGCTAAACAAGGTCTTTTTTCGATTTAACTAAAACTGAAGCAGCGTGCCGATGACCAGTTGGAAGCTGTAAGATCATCGCAGTGAGCGAGAACTCCAATCACGATGAGGGGCCTCTCACCCAGTACCAAGTGAAGTAGGTCTTCTTGTCTCGAGTACTGCGTCGAGTCTACTGCATAAACAGATCGAACTTGCCATGATTGAATTAAAGGAAGAAATGCTGGCTGGCGACAATCACGATCCGTCCGTGTGCTACAATATATTAAGCAGACAATATGGCCTTCCTTGCTCACGTACTATTATTGAGTTCCTCCGACGTGGCGAAAAAATTGGCGCAGAACATATCGTAGAGTCATTCTGGTTTCTGGAGAAAGAAGCAATCTGTTACATGATTTCTAAACCCTTTGAAGCTCCGGTATCTTAACGATCAACGCGAAAAGTAGAATAACAACATCTGCGTAAATTAAAGAGGCCCGCCTTGGATAACTTAGACAAATTCGTCAGTGTGGTGGTTGCCAAGAGTATGCGCGTTATAATATTACGAGCTACCTATCTTAAGTGCAAAGAAAGACAAACCCTTCGCCAGTCGCCAGCGGATCCTCTGCAAGTATACCGTCATCTACAAGTTTACAAGTACGTCAGAGGCAACACCAAACGATTAGATCGCTGTGTCACCAACACTATCTACCTCAGCAGCAACAACAACTCATCCATCCCCAAGAGCATTACCAGCCGTACACATACAAGCAGCAGCCTCAATACCTTTCCTCTCACTCCGGTCAAGAATTGTTCCCTAATTACCGCCAAAGACAACCAATGGATCTGCAAGAATCTCTCTCCTACGACACCTACGACCAGCAGCATCAGATTCATGAGTCTCAACAACTCGGCTCAACAGAAATATTCTATACTGATCCACCCTAGTCGCAGATGACGCAACACCACACGCAGCGGGGACCCATCGTCTCTCTTGGTCACCTTAGGTCCTCCCACACTTCTGCTCATCACTTGTATTCATCCACTATAAGCGATTATGGCCTGCAAATAACCGTGCCTCGCAGGTCGTATCTGAATGTGTATCAGCATCCACAGCTCAACAATTGTAGCAAATAATCCAGTATGTAATTTGTTCCTCCTCAATGTACCTTATTTATTGCAGCTCCTTTTGCAGAAGATAGGTTCATCTTATTGTGATGGGATTTACAACCCCTGGCTCCCAGCGGGGTGTAGAATAAAAGTGATCCTTAAATTGTATCAGGCAGACGGAGGCGGCGTCGTGATCACGTCAGATTTCTTTGTCGTCATGCGCTCGTCTCGTGATCATTTCATGACGGTTTTTAGAGCAGCGCAATAAGCTCAAAATCGGAACTTTATCCGTCATATGTCCTGACGAAAATATTTCTATTGTCAGGAAAAATGTCAGAATTTTTGTCCGGGGGGAAATAATCATACATGAGCTGTCGGCTTGTGGTTGTGGGTAACATTGACTAGATTCACGGTGTATTTGCTGTATGTTGACTCGCGCCGAATTCGGGCCTTCCAGTTACATCCGGTGAGTTGGGAGGTTACCTTGTGCTCTTGGGCTTCAGCAGCGTTTCTGCTCTTTTCATACTTGCCTCCGCGTGCACACAGGAAGTCTTGGTTGAAACCACCGGTATTCTTGAGAGCATACTTGTTCTTGCCTTAGACTGCAAACCCGTGAGATGCTGACCATTTCTCTAAAGCCATTCGAGTTCTCTCGAACGTATCAAACTCTTGTCCTTCGAAATGGGTTCGACATACATCAAAGTAAGAGTGGTATTACACTTCGTTGCCTTTGGGTGGTCAAATTCACAAACACGCTTTCCTCCTCCATCACAAATTTTGTCACAGTGACAACTTTGATCTTCTTCATGCGTTTCTGTATCATGGTTGCAGCCTACATGGTTATACTCGAGAGTGGACACTTAAGTCTCTTGGTAGATTTCACTAGTAGTGACGGGGGTACTTCCTTCAAAAGCACGATCAAGGGCAGCGTAAAGATAGTCAGTAACGTTTGTCGACATTTTGGAGTAGTGGATGAATGAAAATGGATGTAGTGTATTGAGCTTTACAGTTATCTCAGATACAACTTAGTGTGAAGGTTAATGGATAAGGAACCAGAACTTAACAAGAACGCTGAATGAACTCTGCTACTCCAACCCCCTTTACTAAAGCATGACAAGATGCATGTTTCCTTCTAAAAAACAAATTAATTGTCCAATGAGTAATTAAGTTGTGTCCGGGGGAAATAGGTTTCATTACACTGTTATCCATCAAAAAGCCTTGCTACCGTACTTCGTTTGTCAAACGTAGAGAGGTAAATCAGGAGTGATACTCAGAAAGTAGCCCAAAGGAAAAAGTGAGAGAAAAAAAGAGTGAGTAGCTATAGAAAAAGAGGAAGGGCAACCAAGGAAGAGGCGAAGAGAAGCACGACAGCCAAAAGAGCGGGAACGGCGAATGGAAGTGAAGAGTGCCCGGGGTTATGTGAAGACAACCCGGAAAGGCAGACTATTCTACAGTGCCGCTGCACCGCGCACAGAAGTCATGTCTGTTCGGTTTAGTGTTCAGGCGCCACGAGTTTGCGGAGGTGGCGCGGGTTCAAACCCCGCCCACACCAAGAGCTTGACCATAGGAACTGCTTGCGGTAAACACCTCCGGTTGCTGTTGTGTGGGAGTAGTTTCTTGACCCTTGTACGAAAAAGGACGTCCGTAACCCAAGTCCGCTTGGGGATTTGAGTTTTGTCCGGACAAACGTTTGACGCGTTCGAAGTACAGAATGGTAAATTTGAAGTACGGATTGGACACGCCCTTAGACACGCCCCATTAATGCCCGGTGTATCTAGCCTCTCCCTTACCATGCGAATCTGGTTTCTGAAAACGACCTGCAAATGCAGGATAACAGTCCGGTCCCTATTGCGCTTGTGTCAACGACTCGATCGGATCTACGCAAAGTGTACCCAAAACAACGAGACACTCATGATCAAACCGTCCACACCGACGCACTTCTCCTTGCGGTCGCTCCTCTCTTCGCCGCCAACGACACTGCAGTATGGCCGCCCCGTCCGTGGCCACGAACATGGACGCAGTGCTGACCGTTGCGACTGCAGCTGCGCGCGCTGCCGGTGACCACATGAAGGCGCAGCTGCGCACGTCGCGCGTGGAGAAGACCAAGTCGGGCAAAGACGACCTGGTCACGGTCGTGGACAAGCAGTGCCAGGACATGGTCTTTGCGCGGATCCAGGCGTCGTTCCCGAGCCACGAGTGCCTGGGCGAGGAGGACGTGGCGCCGGGGAGCGCGGCCGCGGCCCAGGCCCTCGAGGCCCTCGTGAGCAAAGAGTGGCTCTGGATCGTGGACCCGATCGACGGCACGACGAACTTTGTGCACCACCGACCAGCGAGCGTCGTGTCGGTCGCGTGTGCCCACTACGGCGACGTGACAGTGGGCGTCGTCTACGACCCGTACCGCGACGAGCTCTTCACGGCGCAAAAGGGCCGCGGCGCGTTACTGAACGGCCGCCCGATGCACGCGAGCCACGAGACGTCGTTCGCTCATGCGTTGGTGGGCTTTGGCATCGGCACGAAGGACAGCGTGCGGCTGCCCATGCTCGAGTGTGCGCGCGAGTTCTCTGCGCAATGCCGGGGCTTGCGGCTGCAGGGCGCAGCAGCCATCGAACTCGCGTGGACCGCTGCTGGCCGCCAATCGGTGCGTTAGACGTACATATGCTGCAACGCGTCGCAGCGCCAGTGTCGCATATGTGTCTATGAGTGACGTCACGTGACGTGACGTGGCGCTTTGTCGATGGCTTTTGTCTATCCATGTCATTCTGACCCGTGTGTGTGTGTCCTGTGTGCTGGTGCTCCGCAGGCCTTTTACGAGCTCGACCTGAACTCGTGGGACGTTGCAGCCGGCGCGTTGCTGGTAACTGAGGCCGGGGGACGCGTGACCAACAGCGACGGCACATCCTTCTCGCTCGCTACGCGCAACGTCGTGGCGTCGAACGGCAAAGGCGACGTCCACTCGCGCATGATTGAGCTCATCGACAAGGCCGACGCCGTGCAAGTGCGCGCCTAAGGAAGTTGCCAACGAGGGTCAATCGTCACCTCTCTGCGTCTAGAAGAAGTCTCTCTCTCTCACACTCTCTCGGTCGAATGCCACGTTGAGCACCTGACGTCGGATCCGACCGCAACCAGTCCGTCGGCCGCTTTGGTTTTCGACTTCAGGGATACCACTGCTCGCACCCAAACACACACCTGCACACCCACAAACGCACACACTGTCGTCCGTCCGTCCGTCCGTCCGTCAGCAGACCGACCGACCGGCCGGCCCATCGATCGTCTTGATCGGCACCGCAAACAATCGGTCCGTCCGTCCGTCTGTCCGTCCGTCTGTCGGTCCTGTCTGTCTGTCTGTCTGTCAACAAGTGACGCACTCGCCCTCTCATAGCTCAGTCCAATCCGTTCGGACCTCCGCGTCCGTCGCCCTCGTCCCCTCGTCCGCGTGCTGCCCCACTCTCGATATCCCCTGCAGCAGCAGCCGCCGTCATGTCGCTCGACCCAACGCACGAGCCGCTCGCGACGGCGGCCCCGTACCCAATCACCACGTGGTTCTTCCTGTGCGGCCCCCTGGCCGCCACCGTCTTCCTGCTGGGACTGGCCGCGAACCTGCACGTCTTCCAGCGCCAGCGCTTGGCCTTCGACCGGGTCCTCGACATGCGGCCGGACGAGGTGCCCCAAGCGCGCGGCATCTGCCAGACGGCGCTCTTCCTGCTCCTCACGCAGCTCGTGCTCTTCAACGCGTACGCCGCCCAACGCGGCCGCGCGTTCGGACACGACGAGACGCACACGGAGCTGCTGCTGTTGGGTTACGTGGCCGTCGCAGCCGCTCTGCTCGTGTGTCCGCTGGACGTGCTGCACTACAAGTTCCGGCGCTACGTCGTGCGGAAGCTCACGCGCTGTCTGTGGCCCTTTCAGCGCTGGTCGCTGCAGCTGCCGGCGCACGCGACGCCGTTCAGTGAGGTCTTTCTCGCGGACGGCCTCACATCGCTGTCCAAGTGCAGTCAGGACCTGGCGGTCGCGCTCCTGCTGCTCGTGCGGTCGCTCACTGTGGAGCCAAAAGAGCTGCACGCGTCGTACCTTTCCAAGCTGAAGGAGTCGCCGCTGCCGTATTTCGCAGCCAGTGCGCCGTACATGTGAGTAAGGAGAAGGAGAAGGAGATGGAGGAGGAGATGGGGATGGCGAGATGGAGGAGGAGGAGATGGCGAGATGGCAGCTGGTCGTTGTGCTCATATACAGTGCTTTGTATGCGTTTTTTGCTGCAGCCTCCGCGCGACGCAGTGTCTGATCTCGTTCCAGCGCACAACCAGCGCGAACGACCGCTTCCTACACCTGCTCAACACGATGAAGTACTGCTCCAGTTTGCTGGTGATCTCCGTGGGCGCTCAGCCGATGCTCAGGGGGCTCGCGCGGCCCGAACACAGCAGTTTCTTTCTGCTCTGTGCCGTGTTCAACTCGCTCTACTCGTTCCTATGGGACGTCATCATGGACTGGGGCCTGGGCCAGCCGCACCTGCCCCGACGAGTGGTCTTCTTGCGGCACCAGCTGACATACCGCCCACGTCAGGTGTACTACCTGATCATCCTCGTGGACTTTGCGCTCCGCATTATGTGGGTGACCAAATGGTGGGACTGGATGCACATTGGCGTGCACTTTAAACTCGTCTCGCAGGTCGCGGAGGTCGTGCGGCGTATCATGTGGAACTTTGTGCGTGTGGAGTGGGAGTGCATGAAGCTCGACATCCTGAGCAGCAAGAAGACGGAGACCTCCGCAGACACTCTGAAGCTCGAGAGGAGCATTGAAAAGAGGCCAATGATGATGGGGCACGATGAAGTCGATGCGTCGGAAGTGCTGAAGTCCAGAACCACATCGCTCGGGCGTCCCGATCCCTTCTCGAGTGAGCACAGCGGCAATGAAACCAGCAGTACGTCAAGTCAGAGCCCTAGCGACGGTAGCAATCTGCTCTTCCACATGACGAGACACGCTCGTGCTGTCGACGGTAGTAGTCATCGAAACGACAGGACACAACAGGATCGAGAGACTGCATCGGCGGCCATCACTGTCGCTAGCTATTCCGGAAAGCTACAGGCGATGCTGGTGGGCGGGCGAAAGTTCGCTGCGTCGACTTCTGTTCGATGATAAGCATCTCAGACCCGACAAAGCGACTCTGGTGTCGCGGAGACCAACGGACAAACGAACGGCAGTCTTTGAAGTACGCAACGAGCTATACGCTGACTCGGCAGGTATGATGGCGCAGCTGCGTCACGATCTGCTCGACATCGTGGAACGGGCTCTGTCTGCGTTCAGCTTCAGTGCACGTCCGCGCTTTCCACACACCGTTTGAGCGGCGTGAGTGCCGAGCGCAGTTCGCTCGCCAGAGCGTGGAGCGCTCCGATCTGCGGCGAGTTGGGCGCCACGAGCGTGATCACCAGCGGCGCATGGTTGACGTGGATCAGCACGACGTCGTCGAAGAAGGCCGTGACGCTCTGCACAGCCCCAAACTTGAGCTTTCCGACCTGATTCAGCATCCGTCAGGCTGCATATCCCTCGTGTCCAGTGCAGTAGCTGCATCGAATGGGGCTCACCTGCTCGGCCGCCCCAGCAAAGACCGTGGGCAGCACTGTCTCCGTGTACTCGTACGACAGCTCCGACGTGTCGTCCGCCGCCACTGCACCAGTAGCACATTCATTGCGACGGGTTAGAGACGGACACAACAAGTTGCAGCTGTCGTGCGTGTGACGTGGCCGACCTTTGAGGAGCGGGACACCTTCCGAAGTGCACACGAGAATGGCCTCCAGCGCGTCGTATCTGCCGCGTACGAGTCGGTCAGTCAGTCAGTCAGTCAGTCAGTCGGTGCAGACAGAGGGCGAACAGTGGGGCAAAGCGGGACGACGGGACCTGTTCAATACGTCGCTGAGCTTCTCGTGCAGAACGGGACTCTACGGCCACGCGAAGATGGTGTCAGTCGCTTAGGGGGTACACGATCGAGCGAGTTGGGTCAGGCGACGTACCATCTCGGCCGCGGTTTCCATGGTCGCTCGAGAGGCAAATTCGGTGTGAAAAGGCTGTAGAGCAGTGGAGTGTGAATTGCGTGCATTTATCACTATTTCGCTGTGGAATTTTGTGCGAGGGTACACTCACGTTACCGTCCACCGCTAATCATCGGCGAACAGAGCGACTTGAACAATAACGTGACGCCCAGCAACGGTCTCAACTCGAACGCGCTAAATTAGGACTGAGGGACGCAGCTCTTGCTAAGGCGACTAACATGTCGGTGACGAAAACAGCGACCTTTGTAATGGTCGTAGACATACCTTCATCGTATGACTCATTGGTCTTGTGCCGAAAGCAAATTGCGTACTGAGTATCGTTACACTTGGTAAAACGACCTGTGGGGTAAGATGTCATCGAACCCACTGGCAAGTTCTTCCGACTTTAGAAGAGAGTGCGTAGGGCAAGTGCAATCAGTAAGTCAAGGACGTTTGTAAGCGCAGTCGGGATATGTAGCTTTCCACAGAGAAGCCGATATTTTACATTGAAGATGCTACGCGCATAAAGCGCACTATTTGAGATCGTAAGAAGCATTATCGCTTAGCTCAGCTGTATCTCGAGCCAAATCGATTGTGTGCAATGTCGAGAGAACTTATCGGTCGTTTAGCAAAGTGGAGCTGTTTGGAAGAAGAGTGTAGATAACAGGGGTGCGGCAGATTCGTTGCACAGGTACGACATGGACGAGTTTTACATCATAGCAAGCCAATGTCGTTCTACGAAAGCGCCTTCTTGCGTAGCTTGTATTAACAAATGGAGTCGGTGAAGGCGTTAGCGTATTCTGCTACTTTTGCCGTCATCATGATACCTTGCCCCCTTTCGCGGAGCCTTTACGAGCGTTGGTCTGTCAGTCTTGCTTGAATCGAAAAAACACGTGGTATACTTTAATTACTCACTAGATTCGACACTTACTCATAAGTCCTGACAGACAGTTCGACGCACCCACTCGTCTAAGCAGATAAATCGGTATACTTTCTCGTCTTCTCACGCGGTAGCAACGCGTTTAAATGTCCTTCGGCTACGCAACATAGATGGAGGCAAACACCTCGCACACGAGGATCACATTCCTAGCCCCGCAAAACACCAAGCCTAGGTGGCCACCATTTGATATCGCTCCGATATATCCAAGCTGCGCGCTCTAAGATCGTCTGACGTTTCGTGATGCCTCAGCATTACGGCCACTTCGTCGGGTGACAGGCCCCTCTCCGCCCAATTATTCATCAACGTCTTCAGCGATCTATATGGAAGGCCAGTGTCATCAGGAGTTGCGAAGTTCCGCCTGAAGATTAGTGACGATCGCGCGTCGCCAAAGTTCTCCAGCATCGTCTCAACTAGCGAGCCGACCGTTTTGCCTTCCCGCTTGTTGAAGTACTTGATATAGGAGTCAAGCACCATCAGTTGCTCGTACTCAATGGGAACGGGGTACTTGCCACGTCGTTGTAGCAGGAGAAGCACGTTGTCGAAAGATTTTTCCTCCTTGTACCATTTCTCCATTAGGTGTGCGAGCAAGTCCTCGGCAGCAGTGCCGTAGGTAGGGCGCTTGAACCTGATGAATCTCGCTGCCATGTAGGCCACGAGGCTGTCATCGTAGTCCTGTAAGTCCGATATTGGTGATTTGCCGCGAGAGGGAATGCTCCATAGGGTTTCCAGCTTCTCATTCAAGTCCATTATCTGCTTCCAATCAGCTTGCTTCTCGATCGGCTCAAGGGCTTTCGCCTCATCCCTCTTGGCTTCTCTGACTTTATTGTGCCACAGGTTGCTATCTCTTTCCAAAGACGCCATAAGCAGTGGCCTTGAGTTCGTTGAGTGGAAGTGGCTGATAATCCGCTTCAGGTCAGCAACCAGGGAATCAATGAACGAAAGACAACCCATCCTGTCTTCATCGCCCTGGGTTCCTCGGGCTCTAATCATCGCTTGGACGGGGACGGTCTCGTGGCTATTGTCGTCTGAAGTCGGAGAGATCATGGCTGGAGCAGCGGAATTGGACACTGTTGAGGAACTCTTGCTGCACGTCACTGTTGCTACGATGGCCACGAGCACAGTGAAGTCGATCCGCATCGTGGGAGTGTTGCTACGTTCTCTTAGAGAGGATGCAAGTTGCAAAGTGCCCGCTGCTCGAGGCCAACCAAGTTGCAAAGCTGGGCGCCCATGGTGCAATGTGGGAGTTTGTGAATAGAACGCACGGGCTCTATCGGATGCTCCTCTTCATGTTGCAGTGCATCACAAGTTCAAATCATGTGCGTGTCGATGCACTATCTGCCTGGTGCCGGATCAGCTGTTGTCCAACCTTCACTTCGTCGCGGGTGAGTTTTGTGCCACCCAGCACCTGCTCTGGCCGCAGTGCATGACGACCTCACAGGAAGGGCAGGTAGCAAACAGGCTGCACGAGACCTTTGATCTCGTTTTCGGTAAGTAAAGCTGAACGGATATCAAGGCAGCGTGACCTGCGACAACATTGAGGTAACGCCAACAGACTATTTTCTTTGTTCAAAACCAAGCCGCTTAGCGTACATCCATGCAGACGATTCGCACGAGACAAAAATGAACTTCTTCCTGTGCTCCCCATACGTTCTCGCCAAAACGGTTTGCGGAACTAGGATACACGAACGCACCAGCCGCTACGATGGTCTAGGAACACCGCCGTGGAAGACGCTAGGCACGATGTTGCGGTCAAGTAATGCCTCAAAGCAAGAGCTGCCCATCACCACCAAAGAAATGCGAGCGTGTGTAAAATCGGCAAAGGAATCTTCGTCGTTATTTTCGTCCTGCTTCTACACCCGATCGCCCACCGGCTCTGCGGTGCTGCAATGTGCCAAAGTGGGTCATCACATGGGGCAATCGTCACGGCGAGCAGCTGACTAGCCGTGTGATATGTCTCGTTCCAGTGAACAGCTGCATTTGAGTCAGTGGCGATCGTCTTAGAGAGAAGCGAATACATCTATCGCCCAGTCGGCCAGGTACAAAGCCCCACAATCTCGTATTTTGTTTTCATGACAGCGTTGTGACTGATTAACTCAGGATACACTGCTATCGTGAGGGCCCATTGTGTGACCTGTAGTGCCATCATCATGTCCATGAAGGGTCGCAACAGGACGGCAAAATGCTCGGAGCACATGGTCACGGCACGACATAAACGCTTGACGCAACTGACTCTTAGATGGTGAGCAGTCGGTGCTTCCTACACCTGCATTATTCCCAGCCTAAGCTTCGCCGGTGGGCGACAGCAATTTTATTGGCGTCTCCGTTGTGTACGGTTGGATCAGAATTGGGCGTGGCGTCAGCATTATCTCTTCGGCATCCCCCGCCATTTCGTTATGAATATGACTGGGTCACTGTGAGTCGGGGTTGCGTCGTGGGAGCTCGCCGGAATTCACTTGTGGAGGGAGACGGTACGGTGCGGTTACGCCAGGGCTCTAATGGGCTGCATTGGTTGTTTCAAGAAGGCCTACCCGAGCTCCACACGGTGTCGGACGGTGACAGCCAGAGATGGGCTACGCACATCAGGCACCATGGCGTGGTCTTTTATGCTCACCCAAGTCACCACCACTTTGCGTGGGGAGTACCCGAAACGGTTACTAATGGAGCTCTCCGTCAGGCTATTTTGCACCGGGCTTTTTCGCTGCACAAACACCGACTAACTCGACCTTTACTACCCTTATTGGAGCGGCTGGATGCAGTCTATCGAGAGGATTTGTGGCAACGGGCGGCGGCGCATCAGCAACCATCCCAACTTTGGAAACATGACAACGGACTCTCCGACTATCAAGTTTGGACGGCGTATCGAGTCGCCACCAAGCAGCTTAATTTTTTCCATGCCGGGCGGGCTACCGACCCCAGCTGCCGGGCCCTGTCTGCGTGTCACGGGGTGCCCGAAACGTCGAGGCACGTTTTTTGGGATTGTCAGAGGGCGCGGGCGTGTTGGGCTAAGTTCATCAGCCATTGGATTGGCGCTTCTGTGTCGAGTGCAGTAGTAGATAGTCGTCTCAGCAACTGTGCGAATCGCCAGGCTCCGGCGATTCCGGCGTTTCAGCGGTCTCGGTTGCTCGAGCGATTTCAAGATGATGCCGCAGCGGGCGAAATGGTGTGGCGACGGATTTGGTTTTTGATGTGTTCCATTTGCATTACGCATTTATGGAGCGAGCGCAACGATGCAGTGTTTAGAGGCGTGCAGTCTACGACGGCTCAAAGTGTCGTCCATTTCTGGACTGCGGGCGTCCGTCAATTAACGGCCTTGGCTATGCGTGAGCATAGAGGGGCGTCGACAGTTCTTCAAGGGGCTAGATTACATGCCTCCCTTGAACTTTTTACTCTTGATGCTAGCGGGGTTTCGCTACCACTAGAGGGGTGCCTTGAACCACCGCCGCGACCGGCGCTGTATTCTCGGCTTAGAAGATTTCAGACTTCTAGCGCATAACCATCCTGTGTAATAGATAGTCATTAATCTCTCTCTTCCTACACCTGCATTGTAGTAGGCAAGATTCAGCAGTTTTTTGATACGGCAGATTGCGTCATGCGCAGATCAGCCAAATATTTAGACTACCCATTGCGCGCGAATCTACCATGCCACTTTTCTCGCGTCTTCTCTTCCGGCTTGTGTAAGGACCAGCAGTCGCACCGAACGGATCAGCACAAACTCCGGAGCTAGCCAGCTCGACAGAATGGATGTCCTCGTGGAGCCGGAGACGTTGCGAAGAGGTCGTTCATCACGTAACACTATTGCGATGTCCGGGCATGATGGCCCAACAGGATGAAGACAGTATAGCTTACATACACGCAGCTTGAGACCAACATGCTTGTGGGTCAAGCATGTACTATGCAACGTCAGGATGATCAATACGCTGCAGATCGAGGCTTGTTAAGCACTCGACATCGTTTTGAGACAAGATGGTTGTTTTATAACGACGCCAGGTTGAAGCCTTACTGCAGTCGGAGACGATATGTTTCGAACAGCAATATATCAACGTGCATGTCGTTGAGGTCATCCTAATGGCGTTAGTGCGCGATGCTATTCGCGACCGGCCGTCGTTGGTTCATGCTCCTCTAAACTAGACGTGATCCAGAGAGAGCAGATCCTCTGCGTCAGGTTCAAGCAGCGTCCTGTACCACGATATCGCTGCCTAGCTGTGGCCCTTCCATGCCGCTCAACCGAGATGATCGATGTGATACATTGATCTCCGTGCCTGTAATGCCAAATCTGCATGTTTAACAGCAAAGATTTTGCGTAATAGCCACCACAGGACTAATTCACTTTTGTTGTTCACCTTGATCAAGACGTGTGCTCGCGAGGCTGCCTCGTCGAACCTGCTGAATTGGTGACGGCAGGACGAAGCGAAACGACCAACCGTGCATCTCATGGTTCGATAACATGATAGAGAGCGTTGACATAGGCCGGATTCTAGCTCGACGCCGGCGCCGTCATCGCGGGTACGAACTTCACCCCGGACGATGTGCACACTTTGTCGGCCCGATAGCATAAAGGACGAAACGATGTGTTTTGGCACAAAGGCTTCTGTCTACCGTGTGGGGTGCAGATCCGACGACGCTACGGTGACGTTTGGGCCAGCGCGCCTTTTACTTTGAAACAACTTTGTGCAGACGTTCGTGAAGTGTACTTCACAGTGAGTTTTACCTACTTCTGCCAAGGTTCGTGACCAGCACGAAGATGGAAATTGTACTGTTACCGAATATGACGTTCGAATAGGCGTTGGCCTCGATCTCTTGGAGCGCGTTTTAGTTGTTCTCGAGTACCTTCTCGCTGTCGACTTGAGCCTGGATTGTTTGTCAAGACGTACCTTTCTCTCTGTTTTCGTTGCTTTGTTTAGCACATGCTGCCAAAGTTGGATATAGAGCGGAAAACTATTGTGGCGATCAAAACATGTATGGATAGCATCTATACAAACCAAGAATGGAGCACTTTAGGTTTGTAGTGAAGTTCTAAGCAATTTACTGCTCCGTCTTGGTTATTGTGAATGTCTCGGCTCCGCACTTCACTCGTGCATATTAAAGAGTAATTACATGTCGATATCGACTGGAAGCACCTCACTCAAAGCGCACATGAAGATTGCGTACTCCGTTGTGCGCTTAGTGAGTATGGCTTCAGGCTAGTGTCGTTCCACCATTTTGTAGCGCCATAAATCTGTCATCAATAGCATCGACTACTTCGTGACGCTTCCGTGTGCAAAGTGAGTCAGCATGTACGCCGCATTGCGACCAACTTCGCGTAACCACGCATCGTGACTCGCGGTGTGATGCGTGTTGGCAATGGACGAGGTCTTAGGATGCACGATCATAGTTGCTTTGTTTATGCGTGTCCGCGAACGGTGATCGAAAGGACTAGGCCATCACTGCACGGCTTCCTATCAGCAAATGGACATTCACTCAAAATCTACTGTCACTTGGAGGACAAGATGCTGGTTGCGGACTTGAGGTAAGGGGCTTCTCGCCGGTTCATGCAAAGCTTGATTGGTATGCTTGGAACCGCAGTTACACATAAAATCTGGCGCAGGATTCCTGACTTGTTCAACACATCTGTAATGACGACTGCGACGGGCGACTTGAATCACCACCATGTACTGTCCAAGCAGCCATAACGCATGCACTGGTGCGGCAGTTAGCACAACATGTTATGTAGACTGTAAGTAATTAATTAAGTACATCGTTCTGCGTTTGCACCTAGGAACGAAAGAAAATACAATTACACGCTCGTCTACTTTACGGTAGAATCGGTTGTACTGTAGATATCATCGGCGTGGTCAACCTAGAACGTACTTGAGATCGTCGCTTCACGGCTTGTGTCTAATGAATCGTTTTCCATCGCTAGTGAAAATTGGCATAATACTATATACTGACCACGGTCTTTCGCTATACTTTAGAGGCGACGCACGCCAATTGTGATGGAGCTGTCGAGGATCGGGATCGGATTGCCGGGGGCCTGGTCGCCAGCGCGGTAGACTTCGGGCTTTTGTACACGTTCTTTGTCACTCAACATCTGCTGGTGTTCATTTTAAAGATTGCCGGTTTGGTGGTGGGCTTGCTTCAATGCTAGTTGCGTTCATGCATTGCCATGAAGGAGGTGGCAAAAGGGCCTAGTACACAATGTCCGCCTGCTGCATCGTTGTATGCGTTGGCGGGGTTTAGTTAAGAATCGCCCACGGTCAGCTTATAGTGTCACCGTGGAAGCCTAATATACTACTGACAGCAGTGAAATCTTGTGCGCCTGAAATATTACGTCCACCTTAGTGCTGCAATCAATCAAGTTGTCGAAGTTTGACTTGGCGTTCTAAGAGACCTATATGTAGTCTTAAGTTTATATCAGTATGTACCTAGTTTGAACCTTGTTTCAATGTAGTGCTCTTGGCGACAAGTTTTCCTTCACAAAGAAATGTATCATCCGCTTAGCGGTCTAAATATGGTGTCTTTTGACCTCGTTCAAAGACGGCTTCATTAAATCTAAAATTTGTGGCTTGAATCACAATGTTGCGTTACAAATCAGAAATCTCATCATTTGCCTTTGTTTTAGCTGATATAGTGCGTGTATAGACGCGGGAAACGCGTTGACGCAGTGGACTTGTGGCAAAATACTTTCATCTTTATGTTCGTTCAGATCCAAAAAGACACTCTCATATTCTTCGATGAGACCTCGTGACTCCAAGATGGACGGTACATGTAAAACGCTAAGACCTTCGATTGATGCATCCGCCTCCTGTAAGATCATGCTTACGTTGGGTACGGATGCACCTGATATGTCGTGCGAAGAAGATCAAAGCAACGGCCTATGTCTGCAGCGTACTACTGTGTATATCAAATTAAGTCGACGATGGAGATAAGAAGTGAGTACCACTATATAAATTTACATTATTGAGCGGATCCGAGCGATAGAGTAGCATTTGAAAAGAATAGGAGCAACAAAAAAGTAAAACCGCAATCTACCACTCATTTTTCGCTAACCACCTCTCCGTTTTTTAATAGCCTGCATTCTTTTCTCGCGCTGTATTTGGCTAAATGCAATCAAGTATAAACTATATCAAGCATTTTTACCACTTAACGCAACATCATATAGTAGATGAAAAACCCCAATAACTAATCAGCCTTCAAGTTCTTGCTGTATTTTATTGACTTTCCGCAATCGCCACCTTCTCCAGGTACTGCTCATTTATTTATATGAGTATTCAGAATCCCACCATTCGTCTTCAGCTTCGGGAGCATGAGTAGTATTACTACCATCATTGCGGGACTTATAGGAGTCGCTGGCATCTTCTTCTGATTGGTCCTGCTTTCCGCAGTCGCCGCATCGACGTACAGGCCGCAAAGGGCTCTCAATATTTATACAAACTGCGATGGATCCCCTGAGTAGAGCATTGCGACTGGTTGCCCAGAAATTGATGTCAAAGATCACTAAAAGAATTCCCGCAGAAAATCTGGACAAACAGATTGAAGTCCTCCGCTGACGGTAGCACATCTAGATGGTCAAGGATATCTTGCTGTCTGTACGAGGATCCCTCTCTATGTTTTTCTTTGGTGTGCTTCATTTTTCGTCAGGTGATGTTGGGTGCTTCATACATTACTTCTTGTCGAGGAGGCTACACTACCCACTAGTGTATATTGAAATGCTCGAAGATAGCACCACTTGAGGTCTGGCATGTATTTCCACAGCTGCATCAGCTACTACTTATCAAAACTCAAACCTGCACGGTATCCTAAGGTTCAAACTAAACATTCCGTGACTTTCCACAAAGTTACTATCGTTGCCATCGAAATATATAACGGATCGCATTTTGTATACTATGAACTCTACCTATAATAATGCAGCGAAGAACTTGCCGGTAACTGCAGAAATTACCGATTTGCAGCCAGGACTTGTTGACGCTCTTCCCGACCTGTTTGCAGTCTAGTAAACAAAAAATGGCTATCACAATCAATTTAAAGATGTTTTCACCGTCAATAACCCTCCTTCGACAAAATTATCCATGCCTTACCTGCTGCATGCGCGCATACAACACGTAAAGTTGTTAAATGATAAAGATGCATCGCATGACATATAGATGTTGCTACAAATCAGTATTCGTACAGAACAGAAGCCAAGTATGTTCAAGATAAACCACGGCATGGCGAGTACAATACTTTTCATTCAAGTCAATTGTCTAGTATATGCAACTTCCGTTTTCGATCGAAGAAATGTGTTTATATGCTCTTCGAGAACTTTAAAGCCTGCAAAGCTTGTATGGATCTTTCGCTGCAAAGGAAAAACATTTTGCGGATACGATACTGGCACAAAAAATTTGACGTTGCTGTCGCCAAAATGTAGAATTTATAAAGCATTCATCACGGCCAGTTGACGATTAGTGACAAATGTTGCAATGCACAAACAGCATTAAAAATCACTAATATGTACCGTAACGCCTTAAGGTAATTTTTTCCACGTTCCCAGCCATCAAACGTTATGCGAATGTAAAGTAATCATGTTTGGGTGTGATAAATACAACTTGCACGAAAGTCAATACGAAGCAGATGGTATTGTACGTTGAGTCGATCAACTAAACAATTTATCAGCGCTAAATCGTCGGCAAATTGTGGCCGAAATGAAAAATTTAGCAGTTGCATTAGTTTTCGTTTAGCGCCAAAATTAAAAAATAAAGGTGCTCGAAGTAGAACAACAAGCGGGAAACGAATAGCTAAGACGCGGAGTCACTCCACTTGCTTGACATTTTAAACATGTATAAATTATCGTGATCCCACGACGGCGTATCGCAACCTCTATTCGGACAGGTCTTTGTCGGTCAACTGCAGCTTGGATTCCATCTTTGATTTGCTCTTCTGTCAACGCACTACTTTCGGATGAACGGCTGGGTCGGTAACGCGGTACCTGATTTTGATCGTAATGCCAACTTCAACTGTTCAGTGAGCTTCTTGTTTAACATGTCGAACTTCATTAATGATTAACTCTGACTTAATGAGTTAATCATTAAGTCTGTACCACGTCTGGATCTTATACGCTTGCCTTGATCAGGTGCAAAGATTGCTGCAGCTTTTTGGTGCGCATGGAAAATGAACAGGAACACATTATATTAATCTTCGTTCGTGTTCCTAACTCTGCTAGTATGCAGAACAACCTTAATGTGGCCTTCATCATCAAGAAATGAATGTAGATCATCGCGCGCACTTTCTATACTAGCAAAAGTAGTGCTGGGTAGTTCTCTGTAGCAATTCATGCTGATCTAAGTCGATGAATATCGGATTGTATGTATTATAAAAAATACCGTTTGATGGAACGCAAGCAAAAGTGGCTGCATTGTATTCAAATATAATGTAATGTAATCATTTGATTCTAGTCGTTAGTATCATGGGTGATTGGTGCTTGGCATGAAGTGAGTAGTGAATAGCAGATCCCAAACAAAACTGCTCCGATCACCCCATTGCTTCCAAATTTATATCTGCGGCTGTAGCAACCTGACGATTATTATTAGCTAAAATATCCCGAGCTACCTTGATCGGAGCATGAGCCGCTTAGATCCAGTCACGAAGAGCCGTGTCGAAGTCTGCCGTGGTGACCGATCCGCACAATCACAAATAGAGATTATACGCCAAAATCGTAGCGGCTTTTATCGTGAATCTGAGCGCCATGGACGATAGAGTTGTACAGGCCGCATGAGATGAACGACAAAACCGATTGCGAGCGCGGCGCTATCAACAGCGGCATATTCAGCTCAGCCCTCGGCCAAGGCTCTGAGAGCAAGGAGCACCAATATTTTCTCGACCAACCAGATATGCGAAGCTTTGGAGTGTCCTGTCTGAAGACAATCGACCAACCGGCGTTAGGCTAAGGTTACAACAACGTGTAAAGCAGGGCCCACAGAAAAATAGCCTCTAATTACATGAAGGTTTGCATTAGCAAATCGCTGCGCCAATGTAAACTCTTTAATCAGTGTCATTTTTGAGGCTAGCTCGCAATTCGAGAGTTAGACTGACCAAAGTATACGTAGAACTCGGATCTGAAATCTTCAGCTATACGGAAGAAAGAACGTTTAAATTAAGTATATATAGCGCAATAGCCGTGCAGATTTCATTGGACCGAGAAAATTAAAACCGGTGTCCTCGGTCAGTATCTGATCGGCACTTCGACAAACAGATGAACAGGTGTAGTAACGGTAGCATGAACAGACCGCATAATGTGTTGCAGCTCATGCTCAAAACATATAAGACGAACATTTCCGAAGCTCAATCTACTACAGAATTTACGATTCGACGAATAGCAGGAGTTTGTTGTACGAAGCATTTCCTTTTCCTTGCTTTATCCGTATGTACGGCTTGAAGAGACTGGTAGCAAAATCTATCAATAATATGATGCATGTGTCAATCAAGTGGCCGACAATGCCAATGACGAGGTGTATGACGTTTCTAGTTACCTAATTCGTGTACGACAAATAAATCGTGTATCGTCCGCATGTGATATTTAAAAAATTTAGTGTTCGTATGATCAGAAACTCATTACTCACGTGAGTCTTCCTATGCGCAAAGACTAGCTTTTATTTCTGGGATTATAGCAGCTTAAAATGCTTGGTAATTGGCTATCGCAGATACAGAACTAGTTACACTAACGACAACTTTAGTATAAGAAGCGGCAACATCGATGTGGTCGCGTAAGACATATGTTTTATATAGGAGATCTCCAGTCGTGTTAAGAGTGACCTGGAAGAGGAAATTGGCAGAGATTGCGACCATAATGTAAGGTAAATCACAAAAACAGTGGCGTCAGCCGCCCATCGTAAATGACGCAGACTTTCAAGGAGACGCTAGACTGCAAAATTAAGCGAAGTATTAAATTGGAGAGACCAGAGCGCTGTATCTTGTTGGCTATGTGTAGCTGGATGCAATGGCGCCACATTATCACAAGAAGTGGCGCTTACTGAGCTGTAAATTGCGCTCCCATTGCGAACGTATTATCGTCTTATACGGCAAGTGTGGTATCGTAGTTCCTCAGATCTGCGGCAATACAGTCTCAACGTATCAACACAACAACCACCGATCCAGTCGGCACAGCTTAACTTGTTCGTCGGGTCAATCTTCATTGCGTTTCACCCCTTCGGATTCAGTTGTGGCGTTTGACCAGCTGAATACCTCCAATCGCCCACAATCCCTTCCAGAAACTGCCGGAGCTTAGCAGTTTCCGTTTCGCTAATCCTGTGACGTTGTACCAATGGGTAGACGTCATCGTTTTCACGCTTTTACAGGTCACCAGGCGTATAGCGCGCCGTAATGGAAGACTTACGGTGTCCTTGGTTAAAGACCCACCGTATTGTCGCTTGACGATTCTTTGGATATTGTCGTCCATTGGGTCACTGGATTGCCGTTTGCAAATCTTAGAGCGTTACCGTCTACTGGCTCATCAGCTCGCCGTGCGACGAGACTTGTATTTCGCTGGAAGCGCGTAGTTACCACCCCTGGCTGACTTAATTTCTGGCGCTTCCAATCGAGACCTCTACAATCTATGCTCCTCGAGGCTCGACAGCAGGAATAATCCAGCCCACACGAAGACTTACCTCAAAAGTGTACACGTGTCTTGGACGTGTAAAATTGTGCTCTGTATTGATTATCTCTTATTCTCTTCCTGATTGCAAAAACGGCCCTTGCGTGGTTCTCCATCATAGCCTTCATCGTCCTATACAAATCACTAGTGGGATGGCCATATATCATCTTTCTCTCTCGTCGAGCCTTCCCTCGTCGAGTCTTTCCTCGTCGAGTTTATCCTCGTCATGGCTTTCCTCGTCGATTTTTGGCTCGTCGAGTCCTTCTTCGTCAAGTCTTGGATCGTCTAGTCTTCCCCCATCGAGTCCTAGCTCGTCGAGTCTGCGCTCGTCGAAAATTTCGTCGTCGAGTCTTAACTTGTCAAGTCTCCCCTCATCGAGACTTCCCTCATCGAGTCTTCTTTCATCTAGTCTTGTCTCGTCGAGTCTTCGTTCGTCGAGTCTTCGCTTGTCCAGTCTAACCTCGTCGGGTTTTATCTCGTATAGGCTTGGTTCGTCGAGTCTTGATACGTCGGCTTCGATGTGTTCCGGCTTATCTCATCGGGTTCATTACTCCTATAACCAGGTCATAAGTAGGGAATATCGCGTCAGGTTATTTCTTACACCACAACTGCCCCGGTAACGATACCAACCAAACTGGCGATTGTCTCGACCAGTATTTATTAGTCCTTTCACAAATCGCTCTGCTTAATCCTGCTCTTCCTTCTTTCGCCGGCCCATGGTACGCAGTGAATCGTCGTGCTTGCTCTCTCGCCCTTAGCAGTGTTGACTTCCTTGCCTACTGCGTTGTACCGTATCGTTTAGTTTTATCCACAAGATACGCCGCCCAGTCCATTAAATTCCGCTCCTCGCGTTATAATTTGTGTGTGGTCATCCTTTTCTCTCACTTCTAGATCCGTCCTGACTCCTTATGAACCGTGAGGTTATCATGCTCTGCCTGTTCCAAACAAACTTGTCCTCTAGTGCTGTCAGTTCGAAGGGCCACCAGTCAGCTCGTCGACCTGCTTTCCGGCGCCGCCGACTTATCACTCGGTGACATCGCTTCGTCGAGTTCGCCTGATCTCCTCGAAGCCGAGGTAGGTCTGCAACTGTGTAAGCCTGGTCACCAAGGTTTCCCGCCGCCTGAAATGTCTGGTCTGATGTCTCTTCCCTTTGCTCCTTGTTTGCAAGTAGCTTTACCTTCAAAATACCGCCTTGGTGATGTATTGGACGTCGACGTTCAGCGCTCGACCGTTTTTGCTGATCTCTGTCGGACGCGGAGATGCATAGATCAACAAGCTCAACAGCGTGATGTAGACCTCGTGCGAATCGTTCTTTCACTCTGAGAGACTTCACGTCCGCTGCTCAAAGATTCTACGCTTCATTCCATCTGGAAAGCCACTTCACTCGCCGACTTGGTCGTCCTTACCGTCCTTTCCAGTGGGAATGCTGTTGTGCCTCTCGACCGAACCGACTCGGTAGCTCGGTTGTGTATCGCGCTTGCGCAGTTTGATCGGAGTAGCGCAGCACGTCGTCGACGAAGAGAATCTGCGATCGCCGACTCCGTGGATTTTCGCACTCAATTGTATACAACCTCGATGGAGGCTGCTACCTGGTTAGCGGCCGAATTTAGGACTACCACATTCATCGAATCACTGAAGAAGTCGTTTTCACTCACGAGACAGTAGCCGCTTGATAGTCCTCTCAGAGAGTGGACCGACTTGTACCTGCGATTAATTTACCTCCAGTTTGCAAGTGTCGATCAAAGTGCTAAACCGTAAATCGCTTGTCTTACTGGTCTACTCACAGAATTTCGAGCCTAGAATCATATATCGACGGATTCGCGACGGCGTTGTACTACCAGTTGCAAGAAGCCACTATGGCCACGTGTACTGGCAGTGATGACGTCTCGCGTGCTGTTCGAAGACTTTTAAAAGACCAGCGCCGTGTGATGGTCGGCTTGCAAAAAAGGCTTCGGCATCATCGTGTTTCGTGACCTCTTGATCCCAATCTCACTACTGCGGCTATCGTCGGCGTCGACGAATCGGTTTTGAATCCGCGTGATCCTGATTAAACTTTCGCTATCGTCGCCTTCTTGCTCAGATATTTTTTGACGTCATCTCGATCGGCTCGACGGCGCTAACCCAAGTATTATCTTTTCGGATAGAATTGGTCAGTTAATAGTCTAGTGGTGTTTCACCCAATGAAGCTCATTCCGCATTGATGAACTATGTCACTATCAAACGCCCACTGGAACTCTTAAATTTTGTCGCCGTCGACCGGCTCGCGAGTTACTTACCTTCTGCATTTACCACCTGCGTCTCCTTCGTGTGGCAGGATGCAACGGAGGGCAAATCGAGTGCGCTGTCGGCTCTAGTTACACCAGTCCGGTCTTCTTACTCGTAGAGTCCTGTCTATAAGTCCGGCCAACTGTTGTCGTCGTCCCGCTCGTCGAGTACGGTCGCTAAGTCCGGCCAACAGTTGTCGACGACGCCTAAACTTTTATTCCCGCTTCACTGGCGTCAGTTAATCCATAGGGTCAGGCTACAAGCGGCAATAATATGTTGTCCTCGCCTTCTCTTGCCACCTCCTCACGTTCGACGATCGTGACTGATTCTCAGGCTCGGCGAAGTCATAGAAACCGTCTCTTGCCTACCCCGTCGGTGTTTCGGGTAGTCCGGAGGTCGTGCGGTCGCTTGCTACCTGAAATAGAGATCAATTTCGTCCTTTAACTGCGTCAAATGGATCTCGACGAGTTGTTTTCCCGAATTCTAAATTAACGTCAATGACTGCGTCCTAGTCCTCAACCTCGACCCCAGTCGCACATGTTCTCGCATCCGAATCTTCTACTACTGGGTCCGCTTCTGCAGGTACGGACCAGTGGATTCGCCACGTCGTTTGATCGCGCGCTTCTTAGGGTCGGGTTTGTGGTCTCTCCTCACCAGTGTCAGCTGGATCTCGGTGAGTTGGTACTCAAACTTCTGAATCTGCGTCAGGGACCACGGCGGCCCTGCTGACATCGGCGACTATGTCCGCCTCGCTGACGTCGGTTACTGTGTCCCACAACTTAATTTACGCGGTTATTCCGTCGCCTTTAGCGTTGTCTTCCGTCTCCGCGTGGTCATCGCCGCCGAGATTGGTCAACATTACCGCGGATTCAGTGAAGACAGAGAAGAAGCGCGAGTCGCGTCGTTCGTCCGCGTCTACATCTGCCAAATATCCCCGGAATACACCTTCACCTGGAACTCGTTCCGCTATGACTTAAGCCGAATCTAGGACGGTCCCGACTCGTTGATTATGTACTTCTTCTCCTGGGGCCATAAAGCGCCTGATAACGCTATCACAACATCTGTCCCGGCGTCTGTAGTGTCGGCACTACCTCCCTCACTTTGTGTGCCCCTTACGGTTTTTTGCACCCGCCCGGTGCAGGCAGTGGCACGCGATTGTTGTCATACACTAGCGACACGGCAGATTCTGGACATGACGTTTGAATATCCAGGTTCGGCCTGTTGTTGGGCTCAGATTCATGACGCTCGTTTGCCTCTACGCAGTGAGGATCCCCATGACTGGTCTGGTTTAATGGCTACTTCCGTCTCGGTGGCTGCGCTTCGAGTGATGATTGACTTATTTAACCCGTCCACCCCTGCGAGGTGACTCTCAGTTTGTTCCCGGAATCACACATATTTGTGGCTGCATCTCTTCTTCTTTATGCTAGGGCTAGACAATTGTCTCCCAAATGGTATCTTTGAACGAGCATTATTCTGGACTCTGTATATGACATCTGGGGTCGATTGCGCGGTTTCGGACATGAGATCGACTGCGATAAGACTGTAGAGCATCGGTCGAAGGTGTTGGTCACCTTCTGGGAGTAAAGTCATTGGCTCATAAGGTCCAGCGAATTGATAAAGATGCACCCGGATTTTTACTCAACCGGTCGACTGCTGACGTAAGTATCGTTTTCGCGCTTTGTTCTGTGAAATCCG
Source organism: Hyaloperonospora brassicae (assembly GCA_947650285.1). NCBI lineage: Eukaryota > Oomycota > Peronosporomycetes > Peronosporales > Peronosporaceae > Hyaloperonospora > Hyaloperonospora brassicae. The sequence continues at coordinate 281,291 of CANTFL010001446.1, forward strand.
TTGTTATCAAGATTCGTGGACGCCTCCTCCAGCTGGTTTAAAGACCCTAACCGTAATTTGAACGAGGCAGTTTACGAGCGGGTGCCTGACAGGCCGGCTCCTGCTCTCGATCTCGACATTTAATTCAATTTTTCTGTGCCGCATTACCTTCATGTGAGTCACGCATGGGTGCCTTTATATCTTCACTGGTTTTCCGGGCTCTGTGCGTTGTATACCTCTGAGTTATGGCGGGTCTAGTGGTTGGATCGACCGGTGGGTCACCGCTACAACACTTGCTTCAAGCCACATCAATCTAAATTCCCTTAATTCGTACCGACTGGTGTTGACGAGAGCGACAGGACGTCTCGCATTATCGGCGATGTCGATCCAAAAGAGGCCGCACTTCCTTCTGTAAGACTCGCTGCCCCATTCATGAAAATTCTCGTGACACGCAGATTGTCGTCTCCTCAGTTACTTAGCATTCTACTTCGCGACCCGACGAGTCTGTGATGACCTTTACTGACATCTTATTTCCTTTTTTATTCCGTCGCACGCGTAGCTCGACTCGTCAAATCATCCCTCGTCGAGTCTTGGCTCGCCGAATCCTTCCTCGTCGAGTATTGGCGTGTCAAGTCTTAACTCATCGAGTTTTCTCTCGTCGCCTTGATAAATCCATATGAGCAATTTAGTTTCTTTCTTCCATATACTTTGTGCAAATTTGACGTAGTTACTTTTTCAATCATATCTACCTACTTGTCATCACATAGATAATATGATTGGTGACAGTGGTGCGTAAACTAGCACTTATCTGCCACCCGCACCATCTTTGACCGATCCTCTCACTACTTATGCCCTAGTTAGTCGTATACCAAACTTCTGCACGACAGATTTGATACGAGCTCCCACGTCGGTGAGTCAAAACCATTCCACATCACCGGGAAACGAGCTGAGTACTGCCGATTCTTGCCGACAGTGGTAAGTCATCATCCACGATCGCTGCTACTTCCTATCTTCCGCTCGCTTCGTCTGGCTTCCAAATATTCTATGGTAAGAGGTTTTCATCGAAATCGAAATGGTCGGTCTTATCGATTTCATGTACACACTCCCTTGTAGGTCGTCCACCATGATCACTGGTCTTCTTAAAGCCTGAAACGTTTACGACATGTTACGTTCTATATCCGCTGCTTTCACTTACTCGAAAGCAAAAAACTCCACCTGTGACGGGGCGCACCCTTGCGTGAACTTAACGCAAGGGTTTAAATGCCCCGACAAGCGTACACAAGGCAAGCGAGGAAGCGTAGATAAGGGAAAAGTAAAACCGTTGTATTAATATAATTAAGTCTTTTGTTAATGTCTCTCTGTTTAACCTGACTTAATTATGTTGATCTAACTGAGTGTATGGTGACGTCTCGTCACCACTCATTGCGCGCGTCCTGCGGCGATTGGTGGGTTGATATCACCATGATATCAACCGATGAGCAGACTCTTTGGTCAACCCTTCAATATCACCACTATCGGTGATATTGTTCAAAGAATATTCAACTAAATATTCTTTATTGTCATTGTTTCTTTAAAGTGACACTTCCATGTAACGGACTGTCCCGTTATATCACCCCTCATAAACTGATAGTCACTGTGTGAATATCGAAAATATGGTGGCCACTCATTGGTCACCATTGGGACTAGAAGCACTTGTTGGGTCAGTTCCGTTCATAACTTGACCTGACCTCGCATAGTAAACATGTCTATGCGGGGTGACTCAAGGCAAACAGAGTCTGTGCCTGTGCCGGCTTCTGCGGCAGACGATTCGTCGTCTGCTTCTCGTTCTTCTCCTGCAGCAAGAGGTGCTGCAGGTGCACGCGGTACAGCACCGCGTGCGCATGATGACCCCGACATTGAGGTCATCTACTCTGACGAGTCAGACGTGTCTGACTCGGGCAATGTTGCAGAGGCGTCTCGATCACCGGCGACGCCTCAGTATTCGCCAAGGCCACTGCCGAACGAACGGACTCGTGAGTTGCAACACAGTCTGTTCGGCAGTGATGATGAATCTGATGATGAGTATGATTGCTCATCACCGCGATCAGCTCGTGCTCCTTCGCACGAGCGACTTGACGATGGTGCAAGCCATCGTCATACTGACAACCGTGGTACCGACAAGGGTACCACTGTGAAGCGTGATGAGCTGAAGCTGTGGCGTTTGCCTGAACGGCTCATCAATGGCTTGTCTCACGAGACAAGCCAACACCATCGAATACCCTTATTCGATGCAATCGAGCTTCACGGCTTGAGTCCTAGCGCGAAGAACTTTCGCGCTGAGGAAGACTTTTATCTCGATGTCTTCCTCAGACATCGATGGTACAACAGCAACCGAAAGCGTGACGAGGCCTCGCTTTTGGCTGCGTGGAACGCGTTCGTCCAAAACGTAAAGAATTTTCGACGAGAAGGGTGGCTCAAGAAGCTTGAGGCAGTACGCCTCAGATTTGAAAAGCGAACGCCAACCGGTGCCAGGTACCGATTGCATCGTTTATCTAGTGAAGCCGGCATTCCATGCCTCACTTGGGAAGACCCTTGTGCGAGTTGTACTGACAACTCGCAACGTGCCCATATGAACGTGTATTCCCTAGATTCGCCCTGGGGAAGGGCACACATCTCGGCTGAGATGCGGGACGCGATTGCAAACTTTGCAATCCGTCTGCAAGCGCCAAAAGCGCGTGTTTAACGATGGCCCATTGGACCAATCGGATGAGTCTCGTCATACTGGCGGACGAGACCTTCAACGTCCATCAACAGCTGAGAGCGAGGCTCCCAACTGTCCCAAGAGGGTGGATACCCCCGCCACTGGACGAGGTAGCTCGTCCTTGATCCTGAATCGTCACGGTGATTCAAGATACGCTCCACTAGGAAGCGTTGACCACCGTGAGAATAAAACAAAGGATGTGGTGGAGGAGATAAGACAACCTCCAGAGCCCCAGGTTCACCATCTCGACCCTTACGAGATGGACCACGCGATCGATGAATTGCGCGATGACTTGAAGCACGAGCGCGACCGGCGCTACGCTTCGACCGATACCGTGCGGAAGAACCGCAAGGATCGCGAGGCTGATCGGGCGAGAGACCGCGCCGATTACGCCACAGCGCAGATTCAGGTCGAGCGGAATGTCCGCTCCCTATTCGGCGAGCTGTCGCCAGCTCGCCGGGAGATATCTCGGTTGAGTTCCGAGGTATCTTATCTGCGCGATCAGACGGATCGTCTAGAACGCGAACGCAAGAACTTGATGGTTGTTCTTGAACGTGGGGGCTACATTTATCGGAAGAAGAAGGCTCGTACTGACAGTACGGCCTGAGTCGCCCCACGTAAGACGTAGGATGCGTGCGCATCCTACGTGGCAATTCGATCGTGTATGCATTGCCCTTGCGATGCAACACTCGAAATGGCCCAATGTATTTCGGCCGTAGTTTACTACTTCCGACACTAGTGACTGCATGTCCGGGTAAGTTTACCGTAGACAGTAGTACTAGGTCGTTAACTTTAAATGAAAGAACATTTGCTCTTCCATTCTTGTCTGCGTTCCGTTTCTGACGGTCCACTGCATTTACGATGGAGTCCTGAACGAAACGGACTACCGCTTCTCGAGTCAGCAGGAAGTTCTCTGCTGACTCTTTGTTTTGTCTAGCAGTGCGCTTCGTGCGCACTGCTAAGAGATTGCTCTCTTCTTCAGCGAGGTTGTCTTCTTCCTCGCTGGCATAATCGTTGACGATGATGAATATACCAGCATCTTCATCATCATCCGAGTCAGTAATAGCGCGCCGCTACTACTGAGGTGATCTTCTTCATCGATGTCGACTTGATCGGCATCGACATCATACGTGACGACGTTAGCGTCGACACGTGATGAGCAAGAGCCAAAACGGTTTTTTGCTCGAGCGAGTCCCTCCCCCCTTATCCAAGAGTCACACTCTAGAAGGGTGGGCACACGTGGATGGCGTAGGCCATTCACGTAAAACGGTGTGTGCTGTGTGGAAGCATGCACCGAATTATTGATGGCGAATTCCACCATGGGTAGAATTCGCTCCAACTCGGAAACGAGTGGAAATATCCTCGAAGGATCTCTTCGAGAACACGTTTCGCACGTTATGTCTGACCATCTGTTTCTGGATGGTCAGAAGTAGACATCTTCAATCGTGTATCGAGAGAACGGAACACGGTTTGCCAAAATTCCGCCGTGAACCGAGGATCACGGTCAGATACGAGTTCACAGGGCAACTCGTGGAGTCGGAAGATCGTGCCAAGAAAGACACGAGCACAGCCGGATGCCGCGATGGACTCGGGCACTGCAGCAAGATGCACCATCTTGCTGAACGGGTCAACGAACACAAAAATACCATTATTTTTGTAAGCGTCTTCGGGAAAACCGAAGACGAAGTCCATTGAAACGGACTGCCAGCAGTCTGTCGGAACAGGCAGAGGCTGTAATGGTGCGCGGGATGAAGGACTAGGCTTCACCCGTTGACAAACCTCGCAAGCACGTATGTACTTGCGTACAAACTGATAATGTCGGGGCCAGTAAAAGTCACGACTTAACGTGAGGTAAGTCTTTTCTCTCCCACGATGGCCACCTGTTGGGGCATCGTGACAGTCATACATGATGCGTAATCGCAAATCATTATGAGTGGGGACGACGACACAAGGCGCGTCGCCGTCAACGGCTGTATAATATAAAGGTCCGTTACGCGTTGTGTACCGATCCGATGAGGATCGGTACAAAGCCGGTAAATCCTTCAATGATTTACTGGATGGATGCATAAGATGATCCAGTAATCGCAGAAGATCCTTATCTTCTGCGTATGCCTTTCGTACGTCGTCAAGTAAGCTTGACGACGGAACACTGGCTGTCAGTGTCGCAACAGTGGGCTTATCCTCACTGTTGAATTGTGCTACCGGCTCGAAATCGGGCCGGCGCGAAAGCGCATCAGCGACGACGTCAAGTCGTCCTGGTTTATACTCCACGGAGAAGTTGTACTCCGCGAAGAAAGACAGCCACCTCGCCATTCTCTGCGAGAGTTGTGGGCTGTTTACGGCCGTGCGTAGTGACGCATGGTCCGTATAGACAACAAACGGTCTATCTCCCAAGAGATAGACGCGAAGCTTAGCCATTGCGTACTTCATGGCAAGGAGTTACTTGTCATGCACTGGGTAATCAGGCTCAGCTGCTTGCAGCTGACGCGATTGGTAACAGATGACGCGCTCCGCGCCATCTGCATCGAATTGCATTAACGAACAGCCGATTGCAAAATCGCTGGCGTCACAGACCACATGAAATGGTCTGTCCTGATCTGCAATCGCCAATATCGGCGACTGCATCAAGCTTTGCTTGATACCTTCAAAGGAACGCTGACACTCAGCGTTCCATGACCATTTGACATTTTTCTTGAGTAACCAAGAAAGATGTACCGTCATCTCGGCGTAGTTGCGCGAGTACTTGTGCAATTACGCCGCTAGTCCAAGGAACTTCCTTAGTCCCTTAACATCGACTGGCACTGGCCAGTAAGTGATCGTCTTGGTCTTTTCGGGATCAGGGCGTACGCCGTGTCTACCCACGATGCACCCAAGAAGTGGTATTTCGCTAGCCGCGAAGATACACTTCTTGAGGTTGGCATACAAATTATGCTTGCGCATAAGTTAAAGGACTTGATGAACGTGAGTTCTGTGAACTTCAACGTCCGTCTTTCCGTCCATAGCCCGACTATGGACGAACACATCGTCGAAGTAACTCGTTGCGAATCACGCACCGATCTCAACAGATTTGTGACACATCTGTTAAACGTTGCAGGGGCATTGCTCAGACCCTGTGGCATCACTAGCCACTCCCACAGCATACCGATGGGGGTTCTCACTGCTGTGAACGGGATGCCCCGTTCACGCATGAGGATCTGATAGAATCCATCCATCAGATCCATGGACGAAAAGATGGCACTCTTTGACATACCATCCATGATGACGTCCTTCCTCGGCATCGGCGTCTGAGCCGGTACCGTTGCAGCATTCAACTTGTTGAACGCGTGCACTATCAACCATCCTCCTGTGGCCTTTCGCACACAGAAGGTCGGAGAGGTGTGAGGGGATGTTGATTCCCTCATATGGCCTGCTGCTAAGCGATCGGAAAAGAACTTGTCGATCGCTAGTGCTTGTTCACGAGGCAGTGGCCACTGCTTCATGACACAGTACTTCGAGCCCGGTTTGAGCTCGATCTCGTGTCGAGTGCCTTTGTCCTTAGACAACTCGCAAGGTACGGATTCAGGGAACACATCCCTGAATTCGATCAAATCCTTATACAAAGGATTTGCCTGAAGTGACTCCCAGGATTGAGACGTGTATCGCTCAATCCGAGTCTTCTCATCGAGGACACTTTCGTCCATCGATAAGCTGCTGAGAACCCGTTCGTTCTCAGCAAATACTGTCGCCGACCGAATATCGGCCACATACTCATCCGCTGTGACGAGTATGCAAATCTGCTTGACTTTGCCACTACGCAGATCACGCAAGAAGCGTTTCGGTTCTAGCGTAGGCAATTGAGTTATCTCCGAAGTTAACTTCGGAGGCGCAATCAGAACAAGCGTATAAGCGCCTACGCTTGATCCGTCATTAACCAAGACGTTCAACGTCTCGGCTACTTCTTGGTAACTTCTTTCCACAGGTTGCTGAAGGCATAATCCTTCAGCAAGTGACTCTTGAGGAATTCCTTCCTCAAGTACGTGGGAAATTATTCCCTCGACGTCTTCTGACTGTGGCTGTGCAACCACAGTCAGGTACCGATCCTCTACGGTCGACTCTCCAGTCAACCTAGGATTATCTCGTTGTTGTTTGTGGACAACTGGTTTGCTTTTACTAGGATATTGCTCGCTAGGCAAGCATCCATGTCCCGGCCCACTCGACTTATTTGAGTGGTGGACATTCGGCGATGTCTGTTCTTCTGTAAAGCCGCCGGAAATTTTCTACACAGTGTAGTGATCAGCCACAATGAGGTCTTGTGCAGTTGTGCTTACGACCGTACCGCTAGTGAGTCCATCGCAGTCACTCACAGTACACCCACACGCTTGTGGACGCTCCATGACGTTCATCAGATGGCCATCTGATGAACAAGTGGAAGGCATCTTCACGGATCGATGCTACCAGCCCACCCTTGGCTCGTACTTTCTGAGCCGAGGTAATTACAGGATGACATCAAATTTGTCATCCAGATCCAGTACGATGAATTCATCATCGTACTGTTCGCCCTCCAACGTGTAGTGGATTCCTACTACACGTTTCTTAACGGTAATTGATGCGCGTGTTGCAAGGCGCACCGTCATCCTCGTGAGGGGAATGTCGCGCTCAACGAACTTGATCCTACGACCCTCTAGTGACTGGCGACGAACAAGTTGTTCGACGCCCCACAGTCTAGTAGGGCACGAAGCGACAAATCATTTGTCGCTTCCAACTTCAAGGTGATGAGCGAAACGTCATCACCAGGTGCAGAGGCACACAATGATTGTGTATCTGGAGCAACTTTCGTCAAGAGATTTTCAAATTCTCTTAAGGTTGCTGGATCAGTAGGGCGCTCCGCCCCTACTGACCCCGTCCATTTTTTGATGGTCCGTTTCGCTGTTGCGGCTTCGCAACAGCGCTGGACCCACGCCCATTGCCCTTCTTGGCGAACGGTCGTCCATTTCTCTCAGTACTGTTTGGTACTGGGCGTGGAGCACTACACTCATATGCGGAGTGCCCTAACTTCTGACAGCAATTTCACTTCAGCAATCGCTTGTTGTTTGAAGAGCGAGGTCTCTCGCTCTCAACATAGCAGAGGTCCATTGGTTCTGGACCTCCGATCTCTTGTCGTCTCGGTGGACGATAAGATTTTGAGCTAGCATGAGCCTGTCTCATGCTAAAGTCTTCCTGTTCCGCGGCTGATATCGCATCTTTCAGCGTATTCAGCTCTAGGCGGAACAGATGGCTCCTGACGGGCCCTTCCGCGAGCCCTTGCATGAACACCGTAATCAACGTGTGTTCATGAACTGGGTTAGCAGTTATACTACTCGCGAGGAGTCGTACATGTTGTGCGTAAGCGTGCACATCACGCTTACCCTGCTTGAATTTCAGGAGCTCAGAACGAGCCCTGAACTCAGCCCGTGGCGACTCAAACGTTTGTCTGAGCCGGGACTTGAAGTCACCTAGCGACCTAAACACATTTGGGTCGCTACTCTCGAGCCCCAGGGACCAAGTTTTGGCACGTCCTGCCAAGTGGGTTTGAGCAAATGTGAGTTTCATTTGCTCATCTTCGACGCGAAGAGCCCTTAAGGCTCTGTCAAGTTCGATAAACTACAGTAACAGGGAGTCCTCCGGGACTCCACTGTACTTGGAGATGTCAACCTTCATGACCTCGGGACGACGCGCATGTGCCGTCCCGTCCACAGCAGCATGGAATTGCTGCTGTCTCAACAGCTCTGTCTGTTGAGCACCGATTTCTCCCAACTGCTCGGCCTGTTGAGAGCCTTGCTGGTGAAGCAAGGCTACTTTCTCCCTTTCGGCGACAAGTTCATTTTGGATAAACTTGGCTATAGCGGCATGTTGTTGGTCTCTGTCTAGAGACTCCAACATGGCGCCAATGGCGAGCTCGCCTACGGTAGAACTCATTCGTTCTACCGCACCCCATTCGATGTCACTCAAATGGGTAAACCCTTCACGCGTGGCGTGAAAGGTCTCTTCATCATCCAACATGTTCATGTTGGATGTTGTGGTCCTTGGAAGGACTACAAAGTGATACCAGGTGTAACGGGGCACACCCTTGCGTGAACTTAACGCAAGGGTTTAAATGCCCCGACAGGCCTTCACAAGGCAAGCGAGGAAGCGTAGATAAGGGAAAAGTAAAACCGTTGTATTAATATAATTAAGTCTTTTGTTAATGTCTCTCTGTTTAACCTGACTTAATTATGTTGATCTAACTGAGTGTATGGTGACGTCTCGTCACCACTCATTGCGCGCGTCTTGCGGCGATTGGTGGGTTGATATCACCATGATATCAACCGATGAGCAGACTCTTTGGTCGACCCTTCAATATCACCACTATCGGTGATATTGTTCGAAGAATATTCAACATAATATTCTTTATTGTCATTGTTTCTTAAAATGACAATTCCATGTAACGGGCTGCCCCGTTATAGACGGCCTGGAGTTTACCGAAAAAATGGGGTAAACACCTTCCATCAAATACGACGACCAAGGTTCAGACGACGAATGCCGATATCATCGCGGCTTAAACGCAGTTCCACCACCGTCATCCTGTACAGCATGTGATCGTGTGATCGATTGAGGCGAGCGCGGGTGATCAACAACGCCGACACCACCGACCTCTTATTGTCATAGTTCTATCGGTAGCAGAATGGACCGAAATCTCAATCACCACGATTGCCAGTTGCCCCAATATCCCGCAGATCCTTTTGCTGAACCCTTTCGTCTACTTGCTATGCTGATGGAGAGGAAAGAAGAATGAAGGAGGCTAAGGCGGCGGAGGTTGAGCTGGAGCAGGAGTTAGAAGTTAAGCTCGAAAGGATCCGCATTTACTGCCTAGGGTCGGTTATGGAGCTGCTACTTGATTTCATTGGAGGGTGTGACGGTTCTCATCTGGAGCTGACTGACGACGAAAACGACAGTATTTTGCCACTACCCGACTGCGCCAACACACTTGCTGCGTTTATGTACGCACCCCAAGAAGCAAAAGCGAGCAAATCGTGATACACCTCGTTCTTTAACGCTAGTTTGCAATTTTAGCCACAAAATCTAGCTTCGAACTTAGCCGCCTCTAGACGAGGTCGATGGACGCCATAAATGACAGCTGACCGGAGGATATTACGTTGTGGAGGACATCGCCTATCGGAGATAGCACTGTTCTAGAAGTGATTCGATTGCTTCGGCTCTCGTCACCCACACAACCCTGCACGCCCTATGCTACGTTGCGATATCAAAATAAATTCTAGCGATCACGACATAGTGACCGCTTGTAATTCAAGTACAAGGACAAAAAGTGGCCGCTAGGGAAATGGCTCTCTGACAAGGTCACCACGTGAGCATCGCGGTGAGATGAATAGTCGATCGACATCCAGGTCACGTAGCTTCGGCACGCTGCATCAATCTCTTCCTCTAACACCGACAAAGCCTTAATTTCTCAGCAACTGTCGTGAGTGCGCCTAAGGTTGTGCTAAACTGCTGCTCTAACGTAGCTCGCGCTTGCACAACGTCACGAGAGCCGTAGAGGTGACGTCAACGTTTATGATGTCGAGCATTGAACTACGCGCCAACGTAGGTCAATACTACACACCCTATATACGACACGACTGGGACTTTGTGATAGGTTACAAGACACGAACACTACTTCTCCGGACTGCATGCGGCTAGATCAAAAACAAGCAGGGCGTATATGCTCCACGTTATGGATCACGAAGGCCTATAAACCAAGCTAGAATAATGTAGTACTCTTCATGTTGTAGTCACACAAATCATCGCGACAAATGTGCACTTGCACGAGCTAACGAACATTTGCCTGTGTATTCTGCTCTGTTGCCGTATCCCGTTGCAGGTATGGCCGGTACGTAAATTACGTATACACGAAGATAAAAAGTGACGAGGAAAACCAGTGTGAAGGTGTGCGACAGCGTGTGCGCACGGAATGGAGCATAAGATGCAAAGTTAGAGTACTTGAATCACGCGCCGTGGATTTCATTTCCACGGCGCCAGCTCATCGATGGTATGCTGAAGCTAGCTCCTATACCATTTGGTGCAGAATGATATCGTTTGCGAGGCGTGCTCGGACAGCGCTGCAGAGCAACCGAGGACGACAATGGGGTCATTGCCTCGTGTAGGCGATTACGAAGTTGCCGTTGCGAACAGGGGCGACGACGTCAATCGTAGATCATTTTGTCTCACGTACCGCTTCGTCATTCGTTGAAGCATGTATTTTCTTGGCAGGAATCATGATACAATCTACGACACCGAGCATTAGCCATAGACTAGGCATTAACACGCGTCACCGCTTGAACCGTTGACGGCAGGTAGGACGTGGCGTAATCGGTCGTGGCCTGCCACGTGGCGCAGCTTCTTCTGGTCGATCTTGACGGAAGACTCGATCGATCGGTGCTGGCGGCGTATCGGTGTCGATACATTACAAGCAATTAAATGTCAAAACGATGCTGAGTCTGTAACCGTGTGGTCCGATCGGTCAAGTAAAGCGTCTGTACTGGTTTTTTAAGTCAGGTTGAATTTGGTAGGAGAAGAGACGTGGTCGTGGCAAAATCCGGTCCAGATAAACAGTGCAGAAGGCGTGCGTGCGATTACAAATCAGGGATCCAAAGATTGCGGCGAAGACGAACTCCCTACGCCCCCCAACAACGACTGCTTGGAAATGATTTATGACGCCCACATCGAGTCCCGAGCCGTCCTCGATCTTTGCTCATTTCCAAACTTCCCGAACAACAGTCACACCTCCTCGACCGATTCACCATGGCCCCACACCTGAAGCTCACCTACTTTGACATGAAAGCCCGTGCGGAGGTAAGCCGTATGCTGTTCCACTATGGCGACGTTGCCTTTGTGGACGAGCGTCTTTCGCACGCCGACTTCGGAGCAATGAAGTCAAAGCTCCCATTGGGCCAAGTGCCTCTGCTGGAAATAGACGGCGCTGTCTACCCTCAGAGTATGGCGATCATGCGGTACGCGGCCAAGCGAGCTCGACTGTACCCCAGCGACCCAGTAAAGGCCCTCAAGGCTGATGCGGTGTCGTACTCGCTGAATGAGCTGACCGCTCCGTTCATCGAATTCACGATCTTTACCCCTGATGCAGACGAGAAGGCCAAGAAAAGGACCGCGTTCCTTGAGGAAAAGGTGCCCAAGGTCCTCACCGTCGCGGAAAACCTCGTGGAGGGAAAGTTCCTCACTGGCGACTCCATGTCGTTCGCGGACGTGCAGCTCTTTGACTTTGTCGAAAACTGTGTCAAGGTGTTGACCCCGACATTCGATATGTCCGCGCTCCCGAAGCTGGAGGCTCTCCTCAAGAACGTTGCGGCGGACCCAAAGATCGCTGCGTACCAGGCTGGCAGCAAGTAACAAGGTTGCGGGGAACAGCAAACTAGACATCACACACTGACGGCCACGTGGCTGAGTACTTGTAGCGGTGTAGCTGAGATGAGTACTGGCAAAAGTGGACTCGTGCAACACAAAGAGTGTCGTGAGAGAGAAGTAGATGCAATATAGCTGTTGCCTTTTGCTCTCCAGTCGCGCACGGTGTTCACCCTTCTGGATTGCATTGAATGGGTCTTGATTGTCGAGATGGTCAGACAGATAGAAGCACTCTGTCAACGCATGACGCAATAGGTTCAAGTATTACTCTAGATGCATGACTGACACAGGGAGGGGTGCGCGGCACAAGTGACCTCGTCTGGAATATGAGGGGCATTTTGCCGCGGCAGTTCATGTCCAGTTTCATGCTTGCTCGCGTGCGGACTTCGGATCTGCACTATGCATCTACTTCGATTGCAGTGACGGGAGACATTTACTTGCGTGCCGGTTCGACGCATCATGCGATCTCAAGATTATCATGCGGTTCATACCTTTTCCGCCACGACTCATTCGTTTCTGAGCAACACTAAACTTCGCGATAGCAGGCAATACGACCTCTCGTACGTGAATAGATTGTCGTACGAAGCGCTTGCTCTAGACCGACACAAACATGAATAAGGGAAGCAAACGAGGTTTCTCAGCACGGGAATCGCCGGAAGACGGTAAGCACCTGTTAAGAAGCGTTGACATAGAGAAATGCTGAGCAAGCTTACATTCGCTGCAACTACTGTTCGATGATACCTCGGGATGTATGGGATGCATAACTGCATCGGTCTCCCGCGCTCTAACGCAACAGCAAACTCGCTATAGTGGTCTAGGAATGAAGTCCTGCATCCCGATTGCTCTGGCAAATTCGTCGATGCCGTGACCGAAACGCGCTTGATCGGACTTTGACCGCAACACACACCTACGAGCTGTATTCCATCTACAAAGTGTCTGCCAAAGTAGACGCCGCATGTGACTCATTACGGGTCGGCGAGATAACGATTGTGCTTACTGCGTAGCTTCTGAAACTGTCTACACGAAGCCCGACTGCAATCTGACTCGAGTGCATTCTGAAGCACATTCTCCATCCTACATCTCAGTTTCCATAATGGGTTGCCGTAGGTACACGATTGTGAAAACAGAACCGATTGATGCAGTTTTATATTGCTGATTTCGCGTCAGCGAATGAGAACATCAGCTCATGAATATAGCGGTGTCCTTTCGGTCATTGTGGACGGAAGGATGGTTTCTGTTTCAGCACGTGGCACGAAGTCGTCGATAAGAATGCTTCTCGGTCGACACTTCAACTGCATACGCATACGGTCATCTGCAATCGATATCACCGAACACGTTTTCTTGCTTTGACAGACGCGTGGCTTGTGACACCTAAACTCATACTTATGACCTTACCAAGTTTGCTTCACGAGACGTCAATTGATTTACGATCTTTCGTACATTGCACACTGCGACAAGAGTCTCTGCCGACCGCGCGTTTTGTCGGTTTCAGCACTGCTTGACGCTACTGTCTTTATCCTGTGCATTTCTGCTTACGCATGTAAGAGACAAGTTTCAAGCACGCGAATTGGAGCAGTTCCTACGTGTAAAGTTGGTACGTACAACTTGTTGTGATGTGCTTCCTTCACATCTACTGCTGAGTAAAGTCTGGTACAAACACACGATGGCCGAATGGAAAAGCACAAACATTCGCGACAAGATCGAGCAAACTACAACACGCACCAAGCTTCTGATTACACAAGCACTCTAGACAATCACGATACCATCGCAGCAACTATGACACTTATGAGTGTCAATAAGACTTTACACATACCCAGGCTTGAGTGCTGCCTGTCACATCTTGCTCGTGGATCGCAAGGTACCGTCATTCAGCATGGCTCGGGCAGCCTTGACTTTGTAAGTCGCACTCTGCACCCCGCGGGCATGGAAATAGGTCCAATCAAATCCCTAGTGTGAAAAAACACAACCAACAACGGTATCCCAGAAGCTCCTACACAATAAGTGCGTGAGCGCTATATGGCCACATGATGACGAGCAGCCACGCCAAACGATAAGATGTCGAGCAGGGTAACGACGTCCAGTCCAAGCTCTTTGCAACACTCGCTTCGTAGTGCAGCTGCCGATATAGCTTGAAGCAGTGCCAGAAGACACGACTTTTTTGACAGTCTTCACGTCGCAAGTAGCGCAGTGCGTCAAAGTCGTTGCATCACGCCTGCGATTTTTCCTTCATTATCTGGTGACGAAAACAACCGATCATGTTAGCAACATTTGCTTTGAATGAGCGTGCAGCTTTCCTTACCTCGTTAATCTTCTCGAGATCGTTTGCAAGCTTGCTGCTCTGCTTCTGTTGCTTCCGGTGAGCGTTCTTCTTCCTATCAGCGTCAACGGTATTGCCACTTAGCCCTGCTGCCTTACGACGTCTGGAAGTCTCTTCGTCATCCTCTTCGTCGCTGTCTTCCAGCACACCAACATCCTGATACTCTGCGTAGTCGTTCGCTCCGCCAGTCATCTTGGCCTCCTTCTGTCTCTTCGCCCGCTCTTGCTCGACCTTCTTTTGGGCTTCCACCGCTTTCTGCAACGTCTCCTTCCACAACCGCTCTGCGTCCTCCTCTTTCTTTCGAGCTACTCGCTCCTTTTCAGTGATAGACGCACTCAGGTTCTCAAAGTATCCTACTGTCCCTGTCGCCTCTTTGTTGGATAATGCAGCCGATTGATTGTCAATCCGCTGGTCGATCGGAACATGCTCGCCCACATCGGGAAAGATATCTTCGTCATCGTCGACGGTAGTTGCAGCTCCATTTTCCGCAATTGCATCCTCCACAACACCCTCTTTATTACCAGCACATGCACCACCAGTCACCTCTTCTTCGCAATCGCCAGTTCCGTCCGCATTTCTCTTTTTCTTTCGCATCTTGTTGCCTTGCTTCCGATTGGTCATCACTTGCTTCACTCGTTCAATCAGCAACTCGTCAACGAAATCGCTCACCATGTCATCTGGCTCCGGGCAGTCTTCTTTGCTTCTCTGCACACTCACCGGAACACTCGCACTATCCGCCGCCGATGACAGAGGAAACGTGTAGTACATTCTTCCCGGTAAAAACAAGTCTGAATTTACGGGTGCACCGGTCGCTGGTGTGCTCTGACATGCATAAAAGTACACCATTCTCCCCATCCGTGTCTTGAACGTGGGTGTGCCATCACGAGATTTTGGTGCCGCGCCCTCTTTAGCAACAACAGACCCCCTACTCTGTACCTGCTGTATCTTTTCAGCCTGTAGCTTCTGCTTCTCCCGCCTTAATTGAGCCAAGAGGGCATAGTCCAAGCCTTTCACCAAGTGTGTGTGCTCCATATCTCCACCCAAGAACTTGCTCTCGTCAACGTCAACATGCTTATACGCTTCGGCGTCGATCATGTCTCCCGCGCTGCCTGTACGTCGCTCGGCCGCTCGATCTCGATACAATGTCGATCGCCCTGTCGACTTGCCCTCGACTCCACTTGGCAGCGCAGCAGTCGTCGACTTCTTACTCTTTTTCTTGCCTTTCTTCGCCATCAGCTTCTTCACGTCCTGCAGTTCCGTCTCTGTAAAGTTGCGCTTCGCTCCATTGCCCTGTCTGCTGCGAGGTGGCGTGCGGCTCGCCAGCATCTGCCGGAAGTCGTCCTGGTTCATCGTGTCGGGCGTCTACAAAACGTGAAACACGATACGCACAAATGATCATTTCTGACAGTGTGACAGAGCTCGTCGCGGATTGGCAGACAGCAAATTGCTGTTTTAACCACTCGTAGGACGTGGATTTATTCATTGGTGGAGAGCGGCTGAACAGTACCCGTAAAAGCAGGCTGCATGTCGACGGGTTGCGGCTTACAAATCGCAAGTGTACCGCACCTCCGACTCCGATTTGGACGACGAATTAGCAACCGCACACCTCCAGCCAGCGGGCGCCACTGCTATCATCATTTTTGCCTGGTCTACTAACTTGCTCGAGTTTCCAGCTGCAACGGTGCGTGTATGTCTTCTATTCCGCTCTGTCTCTCTATGTATACTGGATATGTAGGGGCTGTGCACACTGCTCAGCTCAACTTGTGTGCCCCGTGTCTACGGTGGCTACTCAGTGCCGTCCCGGCCCCTGCATATGCACCACTGCCAATTTGAGCCGCGGACTTCTACAGATGATGGTAATGTTGGTGTTGGTGGTGTGCTCGACTGACTTGCAACCGTGCTCTGTGGTCATGTAAAGAACGATGGCGGACGCTATTACTCTCGCGCGTGAACGCCTTGCGGCCAAGTTTGGCGACGTCCGCACGGGCGGCAAAGGCAGTGTGCGCCGAAAGCGCAAAGTCGCGCACAAGACGGTCTCGGTCGACGACACGAAGCTCGGGGCGGCGCTGAAGAAGCTGGGCGTGACGCCCATTCCCGGCGTCGAAGAGGTCAACCTCTTTAAAGCCGACGGTCAGGTCATTCACTTTCAAGCGCCCAAGGTGCAAGCGTCGATCGCTTCCAACACGTTCGCTGTGAGTGGATACAACCAGACCAAGTCGCTGCAGGAGCTGCTGCCAGGCATTATCAGTCAGCTTGGCCCGGACAACCTCGCCAACTTGAAGCAGATTGCCGAGTCGTACACAGCTGCTCAGAAGGCGGCGAAGGCTGCGTCGGCTGCTGCTGCAGACGATGACGACGATGACGAAGTACCGGACCTTGTCGACAACTTCGAGGACGTTAGCCAGCAAGATTAAGAAAGACTGGCGACGTCGGCGACCTGCAGTGTCGACGAGTGACAAGACGCGAGAGGTGCTGGAAGATATAGTTTTGCTGCAAGTGCTGGTTGCGTCGAAGTGCGAAGCTGTAGCGGGCATTGTCTGTGGCGGTGATTGGTAGGGTTGACACCGAGCAGCGTAACTTCTAAAGAGAGTTCCAGTACAACTAGTACACCAGGCATTGAACTGTTACGGAGGCGACAAACTGCTATGTATGTATACGGCATCTGTGTAATCGTGACCGTACCGGTGTGGTAGGTGGCCTTCGTTGCTCTATACTGCCTCGTCTCCCATTGTCCCAGTCAACCGACAAACCCGCCAACCGATGGCGCAGCTCAATCTGCTGCTTCGCAAGTACGCGTTCCAGTTACTCCTTCACAGTCACAATGGCCTTCTTCCAGTCTTTCTCCTTGTATACATAGCGACCTCGAAACGCGCGCTTGAACTTGCCTGTTACCATTAGGATCAAACAGCTTAGAGCGGAGGGGGGCAGACTGCCACGAGTATACACGTGCGTGTATACATATCGAGGTATACACGTACCTTCATAGTTCATCGTGTTGACCTTCGTCACGGGCAGATCGTACACCTTCGTGAGGTACTCTTTAATCTCGTGCTTTGTATAGTGCGGCTCCACGCGGAAAACGTACTGGTTGTCGCGCAGTCGCGTGCGCGCGTTCTTGCCCATGAACGTGATGGCCATGTTCGGGAACTTGACGCGATTCCACACCATCGTACAATTTGTATGTATGGCCTTGCGAGGGTTCTTTAAAGTTTATGGACAGTACCGTCGACCTTGTCGTGGTGCTGGGTTTCAGCCAATCAAGAGCGGCTCATGGGAGTCACTCGCATTCGAGACACGTATAAAACCGTTTAAACGACAAAAAGCAAAATGTCCGCGAGAGCTGGCAAGTGCTTCGAGTGCATTTTGCAGGGCGAAGTGGTACGTCCTCGCGGAGAGTGATAGATACAAAGAAGACTCATTTGGCTCAACTCGATCCGATTTGGGCTATCTGTGTGTGTATGCGTTCTGTCTCTGTGTCGCTTGGTACCCTGTAACTCACTTGTTTGGTACTAGAACTTCCAACACTTTCCCTCTTTCCTCGAGCGCCTCGGAGGACTATGTGACGAGAGCGTTGTGAAGGTGATGAAGCCACGAAATGCTGCTGCAAGTATGATGTGTGGAAACAATAGTCGTCACTCGCTTGCGATTGTGTACATGTATGTCTTTTGCGCTTGCAGGAAGATATCGCGTACAAAGAGTACGTGTACAACTTTGACGACAAGTGTCCGCAGTATATCCAGGGCGTACCGCACTACGAAATTCGTGCGCGTCATGTGTTCTCGGGGTCCACGACGTTTCAAGGTCAAGCAGTTGAAATGCCGTCCGATGGCGGACAAAAGTGGTGCGTGGAGCAGACTTTGTTGTCCTGATCAGTGTGGTATTCGAACTCTCGTTGACTAAATGGGAGGGTTCTCTTGTGAGTCTTGAAGGGAACTGAGGTACATTGGACGATGGGAACGCAAGAAAATGTCGGAGCACGTTGGCAGTGCACCGCTGGGTGTCCCGTTTCGCAGTCAAATTGCCGTGTCGGTCGGGCAAAACGTTCGCTCGTTTCTGGGCACGCTTGGCTTCCGGTAAGACTGGAAGAAGCGACTTGCCCCACTGGCGTCTTTTCCGATGTGATTGTGACTGTGTGACTGTCGCTTATGGTAGGCATAGCTACAGGTACATGCGTCTTGGGACAAGGTGGCAATTTTGCAATGGCATTACGATTGAAGCTACGCGGATGAAGGCGGTAATGTACCTCACACGACCAAACGGCCTCTGTTCTCAGGTAATAACTATCGTCTTTGTACGCGCTTAGCTGGAAAATGAGGACGTGAAGGACGAATACCGCTTGGTGGATCTGGAAAACCTGCGCGTTGAAGCGCTGCTCGTGGAGATATTTGCGCTTACGACGGACGAGAAGATTGACGAGGCATCTCAAAAAATTCGCCGATTTGCCGTGGACTTGGATCCGTACTTCATTGAGCGTCCGTCTGAAGGCAAGGAAATACTACACAGTACGGCTACGTTGGCTGCCGAGGTACGACGCAAACGTCCGCGGCCGTAGTGGCTTGAGGCGCATCGTGAAGGTGATGGCATAGAACGGAGATGCAATGTGGAGTGGACTGCGATGGCGGACACGCGGTGATTGAATTCATTTGAATGGCGTGTATTGGGTTGCTGAGGAATAAAAATTAGTTGGAACCACGAGGTCCTTTGTCGAGTTTCTGCCAGTCGCTTTTGCCTTGGTCGCAATAACGTCAACAAGTCGCACAATCGGTGAGCGCTAACGAGTCTCTAATGACAGTCACAGGCAAAGCCTTTCTGCTTCACGGCTCTGTACTGCCGCGGCGTCTGAGACAGCCGAATGACCTCAGGTGCAGCAGGTTCCTCCATCTTCACGGTGCTTTCGTCGACAGAGTTCTTGGCCTCTTCCTTTTGTGCGCGAAGATCATTCACCATGCAATTTATCAGGCATTGAAACGCATCGTTAATGTGCTCACCGCTCTTGGCGGAAGCACGGAACCACTCGACGATATTGTTCTTTTCCACGCACTTTTGCAAGTTCACACCAAGATCAAGCGCGCCCATGGGGTCGACCAGCAAGTCGCTCTTGTTGGCAATCATTACCACAGGCATCTCCGCGCCGTTTTTCAGGTGCTTACAGCATCTGTCGATCTCACGCTTCCAATTCACCACGGCATCGATCGTATTGGCTCGAGTGATGTCACACACAATGACCGCTCCTTTTGCTTCACGAAAATATCCACGCGTAAACTTGGCAAAGCGATCTTGACCCGCAATGTCCCAGAGCTGCAAGCTGATCGTAAGCCGCTCATCATACTTGACAATCTTCTCCACGAAGTCTGCCCCAATGGTACTTACGTACGTCTCACTAAACTCGTCCTGATTGAACCGTCGAATGGTGCTGGTCTTTCCACAGCGAGCGTTGCCCACGACCAGCACCTTCATAATCACTCTTGCCGGCTCACTGTCGCAATCACTGTCACTAGACGAAGACGAAGAAGACTCGACGCTGTCTTCGTAATCACTGCTCTCAGCGTTTTCGGCATACTGAGCCACCATCTCTTGAATCTCTTCCTTCGTCGGTGCTGGAGCGTGCTCGAGCTCTTGCAGCTGCTGCTTCACATCTTCTAGACTCAACCGAGCTTTCACAGACTCGGTTCGCTCTTTAACAGCTGCGTCTGGATGAAGAAAAGCCGTTGGGGCACTGAGACCAGCTGTACCAACTTCAACATCGGGCAGCGTCCGTACTTCCGAGTCGTCGACTACACTATCGACGCTGCTGCAATGGCCGTGCAAGATACGCACGGAATGCTTGGAGCTAAACATGGCCGCTACATCGCTACGCTCGTTCATGTTGTATTCTCGTGCCACGTCCTTTCTTTTGCTCCTTCTCCGTCTTCTTCTTCAGCGACTGCGACGAGCTCTGCAAGTCGGGACAAGGACGGACCTCTTCAACGTGGATGCGCTTTTCAACGAATCATGCCGCGGTATCGGTTTCATCCAATCCGAATGCAGTAGCACGCGTTTCATCCAATCACGCTACTGGCATTGCACAAAACCTCGTTGGCACGCAGCATGACAGCCAAGGAGACACTCTTGGCTCTTCAGCTCAGTTGTCGAGGCGATGCTGCGCGCGAGTGCCTCGTCCGTGACTGGGTGAAGCTCGCAGACGAACGCAACGAGACGTCACTGTTTCATCAGCTACCGAAAAGCCCGTCAGGAGCTGCGATTGATTGGCTGAAATTGTACGAAGAAGTTGTGGCTCGTGGAGGCTTTACGCTTGTGTCGCAGCATCAACAATGGGCAGAGATTCTCGGCCCTACTGGCTTGAACATAAAGGGGCTACTGCCTTATCAATTAGCAGCTTATTACGAGCGCTTTCTGCGTGCTTTGGAGGAAAAGCAGCTCTTTGGACGCGATCTCCCGAGGAATACGACGACGACGACGAGCGTACTGCCCGGCAAGCGACGATCTTTTCAGCAACAGAGCAGTGTCAATGACATTAATGACGACGACGAGGCTCCAATTGCGACGATGCAAGATCTGCAGGATGCTCAAGGCGGCATGGGCGGGACTCCGCTGCCACGAGCGAACAAGAGGTTCAAGGCGCAGCGAGAGCTGCAGACACATCTTGGCACGCTGCACAGTATCGTGCTGGCTCTGGACTCTGAGATTCCGGAACAGGTGATGTCGGCGCTGAATTTACTGACCATTTTGTCATTCGGAGGCGAGTCAGGCGGTGCTGGTGGGACGGTCTCCGCGGCCGTAGCGAATGCAAACGCTACAGCCAATGAAAACGAGTTGGTGGTGGACAACGTTCCGGGATTGCTGGATGCACTGTATCGTCAATTAGTGACGTGCAAACTGCTACCGGATGAAAAAGAGGTGGAGCAGGACCTGGTGATGCGAAGGAGATTGCTGAACTTGACGGTTGGCGACGGCGAGCGTGAATTGCTAGACTCGACAGCGTTGATGGTACTGAACATTCTGCGCAACTTGGCGGTCGTTGGCGCAAATGAAAAGCCGATTGCTGCGCACGATGAGTTGTGCATGTTCTACATTATGGCGTTGCGTTACGTAAACAATAGCGACGCGCGAAATTGCCGTAGTGGACGATCCCGTGCAGCTGTGGAGATTGGCGACCATGTCTTGGATACATTGTGCGCCATTGCAAAGCGTATTGACTTTCTTGCTTTGCATCCACCCGCTACGCTTGAGATTTGGCACCCGCAGTACCAGTTGAGTTCGCAGCTGTGGAAAAAAGAACGCATTCTTCCGCTCGAGTGTCTGCTTCGCGAGCTACGTCGCATTCTGGTCGACCGCGATCTGAAGCAGCAGCGTCGGTCAGTAGTGCTCCGTGCGTGCGAACTGCTTACCAACGTGTGCCGCGACGTAGCCATCAAGAAATACCTGTCCGCGAGTCAAGCTCTCCAAGATCCTGCGTTACTCGATCGCGTGGTAGCATTGCTGGGGTGCTCGAGGCACGAGTTTCTCCCCCGTGGGTCGAAGCATCAAAAACAACAGCTGCAGCAAGCTCACGCGTTTCCGACGGAAGCAGACTACGACATGGATGCTGAAGACTCTGACGACGGTGACTCTGACGAGACTGACAGGGACGACAACAGCAGGTGGCCGGCGCCATGGGAGAACGACGGGCTGCCGTCGGGTATTGGCATGGGCATCGTACACGTGAGTCCAGAGGGTGTTCGGAACACTTCGTCATCGTCTCACGTCAGTGGTGCCCACGCGGCACAATCGATGGCGTTTGGCGACGATCAGCTCGATCACGAAATGCGTGATGCTGCGTTAGAAGTGCTTTTTCGCTTTTCTGACCATGACGACGCTACGAAGCTTCGAATGGCACAGCACCGGATGTGTATGCGGCGACTTGCAGGTTCGCTTCTGTCGTGTATCGGAAGGGTACGTGCAACAAAGCCCGTCCGACCATGTCAAGGATGAGTGGTCCATCCGTCACTAACCTCTCTCGCGTGTGTATGCTTTGTCGCGATACAGCCAGAAGCCGCTCGGATCACAGTCGCCACGCTGTGCAACATCTCGATGAATCGCGCGACGTTTCCGTACTTCCTCCCAATCGAGAAGGACTTGATCCTTGTCGCGTGTTCCGACGTCAGTGTCTCGGACATTCTCAATAACGTCGTGGCCGACGTCTACGGCATGCACTCTCTGTAGTGGTCATGAAGCAGTACAGACCAAGATCAAGCAACGCTGTATCAAATCGAGATGAAGAAGAAGAAGAAGAACAGAAAAACAATTGCCGCATTGTCTGGTTCAACCACACGGCGCCAACCTCTTGTTCCGATACAAATGAACACGCCAACCCAGCGTGAGACTCATCTACGTTCAAGAGCTCCTCTCTCTCTCTCTCTCTCTCTCTCTCTCCAACCCCTCGTCCGTCTGCTCGTTCCTGGCCACACGCGAGCGTCCGACTAAAAGCCCAGGCCTACCAGCCACTTGCGCACATCGACCGCGTGGTCGCCAACAACTTCCAAGCGACCTGGGCGTGCAATCACTTGTTTGCCTTCACAGACCTTGGACATCTCATCCCGCAGCTCCTGCTCGTCGCCCTTGTAGCGACGCAAAATGGTCAGCACCCGCGTGCGACCGTTTCGGTAGTCCCTGTACACTGGCAGCTGCAGTCCAAGTGCTGTGCGCTTGACGTGGAACGGAAGATCCGGCAGAGGCGATGCTGGAGCCGGTGACCAGCCATTGAAGCTCACGGTCTCCGGGACATACGTAGGCTCGTACTTCAGCGGAGGCACCACCACTTTGTCCTGCGGCTGGCGCTGCAGAGCACGTAGATTAGCAGGATGACGGGTCTTGCGCCGGATCTGGCGGTTGCTTGCCACGCGCTCAATCGCGTGGACGCTCACGAGCACTCGGCGCTGGAACATGCGGCACGGCGGGTGGTGACTGGTACGTAGCGGAGCCCTTGACGATTGATTGGGCGAGCGCTTGTCGGGCTTTGATTCGTGGAAAAGAGTCGCTTTCGCAGCTCTGATTCGTGGAAATGAAAGAGTACGTGACGCAGCATGGCTTCAGCCGTTGTCCCATCTATTTAGGTCACAGTTGCATGTTTTGCCCGGGTAACTAGCAGCTGTTCCTGTGGTCTGTCGTCATGCGAGCAAGCTGGTACTACTGCGTCGACACGCCATAGTCGGCACGGTAGGCGCGGATGATCGGTAGGTACGGGGCGTTGCAATCCGTTGCCGGGTCTGCGTTTTCGAGGAAAGCGACGAGCGTGTCCAGCGTCGCGATACTTACAACGGGAATGCCGAAACTCGCCTTCACGTGGTCAATGGCCGATCGCGTGTCTTCGACCGACACTCTCTCCTGACGGTCCAACGAGATGCATACGCCAGCGACCTGCGCGTTGGTTTTCGACAAGATGTCAAAAGCCTCACGGATCGCAGTCCCGGCAGTGATGACGTCGTCGACGATCAGCACCCTGGCAAACACATGGCACACACGAACAAACGAAAGGCCGTTATTCTCATACGCCAATGATTGCACCACACCACTCATGACGAACCTCTTGCCGGTCATGTCGGCACCAACCAGCACGCCGCCTTCGCCATGGTCTTTGGCTTCTTTGCGGTTGTACGCAAAGGGGATGTCGACACCGTACATATCAGCGTACGCGATGGCCACGGTAGCTGCAAGCGTAATGCCCTTGTAGGCGGGGCCAAACAGCACGTCGAACTCTACACCGCTGTTCTGTGGACGAAGCATGAAGCAGCGATAGACACAAACACACAGCAATGTCACCGGCAGTACACGTAGCAGCTGACTGCCTCAGGTGTACGTACATGAATGGCCTGGGCGTAAAACCTGCCGAGCTTGCCAAGCGCGCAACCCGTGCGGAACAGACCGGCATTGAAAAAGTACGGACTCTGCCGTCCCGACTTCAGCGTAAACTCGCCAAATTTCAGCACGCCAAAAGACAGCGCGAACTTGATAAACTCGTTGGCACTCGTATTGACCACGACCGACGGAGCAGGCGTTGCTGCCACCTTCACCTTGCGGACAGCATTGATGGCATCACGCAGGGACTCGGCAGCTTGTTTCGGGTCTGCGGCTTTGGAAATACCACGCGAAACAGGCACCAACAGACCAAGTCCAGACGCAGATAAACCAGCCATCACTGCTTCTTCCAAGTCGCCACCCTGTGCACCTATTCCCGGAGCCAGGATCCATAAATCAGGCGTCAAGGCACGTACGCGACGCAGAGCATCGGCGTCAGTAGCGCCCACCACGAGGCCAACATTGTCTTCGACGTTCCAGCGCTCGCACTTGACTGCCACTTCTTCAAACAGCGCGCGTGCGCCAACCGACAGCGTCTGAAAGTCATTGGCGCTGGCATTGGACGTCTTGCAGAGCACAAAGCAGCCACGATCGGGACGTCCTTTGACAAAAGGATCAATCGAGTCCTGACCCATGTACGGAGCCAACGTGACGGCGTGCGCCTCGAGCTTGTCAAAGGCCGAGACGGCGTAAGCAGCTGCGGTGGTGCTAATGTCTCCGCGCTTGGCGTCCAGAATCACGGGAATGCCATTGGGAATCGACTTGATCACAGTATGCAATGCAGTGATGCCCTCAGCCCCCAAAGCCTCAAAGAAGGCCGAATTGGGCTTAAAAGCCGCTGCTACGTGCTGCGTCTCTTCGATGAGACGCAAACAAAAAGACAGAGCAGCAGCGGCTGTTGCATCCGGTAGCTCTGCAATGTGCGGGTCCAGACCCACGCACAGGAGCGAGTCCACAGCGGCCACGCGAGCGCGTACAGAGCTGAAGAAGCTGATGGGCATGACGTCGAGTCGAGCGTGGAGTGAAATGCAAACGAGTGTGATTGGTGGAAAAAGTGCGAGAGAGCTGGGATTTGTGATCCTAAAAAGTAGGACAGATGGTGCGGTAGATTTGTGTCGAGCTATTGGTGAGACCAAATGCATGTGGGGCTACTGAGGTTTGATAATGATCAATCGGGCACTTTCCATTGCGCATCATAAATTTAGCTCTTGTTGTTCCTGAGATAGGATAAATGAAGAAAAGTGGGACGCTTGCGTCCAAAAATGGTATCGTGCACAAAAGTGTGAACTACCAAGTCATCTGCTGTTCTACAAGTCGATTGATTTCGCTCGGACACGTTGTGTGGGAGCATTGCATGTCTAGTGAAAAAAGCCAAAGCGACTCGTGTCACCCTATTGATGCCGAGCACAAAGGACACGACTTTGCATTCTATCGGCAAATCTGTGGCACGCAATTGCCATTTGGTCAAATCGGCTGTGCCATTTTGGTCGCATGTGTCCGCTTTTCCGTGCACTCTTCTTTCGTCCAATCCCGCGACGCCAGCACAGATAGTGCCCTCGGAATCACGACACTTTTTCACGAGCGGTATTCCTCCTCCCTCCGGCCGGCGCAGTTTCGACGAGCTCCGACGCACGTCGTGGCACGAGGTTTCCACTGGGTCCAGCACAACTGCGCTGTGTCTGTGTCTGCTCCGCTTTGTACAACAGGAGATCCTCACGACCATTCGCTAAGTGCTGTGTTCCTTGGGCGAAAGCAGTCGCTTAGAGTGGCAGACCTCTAGACTCGATGCTGGACGACAACCGCAAGATCGGCACTTTGCTGCTGGGTCTCGGCTTTGCCTTCTTACTACTGGGTGTGCTCATGATCTTTGATGCAGCCATGTTGGCACTTGGCGACGTGTTGTTTCTGAGCGGCGTGGCGCTCACGATTGGTCTGTCGCGGACCGTGCGCTTCTTTACGCGCAAAGAGCGATGGCGTGGCATTGTGTGCTTCCTGGGCGGTATTCTGCTGGTCATGCTACGGTACCCGGTGATCGGCATGATTCTGCAGAGCTTTGGCTTTTTGAACCTGTTTGGGTCGTTCTTTCCAGTGGCAGTGGCTTTTCTGCGGCAGACGCCCGTGATTGGAAACGTCCTGAGTCTTCCAGTGGTCAGTCAGGTTGTGGACCGACTAGCAGGCGTGCAAAAGCGTGGATATCAGGTGTGAGTGAGATGGAAGCAGGACGCACAACACGCAGCTGAAGACGTGACGAGCGAACGTTGAACGAAGGTGGACGGGTGCTGTAGAAGCGTTGAGCTTGTGGACGTTATGCTTGAGCTCGTGTGGTTTCGCGTAAGGGATGACAGCCGTGATGCAGCAATGACAGCAATGATGTGGCAGGTCTTCTTGTGTAACACCCGCGGGCTGCTGCATCTATTATAAAGAGCGCAACGATGGACCGCAAACTTGACTCGTAGATTGCTTGTTGGAATTGATATCGTCAGGTCGCTTGGTCTTTTTATCGAGTCACTTGTGGACACGTGCCAAGCTCTTGACTTCCTTGAAGCACTTTGGGAATGTCCTGTGAACCTCTTTGCGTAGAAGTATCTCGGCACCACGTATCGGCATGCACGTCACTGGTATACTTCTACGAACCCGCACCGACTCTTTCGTGCTTGTAAGATGAGCAGCAAATATGCTACGCTATGTAGAGCAAAAAAAACAAAAGTCACAACCTCATTCGGTCACATCCTTTGCTCGTATCCGGAATGTTCATGTCGTTTTACGAAACTACCAAATGCGAATCTGGACGTCGCGTTGTAGGCCCTCCCTCACAGGACATTATCATTCACCAGAGGGTTTCATTGGTCAAGCGCGCTTGCATCGTATCACCTCGAATACGTTCGTGTGGTAGTCATTTATTCGCTCGGCGCACTCGTCCGTGTTGATCGTATCGACCTGAGTGCAATGTGTTCGTCGTCGCCTGACAGTGATCGGCATGTAGTCACCTCACACGCACTGTCAGGACGCAATAGAGCCCTTGACGCGTGTATACCATTCAATGGATATCTACTCTACAACCCCTCCTTCCCTGACGCTCGGAGCGGTTCTACTTCAAAAATGCCGCCCATCTGCTTCAAACTTCTACAAAATGGCCACTCACAAACTGAAGCAAAAGGCGGACCAGGGCAACCGACGAACGTGCTGCCGACGTAGACTGGCTCCCCTAGTTGACTACAACCGGCGACAGCTCAGGGCTCCACGTAGACGACGGCACGATGCATCGTGGTATGCCGCCATCGGTCCCCAGCATGCTTCGGTTCCGTCGACACAGCACCTGCTGATACGATGATGATGAACTTCGAGTCCGAGCAGCTGTTAAAACCCAGTCTTGCAGGTTCCAGGAGATGACGTAGACGACGCCGTCGGAGATAAAGCGACCACAGCTTCATTTTGCGGATTACTCTGCACCTCCTCTTCATCCTGACTCTCGTCCGTAAACGTGTCGTCCCCACTGCCGTCTTCGCCTGGTGCACCGGGCAATAAGTGCGCCATTCGCTTCGCTTTGGCCGTCAAGTACCCCTGACTGAACTCCCCGCCTTTCATCACAACGGGTTGTCTCCCCTCAATCGTCACGCCCAATTGGCTCAAGAGTCGAATCTTCCGCGGGTTGTTCGTCAACAGACAGACCGACTGAATTCCCAGGTCTTTCAAGATAGCCGGCACGGGCTCGTACGAGCGGTAGTCGTCTTTGAACCCAAGCACGCGGTTCGCATCCACAGTGTCCAGTCCTTGCTCTTGCACCGAGTACGCCATGATCTTGTTCGCAAGGCCAATGCCCCGTCCTTCTTGAGGCATGTAAATGACGACGCCCCCGTGCTTCTTTGTGTACGCCTTAGCATAGTCCAACTGCTCTTTGCAGTCGCACTTCAGCGAGCCAAACACCTCCGACGTGAAGCACTGGTCGTGCACGCGCACGAGCACATTGCGTTGGCCACGCACGTCGCCCGACACCATTGCAATGGGTTCGCTCTCCCGCAACGAGCCGATCGAGCGGTAAGCGCGGACGCGGAACGTCCCGCTCTCGGTCGGCAGCGCTGTCTCGGCCACGAACGTCGTGGTCACGTGGTCGCCGAGACACGTGAGGCCAGGGGCGTCGGCGTCAACGGCGGGTCGATACTTGAACGACGTGATGGTGGGAGGGGCGACATCTGCTGGACTCTGCCACCGGGTCATGATGATGTGGCGGAACGGACAATGCTGTCGAGACGGGCACCGACGACGACGACGGGGGGGTATGTGTGTGGCGGTGATGGACGGAGCTAAATGAGAGAGAGAGAGAGGCAGGTGGTGGGCTGTTTTCTAGTGCCCTGTCGCGCGCGCTCGAGCGCTGTGGAGCCGTCTGACTCGTTCGCTCAATTGCGTTCTGACGGACGGAGCGGCGGAGCGGGTGAGCGTCTGTCGGCTGATTGGGTAGTGAGGCCACGACACCACAAAATAAACGCACGTGGGGCAGAGCGACCTGTGAGATCCGATACAGTATGATCCGAGGGGGGATCCAGCTGTATCGAGGATGGCAGGGCAGTCAGCGAGCGGGTGGGTCTTTTTTGCATTTCGTTTGATGAGGCGGGTTTGGTTGTTGTGTGGTTGTTGCTACTGTTGTTATTCTAGGCGGGGTCTTTTTTTAGGTATGGCGTGGGAGAGGATCGCGCGCCAGCGATTGCGGTGCAACAAACGTCGCGTAAAGTACACAAATACGGCGCACGTTGAGCTCCTGCAGATACACATATCTCAGCTGCCGCGCGCAGCATGTCAATGATCCACGACCACCTCCGTCGATAGATGTACGACTTGCTCGTTGAATTGTGTCATCAAGAACGTGCTCGTCGCTTTTGGGGTCAGAGCGCCCTACGTGCCTTCTACAGCTCGTCGGTCTAAACGCGTCGCTAACGTTAGGACTGAAAGCTACTACTATGCTGACTCGTTGTGGTGCAAAAAACGCGCTTCTGTTTACGCGCCACGTCGAGGCGTTCAGATGATGACGCATCGCTCGCTGCATGACGGGAAGCGCTGCACGCGGATTGACCAAAATTGTGCGCCGGCACCTCTTGAGACTGAGAGCTGGTAGGATCAGCGAGATTTAGAAAGGTCTAAACATAGTCAATCGACTAAAATACAAGCTGGATGTACTTGACAGCGGATGACACCAGCAGATCCGTCGCAAGGCTTTCGACACTCTCACGCACAGTTGCGTCAATAGCAAAGGTCTGTGCATCCGATTGGACCCCATCATTGTATTGCTGTTCGCGTATTCCTGACAATCGACTTCGTCTTCCTCTTGACCGCATTACTAAAAAAAATAAGCAATCCAATCCAGTACACGACGATCAACTTCAGCACGTTTGACGATGGATCATTGGCACTTGACCAATTAATCCCCGCTATCGGTTACCACTACCTCATTGCGATGATGGTGGCTTGTTGCATCACGTAGCTGGTTGGCGATCTCAAAGCTTGACGCATTCTGCAGTAACAAGTCGCTGAATACCCATTTCCTATTGCAATAAGCTTTGTCCGCGCAAAAAGAACTGGTGCATTTACTGCTGGTCTTTGTGGGTGCGATCGATCGTACTTGCTAGACATTTCGCGACGTTGGCAGTGAAGACGAATGTGTGCAGTTTCAGCCTCAGACCTGCTGGAAGCGCTCGCAGCATGTGATGCATCAAACTATGTCTCCCTCATGCATGAACAGCATAGGGTGACGGGATGAGATCGTAAGCCCGGCAAGCTTAGAGAAAGCGTCGTCTTTTGGGGTATTTGCGAGAGGATCGACTACTTCGTATCTATCAACAAACGATATAAGGGAGTGAGCAACATTGGCAAAGCGCTTTGCTTGCAGGAAGGGTGCTGTGTCAGGGGATAAAACTAGTCGAAAGCATCTACTGGAAGAAGATTTGTGTCTTCGAGAATCCGACGGCGGTTACTTGTACGATTGTGACTGAGGTTAGCCCATTACGTGGTACTGACATAAATAAGTGTCGATGCGAATATTATAGTCGCGAGAAATATGCATGATCATTGCTGTAGATTGTATCATCTACAGCAATGATCATGGATATTTCTCGCGACTAACTACTGGATATAAGTTCATCTCGGTCATCATATTGTCCAACAAAGCGTTCGATAAATGATTAGCGCGCAATGGGTAGTACGCAGAATAGTTAAAACTCATGTTTACTTACTTATGTATAGCTAACGAAGGTTTACTTAGAGGCTTGATGAGCTTGGCAATATTCGAGACACATTTTTTAACTTCGCCTGGAGTATGCGTTGGTCTAATGTGATTCCTGTACACGTGCGTCTACGCGAAGACCTTACCAAAGATGGACTGATTGTTATCTCGGGTCTTTCTGCAGTATAAAGTACAACCTGAAACCCTGATGTGTAAGGATGAGAAGTATAGATCAATACCTGAATAAAGAGGGATATTAGTGGAATGCATGGAAATAGGTCACTGAACCGGTCGAGCTATCATTCAAAGTTTGAGCTGCCTTAACACCTCGCATCATGAGGTTTATGCTAATTTGGTTGGCCGAATGTACTACTGAATGCAAATCTACAGCAGCCTACGATAAAGTACGACCTTGAACATATTGGAACACAGATCCGCTGTAATTGCTGTTAGCATTTTGTAACATTGGAGGGTCCCGTGAATTACTTTGCAATACTTTACTATTCGTCCCAGCTTATCTGACATATATGCACGTAATGGCCGGAATGCCAGCTTCTAATCTTTACGTATCTATTTGACGGTAGTAATAACATCCATTGCTGGTGAGACACTTATGTTTTGTTAACGTGCCGTAACCCCAACAGAGCTTTGCAAATGGCAGCACAAGAAATGAATCTGTTGAGCCATAGCAGCAAGAAACGAGACGGTCAACGACTATCGTACCTGCTGATATTGAGGTATACCTACGAACAACAGTGACCGGTATACCAGAGGGGTCTAGCTATATGTTCTTGCTACCCTTGGCATCCTACGGTGTGACGTCTCAAAAGACAATGCTTATAAACATCCTTCGGAGCCATGGACGGTACCCTTTTTCGATTCTTCATGCTGCGGGCGTTTTGCTCGGCGTCAACGTCCGGCGATGTCCCACGGCGATGGCGGACGTCATGATGACCGTATTTCTTAGCTTTTCGAGCGACGTCCAGGTCGTTCAGTGCTTACACTGAATTCAATTACGAGGTATACGCTTTCCGAAAAGTCTGTTATGTGGTTAGAGTCTAAATTTGGTAATGGTGAGACCAGCTCGCGACCAATACCGATATTGCCGCGCCCGCGCTTTTCGAAAAATTGTGGCGAGGTGCGACCTATATGGCGAGTGTACAGTCAGAAGTCGGTGACAACCATCGCACCATCTGCAATAATATGCAAAGGAGTAATTTTACAGACTAGACCTTGAACGTGGCTGCAGTTACCCCCCCCCCGACACAAATGGCCCGCTATCTAGTTACATGATTCGAGAGGCATATGACTGTGGGTGTACTTGCACTAATATTGTAACGGGATGGTTGCACTTACAATTGCTGACAGGCCTCTTAATCTGCGATCTCATAAGTGGAAGTACAAAGCGTACATTGTACGCAAGGGGTAGTCGTTTCGCTCGTTATAGCAGTTGCACCGCGTCGTATTCTCATCATTTAAAAACTTAGTACAGATCCATGATGAAATAATCGGATGCGATTTTTCATCAAGTGGCTCTTACGAGTCAAGGGACCACTCGTACCAAGAATAAATGTGATAAATTCAAATCTGATTTGACGTTGTCCTTTTTCGCGCTTTTGCTATACGCGCGATCATGCGCTTCCTCGATAGACCTTTAATGTGTTTTAGCGTACCGGACCTTTGGTTCCGTTACAACTACGAATCCATTACACCCTAATCCAGGGTCTCCATAAGCTCTTTTTTTGACTAAACAGCGTCACTAAATATGCTATAAAGGTTCATATTGGGCAAGTGTAATGGTGGTGATTCAGTGGTGTGCAAAATCTCATCCGCCAGAGCTTTCCGCACTCTTTCCAACACAAACACCCTTTGCCACCACTGATTCGTGAATTAGAGTCAGGTAAACTAGTGATAAGGCTATTCAAACTGCTTCGGGTAATTGCTTTACGGCTATCCTATGAAGACATTTGGCTATCAATATTGCCCAGAATCTCCAGCTACGTATAGTAGAATGTGAATGGTACAATCAAGTGCCAACCCTCATTTGCAGTATTAAAACGACATCGCAATCCTTTATTGATCAAACACATTGCGTGCAAGCAAAGATGCTTCAACTACATCGATCTTACGGGCTCAACTTCGACCACCGATGTCTACGACTTGTATGTATTTTCGCTACTTTTGATTCCCAAAGTTACATAAAGAATATGAAGCATGCCGCGCACTTACCAGCACTGGTATCGATTTTTCTTTGCGCCGCTTACGTCACATCCTGCGAGTTCTCTGATTAGTGTTTGCTACTCGCCGCATCATACGATCTCAACGTGTACTAGAACGGATGCCACACTTCAAAACTGGTACTATGTCCAGTTTTTGGTGCATCCCCATTCCTCGCCGCTTGTACCGGATTTGACGCGTAAGCACCTGGACGTGAACGGGCACAACGTTTGTATAAAAGTGTTTTCTACCTTGCTGACCGCTACGAATACCAATATCCACAAGGGTGCACGCCAGGTGCACCTTCTTTCCCTACGAGTCAAATTTTCACACACGGATAGCTGATAATAGGTATCGGTACACATTTCGGTCTGATCAGCTAACCATTAACGAGAAACTCTTAGAAAACGGTCCCACTAAAGCTAGAAATCATCCTCTGTATGGTTTGATGCTGGCACTGAAAAGCGATCTTATTGGTAAAGCGGACTCAAGTATCGAGGTCGGCGTCGATGAAGTATAGCACTGGATCTATCATCGTCACCACACACACCTTATACGAGTTTAAATTTATTTCTTCACCCCCCGGAATCTATTCGAATTGCAGTAAACAATCTGCCCTGACCATCTGAATCTAATTATACTTGTGGCAATAATATTCGGCTTTTTCTACTGGGCATCGATAAGTTTAGACGCCATTTAAAATCACACCGATTTTTACGCGCAAAATTAAGCAAGTCCATTCGAACTTCACCTTAGAAGCGCTTACCTAGCGCTGCAGTGTCATCTTATAAATGATTCATTCACAAAATACCGTACCTGACGCAGTTGGCGTGGTCCTGATCACGAAGAAGCGCAGAGTGCTGACGCTTCGAAGTCTCATTGCTAACGCTCATCCTTCTATGCCTCCATTATTCGAGATCGGTTGCGCGTGGTGTTACATCTATGGCTAGGGTAGCTTTATACAATGTAAAATTGCGCTTTAACCGATAGTTGTTATTACGAATCATTCCGTGCAGACACGTCGGCCCTTGATTTTCAGATTGGAGGACCCCTTTACATCTTGAGCCTCTGTTTGGTGCATAGGTGACGTCTCAAACCCCGGCTACGTCGGTCGCCCCGCAAGAAGCTATACAACATCGCGGCGTGGTACGAAAACTTTCCAGGTTGACACATTCACCGGCTCACACAGCATTTATACCGTAGAATCTGATGAGAAAACCTTCAATTACGACGGCTAACCTGACAAGATAGCTGAAAGCCTATGCCGGAACCGTAGAGAGATTTAATCTTTTATCTTCAGATATATGCACAACCATCATCAATAAAAGGAACATTTTTTATATACCGTAAAACGGTGGACTGTCCAAACCTCGTTGGCTTCAGCCTCTGCGACGTGCAGACGGGTGCGAATACTGGCGCTTTTACACGTCCCTTGAATATGTCCTTAGACCATTTCATTGTGGACGCAGAGAAAATTTCTAACTAGCAGGATGTCAACATGAGATCGGTGAACATCGTTCATGTGATATGATAACTGACTTGCTTGGCCATCCAGCAATACAGATGGCTTACAATGGAATGAACATGACGGATCCAAGATGTATCCCACTCGATGTGCCAATACCTTCTGCGTTTGTGACAACATTTACAACTATATTTTCGATCGTGTTGCGCAGAATTATAAATTCACATCACCCGAGTTACTGCCGTCCTTATCTGAGATTGATGCAATTCACCACCTACAACACGCCGTACAATTCAATGACAAGCCCCTAAGACCTTAAAACTTCCAGGTCTTGCAACTCTCCACAGCAAGCCTCACCTTCGCTGA
Source organism: Hyaloperonospora brassicae (assembly GCA_947650285.1). Taxonomy (NCBI): domain Eukaryota; phylum Oomycota; class Peronosporomycetes; order Peronosporales; family Peronosporaceae; genus Hyaloperonospora; species Hyaloperonospora brassicae. The sequence continues at coordinate 315,828 of CANTFL010001446.1, forward strand.
TCGCGACAGTAGCGACGGAAACGATCGTTGCAACGCCCCAAAACCACTTGCAATATAACAGCCGATCGGAGAGTGCTCTCACACGGTCGAAGCTCCTCATAAACCACAACCAATTCATTTTAATGTTCTGACTTACTGAATACACCGATATTTTATGAACGATCTTTATCTCGTCAAGCTACTTGGTGTTACACTTCACTATCTTTAAATCGTGTCTCGGATCAAGTACCATAATCTGATCATGCCATCATCAGTATGGCGCAGATTTTCGTCAATCGGCGTTATATTTTAAAATTGACATTCGAAGTCCAAAACTTTTGTCTTTACTGGGCCGCGGGTCGACTTTCAGAAACAAGAGTAGATAGTGTAATCGGGCACGCTTCTTGCCAAATGATTGGCAAGACCTTGTGTAGACTCTACATAATGCTGCGTGCGCCCGACGTCGCGTACACGTGGCGAGGAAGCGCAGCGAAGTAGGCAGAGCACCAAGGCTCTGTCTTAGGGAAAAAGTAGAACTGTTATTTAATATAATTATGTTTCTTATGTAAACTATCTTAGTCTTCATCCAACTATATTAAACTACCGTCTCCTATGTGGGTCTCTTGCTCACCACTCATTGCGTGCGTCCAGCAGAAATTGGTGGTTAATTTTGGTTGATGTAAGTACATCAACCAACAGTATAGAACCCAGGAATATTACCCTCGGGGGTAATATTCCGCCAACACCACCTCTTCTTTAGTGATGTTGACTGAGTATTATTTAAATAGATAATACCCAAAAAAACTGATACATTTGTATCAATTTTATGTAACGGACTCACCCCGTTACATCACTTCCCCTTCACCATTAGTCACTATAGTGAGTGATAAGAGTGATTGGTGACAGAGTGACCAACGTCGTGTCGCTCTGAGGAAAGGGGGCACTTGTTGTGTCCAACCAACTCATTCCAGCTTTCAGCGCATGACGAGATCGTCTATGCGCCGCGCGATCAAGGCCGCGGCTGCACGCATCCGTGCAGCCGGTGAGCGGGCTTCAGCAGCAGGTGATCCGTCGCCTGCTGCTGCTGATAAGCCACCTGCAATACCAGATGTTTCAGGTGCACGTGGTCATCCACGTGCAGCTTCTTCATCCGCAGTTCTGGATGCAGGTGGTAGTACAATGGACATCGATACTGGAATAAAGGATTTCAATACGGGCGAGTCGGATTCCCCGTCCGACTAGAAGTCGGCCTCAAAGCCCAGTCGTAAGGCTGTGGGTTAGGGCATGACGAAAGCTGTGTCTCGTGGTGATTTCGACGAGACACTGCGCCGTGAAACGTTCGGCGTATCCAAAGAGTCTTTGCACTCGTCGCAGGGATCGAGACGATCGCGCTCGCATTCATACGAAGCGAGTGCGCAGCATGAGGACGTTAGTCCTCGTGATGACGACGATGACTCTTCGCGGAGTCATCGTAGCCGCAGCAATCCCAGTGATTGCGACGATCGCAGTGTCCACCGAGACACTACGCAAGAGGATCAGGATCGTGATGCGTTACGATCTTCTTATGAAAAAAATCATGGAAGCCTCCCATGAGTAACCTCAGGATGTGGTTTGTTTACACCACTGGGAGTCATCGAATCCCACTTTTCAACTCACCAAGACTCCATGTTCTAGATGTCAGTGCGAGAAACTATCGCACTGAGCATGATTACTACATCGATGTATTTTGTGGACGTCGATGGTACCATGGCAACCACAACCGAGACGAAGCTTTGTTGTCGCAAGCGTGGAACTCATTTATCGGCAACGTTGAAGATGTTGGCCGTGACGCTTGGCTAGACAAACTTATTGCAGCTCGTAATAAGTTTGAGCAAAAGTCGCCAACCGGAGCTCGGTTTAACTACACCGATTGTCTCGAGAGTTACCTCTACCTTGCCTCTCGTGGGGAGAGAAATGTCAAAGTTGTGTTGACAAGTCTGTTTGCGCCCCCAGGGAGGCTTTCCTCCCTAATCAGCCGTATTGGAGTGTGCGCATCTCGGACGAGGTGCGCAAAGAGATTGATAATTTACAATACCTTTACGAACGCGCCGGACGTTCGCACGACGATGGGCCTCTATCTTTAAAGGACAAGTCTCGTCGTAGTGTTCGACGAGACCGGGAACATCCACTATCAGCTGAGAGCAGGGTTCCCAGCTGTTCCAGGAGGGTGTATAACCCTGCCACTGGACGAAGTAATTCGTCCTTGACCCTGAATCGTCACGATGGTTAAAGATACGATCCAAGAGAAGGCGTTGGCCACCGTGTGAGTCCACCAAAGGATGAGGATGAGGAGGAAAACCCTCCTCCAAAGTCGTTCGACCCACCATCTCGACCAATACGAGATTGATCGCGCAATCGATCAATTGAGAGAGGATTGGAGCACGAGCGAGACAGACGCTATGCTCTGACCGATTCGTGTGGCAACACCGCACGGATCCTAAGGATGATCGGGCGAAGGATCGTGCCAATTATGCCCTTGCACAAATTCAGGTCGAGCGCGATGTCCGCTCCCTCGTGGAAGAGCTGGGGATTGTTCGCAGAGAGATCTCTGAACTGCGTGGAGAGGTCTCTTCGCTACGCTCCAGACTAGTCTTCCGGAGCGCGAGCGCAAGAACCTAATGGAGGTTCTTGACCGTGGAGGGAGGTATCTTTATCAATGGAAGAAGGCTCGTACTGACAGTACGAGCGGAGAAGCTCCACATAATGCGTAGGATGCTTGCGCCCACTACGTGGCAGACCGATCGTCTATGTGTTGCCTTGTCGGCGCAGCACACGAAAGGGACCGGAGAACTTGGTCGTGAGTTTGCTGCTGCACACGTTAGTTGCTACATGTCTAGGTACATTTACCGTAGAAAGTAGGACTAAGTTGCCTTCAATAAATGAAAGAGCATTTGCTCTTCTATTCTTGTCAGCGTTCCGTTTCTGCCGGTCCACCGCGTGAGCTATGGAGTCCTGCACGAAACGGACCATTGCTGACTCGGCCTTGTTGTGTTCAGCTCGCCTTGTGCGAACTGCAGAAAGAGTGTTTTCCTCTTTCTTTTTATCAGCGAGGGGGTCATCATCCTCGCCGGGGTAGTCGTTGGCGATGCTGAAAATACCAGCATCGTTCTCATCATATAATTTAATTATAGCGTCATCGCTATTATTGGTATGAACTTCTTCTTCGATGTAGACTTGATCGACATCGGCATCATACGTGTCGACGGTTGCGTCGGCACGTGATGAGAAATATTTAGGACGGTTTGTGATCGAGCGAGTCCCTCTCCCCTGGCGGGAAGGCGTTGATGGCGTAAGCCATTCACGAAGAACGGTGTGTGCTGAGTTGAAGCATGCGCCGAATTATTGATGGCGAATCCCACCATCGGTAGGAATTCGCTCCAACTCGAGAACGAGTGGACATATCCTCGAAGTATCCTTTCGAGGACTCGGTTGGCATAATCCGTCTGACCATCTGTTTCGGGATGGTAAAATGTTGACATCCCAAACTGCGTTCCGAGTAATTGGAACACGGACTGCCAAATCTTCACCGTGAACCGAGGGTCATGGTCGGATACGATATTACGGGGTAACCCGTGAAGTCGAAACACTGTGCCGATAAAGACACGCGCACATCCGTGTGCGTTGATCGACTCTGAAACTGCAGCAATTTGAAACATCTTGCTGAAACGGTCAACGAACACAATAATACCATTATTCTTGTGGTCGTCTTCGGAAAACCCGAAGACGAAGTCCATGTAAACGGACTGTCAGCACTCTGCCGGGACCGGTAGAGGCTGCAATGGCGCACGGGATGAAGGACTAGGCTTCACCCGTTGACACAGCTCGCAAGCACGAATGTCTTGCGAACAAACTGATACTGGCGGGGTCAGTAAAAGTCACGACTGACCGTAAGGTAAGTCTTTTCCCGACCACGATGACCACCTGTTGGAGCATCGTGACAATCATACATGATGCGCAAGCGCAAATCGTAATGTGCATAGACGACGACACGAGGCGTGTCGCCGGCAACGGCTGTGTAATACAGCAACCCGTTGCGAGTTGTACACCGATCCGATGAGGAATGGTACAAAGCCGATAAATCTTTCAAAGATTTACGAGTTGGATTCACCAGATAATCCATCAAGCGCAGAATATCCACATCTTATGCGTAGGCCTTTCTTACGTCTTCAAGTAACCTTGGCGACGGAACACTGACTGTAAGTGTCGCATAAGTGGGCTTCGCTCACTGTTGGATGGCGCGCCCGGATCGAAATCGAGCCGGCGCGAAAGCTCATCAGCGCCTACATTAAGTCGTTCTGGCTTATATTCGACAAAGATATTGTACTCCGCAAAGACAGACATCCACCTCGCCATAGTTGCGAGAGGTGGTGACTGTTTACGGCCGTGCGTAGTGACGCATGGTCCGTATAGACAATGGACTGTCTGATTCCCAAGATATAGACGCAAAACTTGGCCAGCGCGTACTTCATGGCAAGGAGTTCTTTGTCATGGACTGGATAATTACGCTCAGCTGCTTGCAGCTAACGCGACTGATAGCAGACGACGTGGTCTACGCCGTCCGTGTCATACTGCATCAACGCACAGCCGATCGCGAAATCTATGACGTCACAGACCACGTGAAACGGTCTGTCCTGATCATTTTGCCATTATGGGCGATTGCATCAAGCTTTGCTTGATACCTTTAAATGAACGCTGACAGTCTGCGTTCCATAACCAATTCACATTTTCTTGAGTGAACAAGAAAGATGCACAGTCGTCTCGGCGTAGTTACGCGAGTACTTGTGCAAGTACGTCGCGAGTACAAGAAACTTACGAAGACCCTTGACATCGGCTGGCACAGACCAGTTGGTGATCGCCTTGATCTTTTCGGGATCAGGACGTACGCCGTGGTTACCCACTATGCACTCAAGAAGTATATTTCGCCAGCCGTGAAGATACACTTGTTGAGGCTGGCGTACAACTTATGCTTGCGAATACGTCAAAGAACCTGCCGAACGTGAGTTCTGTGAACTTAAACATTCTTCTTCCCGTCTATATCCCGGCTATGGACGAACACATCGTCAAAGTCACTCGGTGCGAAATTCCGCACCGGTATTAACAGATTTGTAACGCATCTGTTGAATGTTGCAGGGGCGTTACTTAGCCCCTGTGGCATCAACAGCCACTCCCGAAGCATCCCGCTTGGGGTGCTCACGCATAAGGATCTGATAGAATCCATCCATCAGACACATGGACGAGAAGATGGTACTATTAGACATACCATCTATGATCACGTCCTTTCTCGGTATCGACGTTTGAGCCGCTACCTCTGCAGCATTCATCTTGTTGAATGCATGCACTATCCGTCATCCTTCTGTGGCCTTTCGCATACAGAAGGTTGGAGAGCTGTGAGAGGGAGTTGATTCCCTCACATGGCCCGCTGCAAAACGATTGGCAGATAACTTGTTGATCGCTAGTACTTGTTCACGAGGCAGTGGTCACTGCTTCATGAAACAGTAATTCGAGCCCAGTTTGAGCTCGATCTCGTGTCAAGTGCCTTTATCCTTAGGCAATTTGTATGGTACGGATTCAGGGAATTCATCCTTGAATTCAATCAAATTTTTGTACAAAGGATTTGCTTGAAGCGACTCCTAGGATTGAGACGTGTATCGCTCAATCCGAGTCTTCTCATTGAGGACACTTTCATCCATCGATGAGATGCTGAGAACCCGTTCGTTCTCAGCAAATACTGTTGCCGACCGAATATCGGCCACATACTCATCCTCTGTGACGAGTATGCAGATCTGCTTGACTTTGCCACTACGCAGATCACGCAAGAACCATTTCGGTTCTAGCGTTGGCAATTGAGTTATCTACGAAGTTAACTTCGGAGGATCAATCAGATCAAGCGTATAAGCGCCTACGCTTGATCCGTCACTGACCAATATATTCAATGTCTACGTTTCTTCCTAAGATCATGTTTCCACTAGCTTTTGAGGGATTTTCCGCTCCGGTTGCTGATATCCTAATTTCTCAGCAAGTACTTGTTGAGGAATGCCTTCCTCAAGTACGTGGGGACTTATTCCCTCGACGTCCTCTTACTGTGGCTGTGCAACCACAGTCAGGCACCGATCCTCTCGGTCGACTCTCCAGTCAACCTAGGATTATCTCGTTGTCGTTTGTGGACAGCTGGTTTGCTTTTACTAGGATTTTGCTCGCTAGGCAAGCATCCATGTCCCGTTCCACTCGACTTATTTGAGTGGTGGACATTCGGCGATGTCTGTACTTCTGTAAAGCCGCCGGAAATTTGCTACACAGTGTAGTGATCAGCCACAATGAGGTCTTGTGCAGTTGTGCTTACGACCGTACTGCTAGTGAGTCCATCGCAGTCTCTCGCAGTACACCCACACGCTTGTGGACGCTCCATGACGTTCATCAGATGTCCATCTGATGAACAAGCGGCAGTCATCCTTACGGATCGATGCTGCCAGCTCACCATTGGCTCGTACCTTCTAAGCCAAGGCAATCCCAAGATGACATCAAATTTGTCATCCAGATCCAGTACGATGAAGTGATCGTCATACTGTTAGCCCTGTAACGTGTAGTGGATTCCGACTACACTTTTTGCAACTTTTATCAATGCGCCTGTGGCGAGGCGCACTGTAATTCTCGTTGGGGGGATGCCGCACTAAATGATCTTGAGCCTACGACCCTCTATTGAATGGCGACGAACAAAGTTGTTCGACGCCCCACAGTCGACTAGGGCGAGAAGTGACAAATTATCTCTCACTTCTAACTTCAAGGTGATGAGTGATATCTCATCACCAGGGTCAGAGAAACAAAATAAATTTGTATCTGGAGCAACTTTCGTCAAGAGATTTGCAAATTCTCTTGAGGTTTCTAGATCAGTAGGGCTCTCCGCCCCTATGACATCGACCATTGTTTGATGGTCCGCTTCGCTGTTGCGGTTTCACACCAGCGTTGGACCTACTCCCATTGCCATTTTGGCAATAAGCCGATCATTTTGCTCAGTACTTGAATGGTACTGGGCGTGGGGCCCTTCACTCTTAAGCTTACTTTCCCAACTTCAGACAGCGATTGTACTTCTGCAAACATTTGTTGATCGAAGAGCGAGGTCTATGGCTCTCGACATAACAGAGGTCCGTTGGTTCTAGACATCCGTCCTCTTGTCGTATCGGTGAACGATAAGGGATCGAGATAGCATGAGCCTGCCTCATGCTAAAGTCTTCCTTTTTCGCGGCTGGTATTGCTTGTTCAAGCGTATCCAACTCTGAGAGGAACAGGTGGTTAATGGCGGGACCATCTGCTATTCCTTGCATGAACACAGTAGTTATCGCATGTTCATGTACTGGGTTAGCAGTTTTCATACTCGCGAGGGCTCGTATAGGTTGAGCGTCAGCGTGAACATCACGCTTACTCTGCTTGAGTTGTAGGAGCTCTGATCGAGCCCCGAACTCAGCCCATGGCGGTTTAAACGTTTGTTTGATTCGGGTCTTAAAGGCTTCTAGCGACTCAAAAGCACATGGGTCGCTCATCTCCAGCCCTAATGCCGAAGGATTGGCACGTCCCGCCATGTGGGTTTGAGCAAACGTGAATTTTATTTGTTCATCTTCGATACGAAGTGCCTTTATGGATCGGTCAAGTTCGACGAACCATAACGACGGAGTCTTCCGCTACTCCTATGTACTTGGAGATGTCAGCCTTTAAGATCTCGGGACGACGCGTGCGTGTCATCCAGCCCACAGCAGCAATTTAATGCTGCTGTCTCAACAGCTCTGTCTGTTGATCACCGAGTTCTTCCAACGGCTCGGCCTATTGAGAGCCTTTCTGGCGAAGCAAGGCTACTTTCTCTCTCCGCGACAAGTTCATTTTGAATGAACCTGGATATAGCGGTATGTTGTTGCTCCCTGTCAAGAGACTCCAACATGGCGCTAATGGCGATTTTGCCGACGGTAAAACTCATTCGTTCCACCGCCCTCCATATGATGTCACTCAAATGGGTAAACCCTCCATGCGAGGTGTGATAAATCTCCTCCTCGTCCAACATGTTAATATCGGATAAGGTAGTTGCGGTCGCTGGACGGACTACAAAGGGCTACCAGGTGTAACGGGCATGATTGTGTCAATTCAACACAAGGTTGTGTGCACCCGACGTCACGTACACGTGGATTGAGGAAGCGCAGCGAAGTAGGCAGAACTCGAAAGTCCTGTCCAAGGGAAAAGTAGAACTGTTAATTAATATTGTTAAGCTTCTTACTGAATCATCTTTTGTCTTGATCTAGCTATATTAAACTACCGTCTCCTATGTGGGTCTCTTGCTCACCACTCATTGCGCGCGTCCAGCAGAAATTGGTGGTAAATTTTGGTTGATGTAAGTACATCAACCAACAGTAGAGAACCCAGGAATATTACCCTCGGGGGTAATATTCCGCCAACACCACCTCTTCTTTAGTGGTGTTGATTGAGTATTATTTAAATAGGTAATACCCAAAAATCGATACATTCGTATCAATATTATGTAACGGACTCACCCCGTTACAGATAGGAAGGGCGATGGAGTCTCTTCAGATATGTTGCGGATCTAGCACATCTCCTAGCCAGAGGTAGAATTTTTGCTTGACAAGCAAACTTGTTATTTTTAAGCAACAACTCTAAGCGTCAACGGGTTTAAAGCTCCAGGTCCTCCTCTGAGGAACCAAAACGACTCAGTGAATCGACTGCAGAGTGTGCTGAGGAGGATATGTTTAACAAGACTTGCCTCTCATACATCCTGAGATGCAACAGAGTCAAAAACATGTGTGATTTATACAAATGACGGTATATCGGGGTTTACACAACATGTGTGGTTCGCACAAGGGACGAAGTCCCATTAAAAATGATATTAGAACAACATATCCATTGTTGGTGGCCGACGTGTGTCAGCCATCGAATTAAGTGACCTTTTAGGAGGTATGAATCAGATCATCAGTGTCCAGATTAAGTACGTTCGTCTGAGGTGTTCTTTTCGATAAAAAAAAGAAATAAAGTTCAGTTCCCATTTTGATCTGTAAAGACACGTGCCTCCCTGAGACGTCTTGTGATCTTTGAAGACCTTAGCAACGCCTTGTAAAACGTAGCTTTTCTTGAGCACTCTGTGCTGTAATTCTTTGAAATTTGGTCCCTGGAACAGGTACCGTAAGCTCCTCGAGCTTGTTGACTCTCTTTGTAGGGTTCTTTGAACTAAAGTTGCTCGTAAAGCGTTAAGGTGTTCTTCTGACTTAAAGAGTTGTGTAGTTCCGCTACACTTGGTATCACTTGTAGTAAATCTACGCCTGAGTCTTTACGACAGATCTTCTGTGAGAATGTAAAAATCAACACCACTTTCTGAGGCCCAAAAGGTCGCGCTTGATAATCTGACCGCGTTCGTTAGTCCATAACATGTGGAATTCCTAGCTGCGCAAGGTCCCGATGTGCTAAATGCACGTGTCGAGGCCTTCATGCGGTATGAAATATCTTTTGTAAGGCAGGTCGAAAACCAAGCAGCGTCGGCTATGCCAACACGATTTGTGGCAATGCCAGACGAAACGTCTAAGCCTCGTCCCCTTAGGGTGAACATTCAACATTACTCGGAGAAAGAGCAAGAAAACCTCACCCTCTGGATCCGTGACATTGAGATGGCCATGAGATCTGGCCTAATCTCACCCAAGCAGCGAGTATCTCTGGTCATCTATAAGCTCGATGGGAGAGCCAGAGAGTGGACTCTGAACACGTCTGTTGACTTGGCGTTTCCCACATGGTAATATCTCAAGCTAGAACTTTTGCGAATTTTCTCACCACCCATCTAGGCTTACGGCGTGTTTTCACGCTTCTTGTATACCTGTCACGGTAAGAGTGAGCTAACGGATTATGTAGAAGCTTTAAAAACTCTGATGGCTGCTATGCAGTCCGACCCTCTCCTTGAGACAGTAAATGTGACTGTCGTCATAGAAAGTCTTCGCACTGGCGTGGCCATAACCGTGCTCATCCCTCAACTTTTAAAGAGGACGTGAGCATCGCTCAAAATGCCGAGCACAACTATAAGTCGGCCAGACCTGGTTGAAACTAATACAACACCAGCTCTGCGGGGGCAACCTCTACAAGCACCTCGGTTTATTATAAGTCTGATTTAATGGATCTGAACAATGCTGAATATGAAGGTAAAGCTTAGCTTTAGCTGCGTCGCGACAGCATGAAGTGCTACGGTGTTACACGTGAGGAAGCACTAAACACTTGCGTCCCATATTTATTTCCGCAAGCAGCGCAAGACTACGATGGGTCAACACCCCGGCCACAAATAGAAATCTGGAATGGCACGGGGTACTTTTGATATTCAGTAGGCGTGGGGCGCGCTAATAGGGTAGACCTATGTTCCGTTACTTCTCTACGAGGTAGAATGGAGCAGGACTTAGCCCCAAAGAGCTCTTTTCCCGTCAGCACAGAGCGTGGATTCAAGCCTGGCTTGTCAGTCGCCTAGGCGACGGTGAAAGGCTTTAAGAAGCATTGGTCGATTTTAAATTGATTCCGGAGCACCATGCAATTATGCTCGACATCGTTCCCTCGAGTAGAATCAGCGATTCGCTGAGGCGCTAAAAGCACATGAGGGTGATCTGATTACTGTTCGTCCAGCGACTGGTAGTCGCGTCGTTCTGCCTAAAGTTTAGTCGAGCTTGGGCGTGAAGTTTTTGGACTATGGCAGCACAGAACGCTGTCTTGTCCTCGATTGGGATTCAAAACACGATCTCATCCCAGGCTCGTCTTGGATCGAATCTCATGAAACATGGATCAATTGGAGGTCTTAGACCCTGGGCGCAACGCGAAATGTTCCTAGTGAAGCTTTGGAGAGTCATGAACCCGCCTTCTCTAGGCAACAAAAGTACTATTGGCGCGATCCAATGATAGAGGATATCAACGTGCTGGACATTGAATGTCCGAATTAACTCTGATGTCAATGACAAAAATATATTGATCAAAGCTCTTTCACCGTATTTGAAGAGATTCGGAATCCGTTGAATGATACATGTTGTGGAAAATGAGTCACTGCATGCTACAGACATGGTTGTTCTAGGGTCGAGTTATCAAGAATGTTATTCCTCTGATGTGGGTGGGTGGCACGTAAAAATCCACCGGGTAAAGGCAGCCGTGATGTCACCTCACTTAATGTCGTTAGTTACATTGTTGGCAAAAATCCGAATCATTCAGGGCTAGGCCAACAAAATGCGCGTGAAGTGGTACGTCTAATTACACCAGATGAAGTGTTCGAGTTACTTAACTCTCCACCAGATGTCGTTCGAAACATGATCTCTCGTATAGAGTGTGCTAAGATAAATAGCAACCACGGGGGCCCCATTGTCCCAGCCTTTAATCGTTGTAAGGTCTCCTCGAAGAAGCAATCCCGGCGTCGGGTGGAAACTGTTAATCTCCCAACGTCTAGGAAGTCACTTAGTGTTACGAGTAACAACACACTATATACCCTTCTCAACGGAGTCACTGGCCATGTTGATGGTAACATAAGTCTCGAGACTCTTCCATCTTTGGGTACTCTATTCGAGCTAGACGAGATGCAGGATGGCAAATTCAGCTAAGTCTTGAAGGCATGGGAGTTATCCAAGTTAGTGGAAATTTGACCTGATTTCGAGTTGAACTTATCCTCTTTGTTGAATGAATTAGCCTTCGATGACACAATAGCGATACTTAGTGCGAGTAGCGGATCCTCGATTCTAATGCATCCTATAGATACGTTCTATGCTTCGGTAACGGTGTTTAAGAACGTGGAGTCTCACAATCATTGTCCGTCTTACCTCCCGACAGAGGTGTACGTCATGCCATTGACTTTTTTCCTAAAACTGAACACTGCGTAACACGTCAGAGGCCTTTACAAAAGATAAAGTGTAACGTCATAGACGACTTCTTTCGTGCAAATCATGCGTCAGGAATTGTACGTGAAAAAAAATCTCCCTATCCCACACCGACATTCTGTGTCAAGAAGCCTAATGAAATGTGGCTCATTGTTCACGCTTACAATAAGCTTAATGCATCCACCATTCCGGATTAGACACCAATCCTAATAAATTATGTGCTTCAGAACAAGAAGGTTGAATGTACAATGTACATTGCTCTAGACTTAGTCGATGGTTATTAATAATTTCTCAATTGAGAGAGCGATATTCCGCTGACAGCGGTCAGCAATCCGACCGGTATGCTCTGGGAGTGACTCGTTATGCCGCAGGGGTTATCAAATGTCCCGTCTACATTCAATAGTCTTGTGACGCAATTATCCAGACCTCATCGGGGCTATGCAAAAACGTACTTTGGTGACATCTTTGTATATAGTCGTGCTATAAACGGTCGGTCAGGTGTGGATAATCATTTTGATCATTTGCGAGCGGTGCTCGAGTGCATGCGCACAAACAGATGTATCCAACGCATCTAAGTGCACGTTTGGTGCAGAAGGGGGTCCTTTTTAGGGTGCTTCATTGAAAAGCGAGGCCTTGGAGAGGATCTCGCTAAGGTAAAAGCCATAGTTTATTAACCGGTTTCGAAGAGCCAAAAAGACTTATGTAAGTGACTTGGCCTCGCCAATTATTTACACAAGTATAAAGCGAACACGCAGATATGGCTCGGTCATTATCCAATCAATTTAAAAATGAAGTGGAGCGGTGCTGGACTAGCAGTGAGCATGATGCTTTATAAGCAGTAAAGGAGAGTCTCCTTTATGCGCCAATCTTGGCTTTGCCATGTCCTTATCGGCCGTTCAGTGTCGTCTTTGACGCATCTGACTTTGCCATAGGCAGTGCTCTGTAACAAACTGATGTTAAGGGACGGAAACGTGTCATTGTGATTGAGTCTCGACAGCTCAAAGCTATAGAAAGAACTATCCTGTTCATGACAAAGAGCTACTTTCAATAAAGTGTACTCTCGTCAAATTCAGAGTCCATCTACTTGGCTCTAAGAGTTTTGTGATCTACGCAGATTAAGCGTCATTGCGCACTGCAACACAGTCGCCTCATTTCTATCAAAGAATGGCACGTTAATCATCATTCTTTTCCAAATATAACTTCGGGGTGAAGTTTAAACCTGGGAAGCAGAATGATCTAGCTGACGCGTTGTCACATAGGCCTGATTATGAGCTTGATCATGTTACGGCTATATCTTCGTCGGTCACTGACCGAATTAGTACGGCATATGCCAAAGATTAAAACTTTGTAGCTCTGCTACGCGCTCTTGGGACCGATGAGATTAAGGAATCAGACATATATTCGTGGGCGCGATTAAGTTCGACGCTACATCGATATTTCATCGGTCGAGGCCTGTCGTGCTACAGCACAAAAGTTGAGGATACTTACTCCTCGTATTGTTGTCCCTCATGGTGAGAAATTAAAATATCGGATCCTCTATGAGGAACAACTGATTCTGCTTTGAGCGTTCATCTTGGTCGTGAGAAGACCCATAGCTCTGTAAGCCAAACATATCGGTGTCACAAACTATACACATGGGTGAGCACATATGTGCGTACGTGCGACCGGTCAAAGGGTCTACCCCTTATCCCATTTAGCTGATCCGCTAGCCTTTAGCCTGTACTCAAGGGGTGTTAAGAGTCCATCAGCATGGACTTCTTGTTCGGTTTGCCGAAGGATTTGTATGTCAATATGGGTATTGCGGTCTTTGTTGACCTTTTGAGCAAGATGGCTCATTTAGCGACGGTGCCGGACTCCATCGATGGTGAAGGTACAGCTACGCTGTGTTATGATCGATTGTTTTGACAACACGACTTGCTTGTGTCAATCATCTCTGGCCGAGATCGTCTCTTCACTAGGAAGTTTTGGAAGTACTTATTTAAGGTGCTAAAACCCTATTTAGACATGTCCGTAGCGGATCATCCGCAGACCGATGGTTGAACCGATGGATTCAATCGTGTTATATATGATGTTTTACGGAGTATATACGCCGATATTTCTAATCATTAAAGCTTCATGCTTCCTGTCGTTGAGTTTGCGTTGAACAACGCAGTGCACACCTCCATCGGATACAGACCGTTATACGTGAACGGTCTCACACGCCCTCGCGTTCCGTTAATGCTACCACTCCGTCGTTTAGGGCTTGGTCGAGAAAAAGTTGACAATCGTCTTTGCTGATATCAGCCCTGCTACTGGTCCGAACAGGTAAGCAAGTATCACTCAACGCGATTAAATGTCTTACTACATGTGCGTGACGCACTGGCTGATATCCAATACAAACAAAATTAACAAGCTGATGCTGAAGGTAGTGGATGGATTGAGCGTTATGAGTTCGGATTTTCTAGTCAATGCTGAAACCTTTCTACAAAAATACTGTCCGCTGTCTTCAAGACAAAGTTGCTTCCGCGCTTCGTTGGACCATTCACGGATGTCGCTAAGATGGGACTTGCGTACACGCTTAAACTTCCTCGAAAACACCCTTTGTTGTAAGTTCACTTACTTAATCCGCATCAGGATCCGTCCCACGTGAACTTGGAGGCGCTTGCGTCGTGAGATATGGCCTTGCCACCGGCTACTGAATCCAAACCAGAATGTAAAGTTGAGCTTCCATCCAATTTGAACTTAATTTTAACGACTGAACTCGAGATCGCGTCGCGTCGAGCGCACTCTGGGTCTTACCCAAGGTATCACAGAGACAACGCATCTCGAGAAGCAGCTTCTCATGCTCCTCCCTCGGTAGAACGACCACCACCGATGCTGCTTGATGGTCAATAAACCACCAGTTCCATGTGCAGAGACTTCTGAAACGACGTCGTCGTCATGGACAATACCGGTATCTGGTGAAATGATGTGAGTGTCAGGAGTCGGAAAATTCATGGGAGTTTGAGATACCCTTTCGGCAGGATTGCCCATATGCCTAAAAAATTTAAACATCGCGGCAAAAGTATTTGTAAGACCGATAACGCTTCTCACCAAGAGTGGTGAAAGCAAGTAGGTTGCTGGTCATCGCTTGACCGGCGCTCACAACTTCCGGTACAGCTGGAGCATAGCGGGTGCGAGTTTGCAATTGGCCTCTGGCCATGTGATTGGAATAGTCATACCGAAGCTTTCGTTCTCTACAAACGTCTGCCACATCGGCACTTGCTCTTAAAGCTACCACGCTGCTGATGTGTCGTTTGCTATACACCCAGCGAACAAACGCATTGTCTTCTTCCTTTTGTTAGTCGCCTATTAGGAGGATGGGTATACCCTAAATCGGCGGAGCCAGTGCACCCCGTGCTTGCGTATCAAGTAGCAACTAGTATTGACTTTGAGTCGTCATATGAGGCTTCTGGTACTTCTAGTGAAGTGCCTGTAGACTCGCAACCCCTTCAGGAGACGTGGGTTCAGTTCCAGTGGCTCACGTTGATAACGAACCTGCCGTTTGGCGTATACGTTCTTCCACATTGGATGAAGTGAACACATAGCCACGGCGACTTTTAAGACTTGTAGCAAGCTGCGTATGTTGCCGAGAGGTCTCTTCTTGTTTGGTAGCTAACTAATGTTGCTCATCGAGCAAATTGGTGATGATGGCATCGCCCACGTTGGGTGTTTGATGCTGCGCCGAGGGAGCGTTAACTTCGCTACTTTTGACGAAGGGGTTTGGTGCTGTAAGAGGCTTTGCCTCAAGCACAGATAGATTGGACAGTGTCCCTTCTTTATGGTGAACATTGGTATCTCTACCATAGTCCACCTCCTCCTCGGGGTCGAGATAAGACGAAAGATACCGAGACTCATCGGGTGGCGATGTCATGGTTTGATGCGTTAGATATTGTGAGGTTAATCGCACACACCTTCCTCTTCGAGAAGAGAATTCGATTGGAATTTCGTCTTACGTCAGTCTGGTGGGGGAGGGTGTAGCGGGGTTTACACAACATGTGTGGTTCGCACAAGGGACGAAGTCCCATTAAAAATGATATTAGAACAACATATCCATTGTTGGTGGCCGACGTGTGTCAGCCATCGAATTAAGTGATCTTTTAGGAGGTATGAATCAGATCATCAGTGTCCGGATTAAGTACGTTCGTCTGAGGTGTTCTTTTCGATAAAAAAAAGAAATAAAGTTCAGTTCCCATTTTGATCTGTAAAGACACGTGCCTCCCTGAGACGTCTTGTGATCTTTGAAGACTTTAGCAACGCCTTGTAAGAAGTAGCTTTTCTTGAGCAATCTGTGCTGTAATTCTTTGAAATTTGGTCCCTGGAACAGGTACCGTAAGCTCCTCGAGCTCGTTGACTCTCTATGTCTGGTTCTTTGAACTAAAGTTGCTCGTAAAGCGTTAAAGTGTTCCTCTGACTTAAAGAGTTGTGTAGTTCCGCTACAATAACTGGTAGCCACTGCGATTTGTTCTATGGTGGCTGTTGTTACCAGGCATATATGGCTGCAGCGGCTGAGAGTAAGCAGAAAGGCGTACCAGGAAGAACTCGAGGCCAGCGAAACACATTACCAGTTCATGCTCTAACCTCTAGCCTTTTGGCAAGAACTCTTCTTTTGTCGTCAGGCTCGTCTATACAACCGTAATTACGTGATCGAAGGTGCCCAGAGAAATCGATCACGCCACCGAATATATAAGAGCGCTTGTCATAAGAAACGACGGACAGATGCGGAATGACCAGCAGATAGGAGCCAAGACGTAAGATTTAGGCATAAATTCGTTGAATCGTATCTCGTTCCTTCAATGTGTAGACAATGTAGGTCGTACATAGTAACAGTTTGATAATAATACCTACCAGGTGTGCAAAAAAGCCAGACAATTATACTTAGACTGCTGCTACAATGCAAAAGCCATCGAAAGACACATATCTGCAGACTTCATGTCGACTAGACGTGCAGAGTGAATATCAGTCGTAGCAATTTATTGCGCGTAGCCCGGTCAAAGCTCGACACATGTTTTGAAATTAGCACGACAAGTAGTCTGATAGCTCGATCCTCCATACCGTCAACGGAAATGAGCGACGTCAAGGATTCCACCACTTCCTCAGACGCAAAATAAGTTCCAAAGTCAATCATCACTCGCACTGTGTCGTCATCGGTAAATATAAAGCGACCATCGGCGACATACACATCAATATAAGTAAACCACTGAATCAGCTTGTACAGGAGAAACTGCTGCTTCTCTTCAGGGCTGACTTCTTGAGGCATATGGCGTCTCGCGGCAAACACTAGCCTTTCATAGACATCGTAAGGACGCATGTCCGACCCCAACCACAGAAGGAGCATCGTATCAACGGTCTCTGGGTATGCCAAGAGCATTAATTCTTGTAATGTGTCAGCCATGCTCACACTGTTAAGAAGTCCGCTCTCCTCACGCAGCCAATGAAGAAATAGCACCACCTCTTCTTGTCCCCTCTTTTCCACCAACAGAAAAAGTACATGGTTCGCTAGGTAGAGTTTTTGCTCCGAATTGAACTCACGCACGTAGTAAAGCCACAGTACAATCTCCTGAAACACGATATACCACTTCGCCGCACTCTCGCTTGGAATAAGTCGCTTTTCCAATCCGATACGCATCATGTCGTAGACTTCGTCAGGTCGAAGGTTATCTTCACGCCACTTTATAAAGTCTGGCTTCAAAAGTTTCAGCTTTGCCTTCCTTAGCTCTCTCTTCAGAAGTGAAGCGCGGTCATGTTCGTCGGGTACCTTAGCAAAAGCTAAGAGAAGCGACACCAGCTTTTCTTCGTCTTTGACGGTGTCCATCAGCTGAATGACCGAATTCTTGTAGACACGGTCCGTGTTGTACTTTTTCCCGAACGCGTCATCGTACTTGATCCACCGCGCAAAGTCCGCCATCACTTGCTCCTCCTGCGCTTCCTGAGCATTGATTCCCGCAAAGAAGTGTGATGGATGCAGATGATCCAGAAATACTTTCGAGTTTTCCAGCTCGAGGAGCGCCTTGGACAGAGCTTCCTCGTCAAAGAAACCAACCCTCTCCTCGTCGTTTGGCTGGTTGAGGTCGATCACGTTCACTGCGGAGTCGTATGGCTCCAGCAGACTCGGTGCGATGGACGACGCGTTCGTCTTTACACGAGGAAAAGCAGTGGGCAACTTGAAGGCGTCGTCCGTTCGGTCACTGCTCGTGGGCGAAGAGTCGGTAGTTCTCCACAGACCAATGACAAGGCACGTGGCCAAACTACAGAGCAAGTGCATGCTTGTGTCGGGTAGCTGCCCGACACTGCGCGGAATGGGAACTGTCGTTTGCACACAACGTGGCCGCAGCGTGCGGACCACCCAAGTAGCGGCCTGCTCAGAGCCCGGGAGATCTGGTCCCTGTAGCAACGTCAGCTCCTAGACCAGGTCTCTGTACCTGGCTCTTAGTCAGAGAATGGACACTGCACTATCGAATGAACAAAAGGGGGCCTGGCGTCAGCATTTTGCTTTCATGTTCACTTCAATTACATACCGATCGCTGCACGTGTGTGTCCGGTTATCGAATCGGTGAACGGTCAGCTCTTGCTAAAGCTGCAAGATGGCAAACACCGAACGGCGGCAGTTTGTCGCGAGAGAAACGACGACCGCGTCTTTCCATGCCTGTTATTGTTCGCCACCTAGTCACCATCGTAAGATTTGTGGGACAATGCACCCAGCAAGACAAGACAAGACAAGACAAGACAAGCGAGGTACAGGACTGGTCGTGATGCAGCTGAGGTGCACGAACAACAAAGAGGCAAACGCAAGTCATCAGCATCGAAGAACGTTGCATTATGTAGAGTAATTGCAGGTTGATTGAGGCACATCGATCCGAGCCAAAGCGTTTTGCGCAGTAGTCATGGGTTCTGAACAGCTTCGGCCTCGTATACTAAGCTTCCTCGACGGCGCACAGTGGTGCTGGCTTGCAAACTCGCGCGTCAAGCACACTGGTCTTTTTTTGTGCTGCTGGCCCTCGAGTCCAGTACATCTTGAGTGAAGTCCAAGCTCTTGCGCCTGGTGCCGGGTAGCTGATCGCCAGAAGTTGGACCATGTACTGATACTGTCCGAATCTGCTGGATACAAACCCAGTGGCTGGTGCTTGTCATGTGCGGGTTGGTGGACAAGCCCCGCTGTACACAGTTCATGAACACAGGTAGAACGAGGTCGTAGGCTGGCTGTTCAGGAGCACATGACCCACTGCACATTGTCCCCGTTTGAGCAAAACGTTAGCTTGATATTGAAGCGTACTGGACAAATCGTTTGGACACCACCGAGTCATGCGTTGGACCAGAAGCAGTTGCGCCTTCAAGCTCATTTTGGTCAGGTACCGACTGTCAACGAAAGCCTCTTCTACTGTCTCATAAAGCGTCTCGCTGATGCATTTTGTACCGTCGTGATTGCTACACGTGATTTGAGCGTCATATCCTCGGCCAAAGATACCAACAGTGTCCGACACTGGGCCGTGATAATGATCCGTATATGACTTCTGCTACGACGCTACAACGCGTCGCAAGTGCTGCTACTCAAACTCTACAACGCAGTGTTTTCGTTCTTGGTACCAACAGGCAACCAACCTCTGTCGCACCGATCCCTACGCGCGGCAGTTATCAATGTTGAAGATCATGATGTCCGTCGCGCCGACGTCGTGCAGCTTGTCCATGACTTCGGACACATCCTTGACCTCAACCGCTGCCGACACAGCAAAACCTCCACCCACGAGTCCATTCACCGTCGGCGATCGTCGTCCCGGTGTGATCTTCGACGCGGCCTCAAGCTTCTCCTTGTCCACATTGTACGTCACCATCTTGTACTTGGTCGCCGTGATGTAACCTAGAATCCGCTGGTGCACGAGGTGCACGAGCTCTTTGTGCAGGGAATGGGGGTTGGCAATCAGCACTGCCTCTGAGTTCAAAATGGTCGAAATGAGTTCCAGACCCGCTGCTTTCATCGTCGTCCCGGTCTCGACCAAGTCGACAACCCCATCCGCCAAGCCAAGCGAGCACGCAGCTTCGACCGAGCCCGAGACGTACTTGATCTTGGTCGCACCGGTCTCTGCAGTCTCCAAGTGCTTGAAATAGTCCCGCGTGACTTCTGGAAACGATGTGACAATGCGCTTGCCCGCCAACTGGGCCGGCGACGTCACGCCGTCCTTCACGGGCGTCTGGACACCGAGCTTACAGCGTCCAAATCCCAGCTGCAACAGCTCTTCCACTTCTGTCTTGCTCTCGGCGATAATGTCTTGGCCAGTTATGCCCAAGTCCAGATTGCCCTGGCCAACGTACGTCGCAATGTCCGCTGCTGGCAAGAACACGAGCGTGACCGGGAGACTCGAGCACAGCGCAATGTCCACGCGATTCGGACGGTGGTAGTCCAGTCCAGCGCCTTGGAGCAGCTTGAGGATCTTGTCGTGCAGTCGCCCTTTCTTGGGCACAGCAAAGAGCAGTCGCGGCTCACACGGCGACGTGGGCGACATCGCGGCCGCGGGACTTCGGAAATGGACGGCGCTCGTTGTGGTGGAGCTGGAGTGGCTGTGGTGGCGAGTGACGGGTGGCACTAAAGCGAGTAGTGAATGGACCGACGGATTCGCGTAAGATATATCTATGGATATCTATCCATTAATATCTTACCCAAACCTGTATCCATCGAGTTGTGGGAGGGCTGCACGAGGATTGCGTAAACGCACAAACACCTTCACACGCACACACACTCCCACACACACACACCTGTGATTGGGTTTGTGCGTTTGCGCAATCCTCAGGCGGGTCCGGGAAACTGTTTGAACCTTGAGGAGCAAAAACAAGGGACAACCGAATAGGAATTAAAAATAAACGAATAAAGTGGAGTAAACAATAAGATACAAACACAATCCATGCAAATATGCGTTATGGATACATTTTACATACTCTCCAGCCACACGTCACACAAGAGCGAGCGAGCAAAGCGGGATGGACGAGAGCGAGTTCTTACGACTGCTCGAGCGCTACCCACAAGTGCGCAAGAAGACGCATTGCCGTGTGCAATGGAACGATATGGTGTGTGTGTGTAGCTGTGGCTGTAGCTGTAGCTGTTGTGGTTCCCACAAGTTTTGGTTTGGGCTGTTGCCGTGGAGTAGGGACCTCACAAATGGTTCGCTCGCGCTGCGCTTGTTTCGTGTCGTGTCTAGTACGCTCAGGAGTCTGGGTCAAAGGAGTCAGTGCAGGGATCGGGGACGTTCATGCTGCCAGGTCAAGATCGTGTTATCAAGGACACAGACTCGGTGGAAGACGCGCTGGAGAAGTTCCTGGCGCCGTGTTTCTCGTCCCAAGAGGTGGCAAAGATCCAGCACGAGCTGGAAAAGGTACGGTCTTGACGGTGACGAAGAGCAGGAGTGGGAACGGGCGTGGCTGACGCACGGTAGATGGATGATGGGACTGAGGGCGACTGTCGTGCGGTGATGCTGATGGTGATGCTGATGGTGGTGTCGTGGTGGTGTTGCTGCAGACTTTGGGAGCTTTTGTAGCGAGTTTGTGTCTCGAAGACGTGAACGATCTGTGCGCGCAGTTTGTTACGACCAAGTGACGTGATTTCTTGCATGCTAAACACGACGACGAGATGCAGTTGAGACTGATGTACGCGTCGTGGCTCAGTCGACAACGTGTCGATTGCAATGCACGTTGCAATGTGTGTCGCCTATGCATGCAGTTGTTGCGAGAGTTGGTGTCGCTGTACGAGGGAACAAAAGCGATCAGAGAAATACGATGTAGATATGCAGCACATGTATACGCGCAAGCTCAGACGGACCTGGAAAAAGCTGCGCGTCTGTTCTGGATCCAGGAATGGCGAGGTGCTCCACGAGATGATAAGGGTGCGCAACTGGTCCGTGGACGTATCGAACGTAATGAGATGCAGCAGGGCTTCCTACATCAAGCACGGTATCCGTTAGTCTGCCAAAAAGCAGTTGCCCAAGCGGGTATGTGAATGAACGCACGATATGCTGGTACTCTGCTTCAAACGTTGCCAGCTCCTGGCTCATCATTTGCAAGTAGTCCACGGGTCTCAACGCAGTCGCATTAACTGGCACTTGATTGTCGTCGTCGTCGCTGCTGCCCCGTACTTCAACGCAAGCACAAACGTCAGTAGTGCACGCGTCATCATCCTCAATCAAGAAACAGTAGTCCTGCGCCAGCTACACCCACCCAAGTCGCTCGCCTGAGCTTCCAGCGTGTACATCTCCTCCAAGAGTACTTCAAAGCCACTCGACAGCTCCTGGACTTGTTGGTACAGATCTTCTGCCAGCCACGGATCCATCACCACATTACCAGCCAGTCCAGCCAGCACTTGCGGACCCTTTTTGTCCTTGTCACCATCTTGTGGCATTGCTTGGGCGTCTCGCACGGCCAGCAGTGCCGATTGAAACCCCTCGAGCCGCACGAGCCCTTCGCGTTCCCGACGGTACCATACCGCGCCCTTTTCCTGCAGTGCAGTAAAGAGCCCTACGATCGCCATCATGCGGTCATTCTTCCTGCCGCCTGACGCTTCCTTCGATCCGGGAGCGCCTCTTGAGCTCGAGGCTTTCTTGCTCGTCTTCTTTGCCATGAAAAGGCTCGGAACTCACACAGTGTTTCGACGACGGCTCGAACGCACCCCTGACTAATGAATCGGACTGACAACCTAAACGGCTGCTGCAGACCATTTCGGTTTCGACTAACTTAAATCAAACCAATGACAGCCCGATCGACATGCCACCCATCGACCTTATGCCATCCGCCAATCCTGCCACAAGCCGTTTTCGTCCCCACCCATGCCGCTTAAGTCGTCCCTTATCCACGATTTCTATCCAGCTCACCTCCGCCGTTGGTTTCGACCACAAAAATGCGTCTCCGGCTGCTACGCGTCACGTGTCTTGGCGCCGCACTCGCTCTCGTCTCGAGCTCCAGCGCTGTATACGCAGACACAGAGGCCGCAACTGCCCCCACAGCAGCTTCGAACGTCAAGGCGCGTGATCAGGACCCGGTGATCCAAGAGGTCCGCGGGCTCCGCAATGCCGGGATGAAGCTCAACGACCTCAAGGACTTTCGAGGAGCTACGGAGAAACTGCGGGGCGCCATCACGTTGCTGCACCATCGCGTGTTTGGCGAAGGCCGTCACGACGTGACCGATGCGCAGGATACGGCGCAAGACGCTGCGCTGTACTCGCAGGTCCTGAACGACTACGGGTCCATGTTGATCCGCGCCGAAGAGTACGACGAAGCCATTGACGTGCTGGAAGACGCCGTGGCGATGGTGCAGAAGATCTATGGCGACAGTCACCCGTCGCTCGGGCTGTCGCTGCGCAGTCTCGCGGACGCTTACATGGCCAAGAAGCAGTACCGAAAGGCCATTAGCAAGTACAAGACGCTTCGGAAACACGTGACACGAGGACTGGGCGTGACGCACGAAGCGTACATTGAAGCGTCGCTGCGGATTGCCGAAGGGTACAAGAAACTGGGCAAGAAGAGGACAAACTTGAAGGTGCTGCGGAATGCCATGACGGCCCAGGGCAAAGAGATTAATGGACTCACGACGGGCATTGCCGAGCTCTACATGGAATTGTCAACGGCGCATGTGGCAGTGAATGAGCTTGATGAAGCGCAGCGAGCAGCAGAGATGGCGAGCGCGGTCTTTCGGGAGCGCGATGGCGACGACTCGCTGTCGTATGCGTTCAGTTTGAACGCGCTGGCTGGTGTCAAGATGCGGCAGCAAAAGGTGGACGAGGCCATCAAGTTGCTGGAGCATGCACACAGGATCGCAGTTGGCCTCTACGGCGAAGATGACACGATTACGAAAGATAGCGCCAGAACGCTGAAGGAGGTGAAAAAGCACAAGCTGGATTTGCAGGCGGAAGAGGATGGGAAAGACGAGCTCTAGAGCAGCAGATGAGGGAGCGCGTGTGGTGCACTGATTGGGATCGAGCGTCCAGCGTGATGCGTAGCTTGGTAAGATGGACACTGACAGCGAGCGAGGTCAGGTGGTGGATGTTGTCATGCGCCATGGAACACGATGGACAGCAGTGAAGGACGTGTGTGCTATCATCGAAGCGCACAGAGTAAGAAGCACTACCTGTACCTGCTGCGACAAGAGTAAAAGTGTGTTACATTGACATTCCACTGCGACACTGAAGCAATAGCAGCGTTAGGCATCGACTCGTGCTGCCGGAAGCGCATTAGACGGTAGGGCACAATGTATGGAGCACCTCCTTTGTCGTCGATAGCCACGCGAGCTGAGCTGCGCTAGAAAGCGTCAGGCAAACACTATTGTGGGCAAGAAAAGCATGTTGCCATCGCTATAGCCTACGGACATCATACGGACATCAATTGGATACTAATGTGAACTTACTGTGTGCCCTCAACGGGTGATGCAGTCGGTACATTTCTCAGCTTCAACTCGAAGCATACAGAGATCAAGACGATCGATCTTCGAATCAGTCATTGAGCTCGTGAGAGTGTAGCCATCGTAGATAGATGGCCTCTCGACCACCCAATCTCAGAACCCGAGTCCCCCACTGAGCCACCGCATGGCGCGCATCACGAGAGTAGTCGGTGCGGCGCTCGTCTTGACAACAGCCGTCGTCGCGACCTCTGCCTCGACGCACAAGACAGCAGACGACGAGTTGATCTTGGGTCTGTTCACGCCAAACTGCTTCGAGGCGTTCGTGACGCACTACGACTTTGCCAATGGCGCGTGCATCAAAGCGGTGGTCAGCAAAGCGCTGAGCTATGCCATCATCACGGGCAGTGTGATCCTGAAGCTGCCGCAGATTCTCAAGATCGTGGCGGCCAAAGACGTCACGGGCCTCACGCCAAGTGCCTTCTACATGGAGGTAGTGCTCTACCTGTCCAGTACCATTTACAACCTCTTGCGGGGTTATCCCTTGTCCACCTGGGGCGAGAACCTCGTGATCCTGGCTCAAAACATCGCCCTGGTGCTGCTGCTCTGGACGTTCTACAAGCCGACGATCCCCACGACTACGCGCTTTGTCCTCGTGTTGGTCTTCGCTGCGATGGCGGCGTCTATGCTCTCAATCCCGGAAGAGTTCCAG
The DNA here is from genome assembly GCA_947650285.1 of Hyaloperonospora brassicae. Lineage (NCBI taxonomy): Eukaryota > Oomycota > Peronosporomycetes > Peronosporales > Peronosporaceae > Hyaloperonospora > Hyaloperonospora brassicae. Next base: position 340,819 of record CANTFL010001446.1, read on the forward strand.
TGGCTATTGGCGTCTGCGGGGATCCCCGTGAGTATCGTCGCTCGCATTCCGCAGGTAACAATTGTATGAGAACGATCAGCATTGCTGCCACGTGATGGCAGGAAACAACGCAGGAACTGACGGCGCTATTGCAGATTCTGTCCAATTTTAGACAAGGCCACACGGGCCAGTTGGCGATCATCACCTTGGTGCTCAACTTGGCCGGATCGGTCGCACGCTTGTTCACGACGCTGCAGGAAACGGGCGATCCCGTGCAGGTTGCAGGCTTTGGCGTGGGCATTTTACTGAACGGGACGCTGGTGCTGCAGGTACTGGTGCTCTGGGGAGCGACAAATAAGGTGCTGGCGCAGGCGTCCAAGAGGAAGGCCGAGTAGTTGCATCGTGGAAGGCTCGGGAGTCTTGACGGCAAGACGACAGCGATCTGGTCCAGCCATGCGAAAGACAATCGTGACAAGATAGCTCCAAGTCGCTGCTGTTACCGGATCTGCTCGTGTTACTGACAGTCAACCACTCCATTCCTTAGCAATCATCTTGTAGCTCCTTTATACGCCAACAGGGGACAACACGGATCACTGTTTGTGCGGTTGCCGAGTTGGCAAATGGCAGTGCTAGTAACGCCAAGAAAATGCCAACAAGCGCAACGTGACGTCAATTGACCTCTAGATCACGTGAACTGAACGTCGAATGGAAGTTGGATGAGGTAGTGGCCAACCGGGTGTTGTCATCATGCGCAGTTGACTACGGAGTTGCCGCAGACTTTTACGTCCATTCATTGAGTGGTGCCTCAAGTGCATTTACAACATCAGGGTGATGCTGAACCTGGTCATCAGAGGTCTGTAGGAAGGGACAGCACCGCATCCATGACCAGCGTGTCCACACTACGACGTCTGCCCACATCAAGTGTATTCTGAGAGCACTATGTGTGGACGGACAGTGCGGAGCACGATTGGTGGTGGTCCTGGCTCACTTTGCCGGGTTGGTCCTGTTGCTGCGTTCGGGTTTGACAAACGTGCAACGCCTTGCTGTCGACCCGGTTCAATCTCGTGCTCCATTTGCGGCTGCGGCAAGGCACTGTTAACATCTCAGCAAAGTCGGAAGGCTGCTACCATTTGCATCGTGGTGGTTGTGTGCATGGCAGCTTGTACTCTCCATGCCGGCAAACTTGACAACGACGACGGATCCATTGTAGGCGTGGCGTGGATCAAAAGTCGTACCGTGCCAACCTCAAAACTTGACCCAGAGCCGCAGGGGTCCAACTGACTAGTTATGCTTCACTTGACCTCTACGTCCGTGACGCTGAACCGTTGCAGCTCCATCGAGGTTACTTTACAGCCGTAATCAAGCGACACAAGCAGGTTGCATCCCGATCGATCGTGCGCTTAATGCTGCTGCATCTCTCTCGTGTCGTGATAAGTGCAAGAGCTCCTCCCCTTCGTTTGCAAAGAAAGATCCGCGGCTACAAAGTCATCGTCCTTTTTGTGCGCATCCATTGACTCACGCTGCCGCTGCTTTCTCCGCTGTCAGCTCGTTGTTCGGTAACGAACCATGTTGTCGACCATCCTTCTCCTCAGGCGTCTTGTGTAGCAGCACACGATCGTTGCCCTGATCAGCCTTTTCCTCTGCCTCTCGCTTCCGCTTGTCTATCTTTTGTTGCTGTGCACTCACTCGTTTCTTGGGTTTCGGCTGGTTGAAGATTGGCGGGAAATCGAGCGCGTTCAAGAACGTAATCGTCTTAGGAGCATCGAGTTTGCTGTAATACCGCACCATTCGGCCACTTGACGGTGCTTTCGGCGCAGCGCTCTCCGCCTTCTTCTCTTCTTCCAGCTGCTCCAGGCGCTGGAGCGACTGCGTGTTCTCCACCTCCGTCCGCACTGCTTCTGCTAACAGTTGTGCCTGGGTCAACCGACTGCCAACCTTCTCGACCGTCACTTTCTTGTGCTTGGCAGCCAACTCGGCCGCTTTATGCGACGCTTGTCGTCTCATCTCGGACGACTCAGACGACTTTTTCACTGTAGACGAGCGAACTGTTGGAGCCACGTACTGATATAGTGGCGTCAAGGACGTAACAGGAGCTCCAGGAGCTTCTGGAGCTTTGACATTGTTTTCAGGTCCTTTCCGCTTCACGACTCGATGCATAAGGGGCTCTTTGTATCGTCCAGAACTTGTCTCCGAGCGTTTGCGTCTTGTAGTACCCTTTTCGTCATTGTCATCGTCGTCATGAACGTCGGTATCCGGTTGTTCTTCTTGGTCAAAGTCCGAGTCGACGATATCCTCTTCCTCTATCGAGTGCAAAATAGAGGAATACAGACCAATAGAGTCAATAAACACCTTTCAAATACGACCACAATATAGAGCAGCGACGATAGGGGTCTGTAACATTGACGACACAAACCCAGGAGACGAAGGGTACCTGCTTCAGTGGAATAGTCCTCGTCTTCACCGTCTTCGTGCCATGCCGAGTGACCCCAGAACGACGCATCAATTTCTGCTTCTTCGCCGATGAGTTTGTGGATACGCGTGCCGCGAGACGAACGAGCGGGAAGGACTTTGCGCGGTGCGACATCGCTGCGAGCACGGGACGCCATAAGTGCTGCAAATACGGAAGATCGATTGAGGTTGATGCGGCGACTTTATTCGGTTTGCATCACCCACCTACGTTGCATGTGGGTGAATGAGAAAGTAGAAGATTCACCCACTCCGCGCGATTGGGTGGTCCAAGCTCGCTTTCTGAGCTGGACGAGAATTTGGGTGGAAAGGTTGTCAGCAACGTATACGTATACGAGTAGTCAGTCATCCACGTGCTCAAATGCTCCCGATAGCATTTCGTTCTTAGACGCTGTTGCTGCGCTCGTTTCGACGAAAATCTGCAGGGCACTGCCGGACGGTCTTTCTGCACTAGCAACTCCTTCATTGTGTCGGCCCATGGGCGTACATATACCAGCAGCGCCAAAGCAGCGAATGGATCACCACGAACAAGAAGGCTCAGCAAGGACGCTTGGAGACTTACACGATCATGGAAAAGTCGTGGACGTCGCCACTTCATTGTCCATCTTGCAAGACGTGTCTCGGCCACTCAGTAGCACTCTTGTTGCAAGTGCACTCGAGCCATCGAGAGAGTGATCCTGGAAAGACTTGACGTGACCAACCGACCGCTTTCGCACTTGCTCCCATTGCTACAGCTCCGTCCTGCAATCGTTGCGCAAGACCGTCTTCTCTTCGATCGAGTAAAGCGCGACAGAAGGCCGGCGGGCGACACTGACGCTCGCTCTCCCAATCGCGACGCAATCTCGGAGTGGCCGCAAAGTCGTACGCACCACGTACGACCGACTCCTGTCTTGCCCGAAAGGGGCATCTGTCTCGCCTGAACTCGCGGTAGGTCGTCCCACACTTGGCCGAATACACGGGGAAGTCCCTCCGTTCATCACAATGCTATCACTGCAACACACTATCACTGCAAGCAGAACTGGTAGTTGATAACCACTTCGACCGACACACTTTGTCTTGTCACAGTTTAGCACGACCACAACAAACAATCGTTACGGCTGACATGTCCTGCAGTAAGCTGAAAACCTGTTTGCATGTCGCTCCTCGCTCGTTGCAAGTTGTTTATCGATTGCCGGCATAGCTGATACTTTTACTTCTACTACTCCTGCGACGACTTCCACTGCTCAAGAGCTCTTCCGAACTCATGTCCATGCGTCCAATAATTACTCGTTCACCTGTTGCTGCATTGACTCTGTGGAAGTGGTACTGACGTACTGAACGATTCAGAAGACGTGCAAAAAGGACGAGCGAGACGCTGTAGAACGAAAGCTCTAGCGTCATAATTGACAAACTTGAGCGCGTCTTCACACACACAGAGAGATACACAGATACACGCAGAGAGGTAGTCAGACGTCAAGCTCAGTTCATGGAGCAATGGGTCGCAGGGTGCTCTTCCAGCAGCACCTCTACCAAAAGACCGCAGCAGCTCCGTCGACTGTCCTCGCGTCGGGTCAATATGATGAAAACGGTGTGGACGACAGTCATGTTCTTGCCGATACAACGAGCGATCGGACAGACCTGTGGACTGCCAATGTCCACGTTGTCGACAAACTGCAACGACCTGTGCCCACAGTACGAGCCGTGCGTGGTGTACGCGGCCTCGGCATGTCCTCAAGGCGCTTCCTGTGCCGCAAGCAACCAGTGCGAGATTCAGTGTTTCTCGTCGAGTATGCTGAACGACACGGCCACGTTCACGTTTTCAATCGGGTTTGGCCAGGCAAGCGACAGCAGTGGGCAGCGAAAAACGACACGAACAGAAAAGCGCAAGTCGTTGGTTGAGAACGAAGCGGATGGACTTTTGGAGGAGAAGGTCAGGTCCGCGACAGCCGACAACGAGGCCGTCTCGAGTCTCGGCACGATCGATCTTCAGCCTACGGTGACCTCCTTGTCAGTCCGTGGAGTCACGCTCAGATGGTGGGAATGTCGTGGCTGATGATGGCGCTGTATTGTTGTTGTTGTTGTTTCGATGTCAAGTGTACTAGTTGGCGGATCAAGCACTGCGTCTTCGGTGAAGAGTAAGGTAGCCAAGGTGACCTTCGGCTCTGACGTGATCTCTTCACAAACGCTCGTGACGAACGTGGTGCTAAGGAACTTGGACCTTACAACTCCGACGACGCTTCAGCAGCTACCGATTGTGCTGCCGCCGTCATTGCAAAAGTTGGATCTGACCAACACGCGGCTGACGTCATTTCCAACACTGGTCGCAAACTTCACGAGTCTTCACGACCTGTACGTAGTTTCTTGCCGACATTTGCGAACGAAACTCCCACGAACTAACTTTGTACGTTTTCAATAGCAATCTCGACATGAACTCCATCCCGGAAGTCGCTGCGACGGCAGCTCTCAATTCTCTCGTTCGTCTGTACGTATCATCGTCTACAGTCATTGAATGTCCGATACCACTCATTGATTACGTTGGCCGTGTCTGCTGTATGAACAGGAGTTTGCAGAACAATCACCTCAACAGTTTCCGTGCTGTCTTCCCCAACCTCGTCATCCTGGACCTGACGAACAACTACTTCACCGACACTCCTCCTAGCATCTACATCCACTACAGTCTGAAGGAGCTGCGGATGAAGGGCAATCCGCTCATCAGGCCGTGGTTCACACAGCAGCAACTCGACTTTCTGAGCAGGCTCAAGGTTTTCGATCTCGAGAACAAAGACTTTACGAACTCTATCGACAGCTGCAGAGCTGAGCACCAGCGCAAAGTGCATGCTTTGACTGTGTGTGTCTCGGACAGTACCGACGAAGGCGAAGAGAATGATGACATCAACGAAGCCAGTACGGCCACTCCTTCGTCTACAGCTTCGGACGTGTCGACTATCGTGGGTGTCCTCGTGGGTAGCACATTTATCATTGGTGTCATGGGGTTTGCCACAAAGTGGCTATACGGGAGACGCGTGCCGCACGTTTCGGACCGTCACTCGAAGATTGTCCGCGAGTCTTACTTTGGCGGCTTGTCACCACCTCTTGCACGATCTCCTGCTGACAAGGGCTACCGTGGTGGCCGCCGTACGCCTTCGAGTGGAGGGCCACGATTTTGTCCGAGTGGCTACGAGACGGATGACAACCACATCGTGTCTCGACTCTCGACTCACAGTGCACATAGCACCGCTAGCTCGACGACTGCTTATTCACTGTGGAACGATCAAGAACTGCTCTCGTTGCAGGTGAAGTGTGACGAGATCGAAGACGTTGGCACTATCGGCAGCGGATCTTTCGGTATCATTTGGCTTGTCAAGTATCGAGGGTCTCAGCTCTTGGCCTCCAAGCGACTTCGATCGGATCAGGTCAATAAGCACCGCACGAAGGCATTTATCGAAGAGATCAAGATGGTCGCTCCTTTCGATCACCCGAACGTTGTCCGCTTTATCGGATGTGCCTGGACCATTGAGACGGACTTGCAAGCGCTGTTTGAGTACATGGAAAATGGCGATCTGCGTGATTATCTGGTAGATTCGAGTTCACCGCGTCACTGGAGCCAAGAGCTATTGCAACTGACCCTGGATATCATTGAGGCGCTTGTGTACGTGCACTCGTTCACACCGCCGTTGGTGCACCGCGATCTGAAGTCCCGGAACATTATGCTGTCAAGCGAGTTCAAAGCGAAGGTGGCCGATTTCGGGGCGTCCAGGTACAAGTCGGTCGATGAAACAATGACCGCAGCGGTCGGAACGGGTCGGTGGCTCGCGCCCGAGGTCATTGCAGGCAGCACCAAGTACGATCAATCCGTCGACGTCTTTTCGTTTGGCGTGGTGCTTTCTGAAATGGACACGCACACGATCCCGTACGACGACGCTCGCAGTGCGAATGGGAATCGCTTGAACGACATTGCGATTCTCCAGCTCGTAGCGACGGGTCAATTGCGGCCTAAATTTGGTGCAAGTTGTCCACCAGAGATGCGCGCCCTGGCCAATCGGTGTCTCGACCAAGACCCTCAAAAGCGTCCGCCGGCTTACGTTGTAGCATACGAGCTACGCAACATTCAACGCTCACATTACGCGCTACTCTGAGTCAAACAGCTCGCGCGCATCTCACATTGTCGCCCGACGTGATCCCGTGTAGACCTTATGCGTATATTATTCAAGTTCCTAAGGGTAAAAGCCAAGGACGAAGTGGTGGAGCGATGCACAACGGACGTTGTCGGTACATTGGCTTCCGTACCAATACCGTTGAGTGTATCGAGATAGATAGATGAGCAAAGGTGAACACACTGCAGCTCTGCTCTCGACGAAGGCAGTACAAAGAATCCAAAGTGATTATTTCAATCGATGGTAAGTCGGTGAAAACACGGTCGGGATACACCGAAGGAGCTCGTTTGGCTTGCTGCAGATGTTGCAGTGGTAAAGGTACTGCGATGATGAGTACGGTTGCAATCGCTTTTTCACATCGAGAGTAACTAGCAGACACGAGACCTGACCCCAGCGACATCGTAGTTCACCTTTTTACCAGCAATGGGTGGAGGGAGACTGTACCGGTGCAAGCTTTGGTCGGCGTTATTGCGAAGCCCAAACAGCGGGCTACCCTCGCATTCCGTAGCCTGTTGCATGGCACTAGAGCTTACCTTGCCAGCACTATGTCGTTGTTCATCATCATCTCAGGCGATTTAGTTCCGTGTCTACATTGTAGTCAGAATTCGCACGCACCGATGGTAGGCGCTTGGTCATTCCTGAAATGTACGACGCAATAGACAGATAGCGAAGATCCAGCCACAGATCGTTAAGCTTCTTGCTCGAGCCTTTCCATCGAGTTGGTAGCGGCAAAGTACAACAGCTATCACGAGAAGCATCGGGCAAGTTCACCGAGGACGATCGATCGATCTATCTATCTATCGATCTATCTATCTATCTATCTATCTATCTATCTATCTATCTATCTATCTATCTATCTACCAGTCTGCTATTCTATCACCTTTATTTAGTGTCGGCAACATGAGGTGAAGTCCATCTAACACTACTGCTGTCCTCCTACTGCGTTTACACCAGTAAGTCATGGCGAACTCGACGAGCACTCAACCACGATATAGCCGTCGAAGTGCTTACCATACTCGGTACGTCGTCACTGCACAGCCAGTTGAGAATCTCGATCCGCTTTCTCGCCACGTCAAGGAGGATCAAAGCCAATACAAAACGAAGAGCTCATTGCCTAGCAAGTGTCAGGAGATCTATATCGACGGCATGAAGTTGGAGTGTGCAAGTCTTCTGGCAAGCGACACACCTAAAGAGAATCCATACAACACCTCTAGTCAGCGGGGACGTCGACTGCGTGCATTAGCATCATAGATGACATACACACTGGTATTGCTGCGTTCTAGACGCGGTACCGACATACGCGTGTATGGGCCGGTGAATGCAAGGTGTCGTACCGCGATCGTCTTTGTGTCCACGACTCAGCGACGTAACGACTCTTCGCAAATGTCACCAATATGGAGCACCGGCTGATGTTTACTAGATCGACAATGTGTAGCATTAGTTGTGGAGCTTTGCACGAAGGAAGAAGAGCATGACTATGGCCACCCACGAAAAGCTTGTGCGAGACGGCGATGTCGTTCCCGACAAAGTAACAATCGATATCGTGTCCAGGTTCAGCTAATCACCAGTATGTCGTTTGCGTTCCCAAGCTGCGTGGCGCCATAGATGCTACTCGTCTTCAGGTATAGCTACCATGCACTCTGGCTTCGAGTATTCGCTACGAGTGGATCTCCTTCGTTTCAGACGCACCGCTCGCACAGACTGTCACTATCTGGTCGTCGTTGAAGTCGATCGCTGTTTTTGATACTTTTGTTGTAAAGCCTATTCTGTGCTCGATCCGTTCCTGTTGAAGTACAACGTCGTGCTCATCTACTGGCGAAGATCCGCTGTTGTTGGTTTGTCCGAAGAAGAAGAAGAAGAAGAAGAAGCAGTAGCGGCTACATGCTGGCTGCGATTCAGCCTTTACGTCTAGCGCTGGTTCGATATGTCGTGGCTTGTACTGTAAAAAGCTAAGTCTTCTTCAGGACGACAACTGTAGCGATGGAACATGATCGAGATCGAAGGGCTCACCTCACTTGCCGCAGTAGCTGCTGTCGTAAGATTTACGTTTCAGTCTCACTGTTCACTGTAGTTCGTGTCAAGCGTCCTCCCTTTTCAGATAGGGCCCCAAAGAGAAGAACATCGCAAGCTTTGAAGTAAGTCGAGTACGTACTTGGAACAACGACCAATGTCGCGAGTGGCACCGCTTCTTTCGGAACGAGTTCGATGTATCCACTCGCAATCGTTTGCACGAACAAGCTTGCTCCAAGATGTTCATTTCGTCGCAACCGTTGGTAGCGGCTCGACGCGTAACGAGCTTAGCGACAAAACGAGGATCCGCCGAAAGATTGATGGCAAGAATGCATTGATTTGCTGCTGCGCAACAACGCTGTGGGCGGAAGGGAAGAACGGTGGACGGGAGGGAAGGAGAAAGCTTGTTGCGATGTGATGATCATACGGACGAGCAAACTGTCCGTAGGGGTTCGAGCTCAACGCGTCAAATACGGTAGTTGATGCAACGAATACCTGATCGCGACAACAGAAGAGCAACTTGAGCTCTACGCGATCAGGTATTGCGTATTTTGGGTTTCCCAGGTGGGTACGATCCAGGTGTCTTTTCATCACTGAGATCAAGCTCCACCTCGATCTCCAGATCGAGACGAACGCTCCGCAATGTTGCTACGAGCTGACAAGCTTTTGACAAGACGGTGGCGTTGTGGAGCTAGAGAATGGAGCGATCGGTGGCAGAAAAGTAGTCACGGCTTCCGGGCGATTCTGCTGGAAAAGGAGAGCTACTGTGCACAAGGTCATGCGACTTCCAGCTCGAGTGCACGAAAGCGAGCTGAGTGAGCGAACTGATGCTGTGTGAGGCGAGACCCGAAACGAGGTGAGCGATACGTGGAGACTTGCGCCCTGTGCTCGGTTCAAGCTTGGTCCTCACCTGGTCTTCAGTGCCCTTGCATTTGTCGCCATCTTCCCTGCTGAGCAATGAGTGTAGCTCAATCTTGACCCCTCTTGTGGCGCACTGGTCTTCTTTGTCTTGCGATTCATTCAAGTACCAAGTAGCACCTCAGAAGACGAAGAGACGAGCGGGCCGTCAATGTCGATGGTCGAGCACGTCCTTGCAGCCCTCACGCTGACACGTCGATCCACAGCGCAAAGCTGTTCATCACCTTCTGCGGCCCTACAGTCTATCGCCACTTGACCCTTTCGTTCGCCCATGCAATGGATTTAGGACGCTCGTCGGTTGTCAGCGGTGCACATCGCACGGAAGTGTCGATCGCCCTGTTACAATCCATTAGCGCGTACGCCTCTCACTCTTTCTGCTGAATCCTCGTCAGACTGTGCTGCCCTACTGGTTGCACTTCGGTCATATGTGCTACGGTAGTAACATCCAAACCGACTGCTAGCGTTCACGGATGACGAGCCTCTCGTCGTTGTCAGAAATGCCTACCGGTTGTCAAACTATCGGTAGTGAGTGCTGCACGAGCACGTTGAGCTGGGACGGGATGGATCAGACATCGAGTGTGAGGATATCTCTCGTCGACTGTCTATCTATCTTCACCCCAACAGGGACGCGCCGCTCGCTCCGCGTCCACGTCGGCAAGTCCCAAGTCCGAAGGATGCATGGACCTGGCTACCCCATCGTCGCAAGTCCGGCATTCCAATCGCAGAAGATCGGAGCTTTGTCTTTTCCCGGAGCCGTCGGGCTAGCTGTTGCAGCAGCATGTGCCTCATCGCGCAGCATTTGAGAGAATCTGCCATGAGGCGCTGCGCGGCGGCACCGGACCGTTCCGCCCATCCCGATAGTCCTGGCAGCAAAACGTGAGTAACGGGTCTTCATTTCTTGTGGTAAGAACTGGCCATTATGTCTGTAAACAAAAGATGTCCATGCTGTCGTCAGGAGCGCGGGAGCCCACAGACTCTCAGTGATCCGAGAGAGGCTCGAGTGGGTCTATCTATGGTGTGCTCGCCTTCTTTCGTCCGAGCAAACAAGAAACAACTGGACCGTGAGACTTCTGATGCGAGTGCAATCTCGAGTTACTCTGCTCGAGCCATCGATATGCCGAGCGACTTGGCATGGGGATCAACAGACCTCTCGAAAGGGTCTACGCACGACCCGAAGCAGGTTCGAGCGTTCTATGTCTGACAACGTCATGCCGTTACAGATCCAGTCGTCCACGCTTCTACAACAGCCTAATCTACTGCGCCACATGGAAAGACGACACAGCGCGAGCGGGATCTGTAATGCGTCAGCACCGACACAAAGCGCTCGAGACGATTCCCGATGAGCCACTTCCGAGCAAAAATGAATGGTACGAGCGAGCGAGCGACCAAACGCGCGCGTCCGCCGGTTAGCAACGCGCTCGGACCTGCTGTTGCCTCTGACGCGCTCACTATCGTCAAAGCCGTGTACAGTCAGTCGCTCGGTGTTCAGTCAGTCATATATGAAGGAGGTCGACGAGGCGCTCGTCTTCGCAGCACCCGCGAGCAAGTGCTGTCTGTCCCGAGAAACAGCCGGCGCCACGCCCTGTCGAGGCTGACGAACTGCTATCCCGAAATCAGGCACCGGCTCGCATCATCCATTCTATGAGCGTTTGATCTGCCGTCTTCTTCGTCGTCGTCGTTGCCAGCGGCGTTGGCGACACCAAGCGAGCAGCTGGCCCTGCGACCCTTAACAGCTGCCCACTCGCCTGCCAGGAGATACACTCGCGCCCAGCGATCTACAATGAGACTATCGGAAACGTCCGCTGCTGGCAGTCCCGAGCGAATCGTCTGCACTTGTGGACCTCTTTCCACGCCATCGACGACACTGCGCGAGTACACACACTGCTTCGGTCGTGCTGCACACACACACACGCTCTCTCTATCTCTGTCTCGTCATTCCGACGTCTCAATCAGCTGTAGCACCACTACCACCACCACCACCGCCTCTACAACTTCTACAACAACTACCACGTCTACCACGTCTACTACTACTGCTACTACTACTACTACTACTACTGTTACCACTACTACAACAACTACCACGTCCACCACCTCTACTTCTACTACAACAACAACAACAACAACAACACCTACTACTACTGCTACTACGACCTCTACTGCTCCTACCACTGCTGCCATTGTACTTGCAGCAGCACACATCGAACGCTCCGTTTCGCACGCCATCGCGTACACGGCCTCCACATAGACTGACTCCAAATCAGTCCGTACGCCGCGAGATAAACGAGCGAAAGGGTCTCTGGACGCTGCTGCGATGGGTTTCACGGTCTCCCGGCGTTGTTGCAGCTGAGCTCGACCCGAGTCTTTACCTACCGCTCGCCACACGGCGGCCAGAGTGGGATGTCGCCGACGCCCGGAACGTGCTTCGGCCGTACCCATAACGACAAAAAACCGCTGCGGCCTTTACACTGCGCGCGGCCGCCGCAGTTAGGGCTCTGGTAGCCAGGCGACCGACTGGCTGCACGCCTTTGTCGCCCACCGTGACCGGCTCCTTCCCAGCTACAACGCCTCTGCACAATGGGTGGCGCGTCCAACCCCTGGCTGGACCAGGCGCAGCGACAGCGGGTTTCGTCTCCTGGCAGCTGGGGCTCCTGGCGCGCTGCCGGGGGAAAAAAGTTCCCAGCTGGCAGCCGCCCGCGGCCTTTGCTGGTCCGTGACGACCGCCGGCCCGCCTGGAAACGATCCACAGAGAGAGAGAGAGAGAGAGAGAGAGAGAGTGAGATCAGGTGGACAACAGGTCGCAAGGCGATATCTTATCATGAGACTGCGGCCCACGCGCATGTGTGTGTGAAGGCAAAAAAATGGTGCGACCCGCCGCTACTGGCCCCAATGCCGTCTTATGCTCGCGCACTTGGCAAATGGAGCAGACCGTTCGCCATGCGGGCAGAGCTTCGTGCCCCAGTCGCGTCATTGGCGACCTCTGCCCGCAAACGTTGACGCAGAAGACGCGAGAAGGCCAACGGCACTGCCCACGACAGCAAAACCACAAACCCCATCAGGACGGGCGTCAACTTTTTCTTCGCTCGCTTCGGCCGTTTATTAACGACAGCGTCTGCGATGGAGCGTTCGATCGATCGATCGATCGATCAGTCAGTCGGTCGGTCGGTCGGTCGGTCGACTCACGAACGGACAAACGGGCGGACGGTGAGTTGAGTGTCAGTGTCTATGTGAGTTGTGTGTCTATGTGCGTGTGTATCGCTCGCTCTCTGTCTGTCTGTCTGTCTGAGTAAATATAGATATATACTTTTTCTTCCCAGTGTTCCTCGTCTTCCTCTTCGATTCTTTCTGCAAAAGCCACCGCTCGCCACGTCCGTTGGCAGCCGCTGGCGTTCTTTCGCTTCTTTTCTTTGCTTTTTCACCCCACGCCCCCCCCCCCGTCCCGTCTCCGAAGGCACTCACGCACTCGCGCGCCTTTGCGAAAACGCCCGCCCGCCCTCACTTCTTTCCCAAATCACCCGAAAGCCGTCGCAACAGACGGCCAGACACACACACACACACAGAAGCAAACAACCAAACAGAAACAAACAGTCAGTCAGTCAGTCAGTCAGACCGACCGACAGACAGACCGACCGACCGACAGACAGACAGCCCGACAGACAAACCGACGGACAAGCGGCGGAGTATCACTTTTCAATCGACCGACTCGAACGCACCGGCCGCCTCCTCCACCGGATGCAGAGCCCCCGCGAGATCTCGTCCGAGCCCCAGGGCGCTCTCACGCCGTCCACGGCGCGTCTCGTCGCCAAAGCGGCCGTCGAGGTGCCCGCGACGGGCGCGACCCCCCGCGTGCTCGACCCGTCCGCCGCGCGCCAGCCCTGGGCCAACCTCAGCGTCGACACGGCCGCCACGCTCTCCCCGTCCTCCACTTCCTCTTCTTTCAATCGAACCTCTTTGACCGCCCACGACGGCCACACGCCCCCACCGGCCGCGGCGTCCCCCGCCGCCGTCAGCGCCCCGTCGTCCCTCCGCTCGGGCTCCGGCTCGAGCCACGTCAGCCTCCCCGCCGGCCTCTTACCCGAACGCTACACGGCCGACCTGACCCACTGGCAGTCGCCCGCCGACCTCCCCGAGCGCCGCCTCATGGTCCAGCGCATCATCGCCATGACCCGCAGCAAACGCGCGTCGAGCGACGCCGTCGACGCGCGCACGCCGTCGCTCGCGAAGCGCATTGAGCTGTCGCTCTACTCGCGCGCCGCGTCGTTCCTCGAGTACCGCGACCTCAACACACTCCGCCGCCGCCTCCAGTCGCTCGTGTCGCTCAGCTTCCACGAAGCGGCCGTCTCCCGCCGCCACGCGGCCGCTGCCGCTGCTGTCACGGCGGTGCCGCTGCTGGGGAAGCGCAAGGGCCGCAGCGCAGTGCCCCCCCCACCACAGCAACAACGGCCACGAACGCCTTTGGGGTCCCGCGCCTCGTGCTGAAGCGGCCGCGACCGCGCGACGCGACCGCTCGCAATGGGTCTCCTGCGGTGCCGGACGAGGCGCTGTTTTTCCTCATGGACGAAGCGCTCGTGCGGCTCGTGTTTGCGTTCCTCTCGGGCGTCGACACTGTCCGGTGCACGCAGCTGAACCGCTTTGCGCGGCGCGTACTGCCGCACTGCGTCGTGGCGCTTGACGTGGAGCTGCGGCAGCTGCAGAGCGCCTACCGGTCGGTCGACGCGACGCGCCCCGCGGCGACGCTGCTCTGCGCGTACCCCAACTTGACGCACCTGACGGTGTTTAACGCGCGGAAACCGCTTTGCGACCAGCAAGAAGACGGCCCGGCGCTGCACGCGTGGGGCTGCAGCGAACTGGACATTAGCCACGACAATGCCGGCGAGAAAGTCGTGCAGCAGTTGGCCGAAGGCATTGAACTGGGCGCGTGCCGCCGGCTCACGAGCCTCCGCCTCGTGTCGGTGTTTACCAACACGTGCCGAGGCAATGCGCTGCACTTGCTCTGCGCGGCACTGGTCAAAGGCTCGTGCCCGGACTTGCAGGACCTGTTGCTGGGCGGCAATGGCTTTTCCGACGTTGGCACGGTGGACGTGGCGTGGCTGCTGAAGACGGGTTCGCTGCCGAAGCTCGCGCGGCTCGACATTCGGCGCAACTACATTGGCGAGTCGGGGCTCAAGCGCATCATGGCGGCGCTCGGCGTCGGGCGGTGCCCGCAGCTCAAGTATTTATGCATGGGGGGCAACATCATTACGGACAATTGCGTGGCGCCGGTGGTGCAGCTCCTGTCGAGCGCCCAGTGCCCGCAGATGCGGTTCCTCGGGCTCGAAGACAACTTCCTGAGCGCCCGCGGCGTGCAGTGTATTATTAAAGCGGCGGTCGCGGGCGGGATGATGCCGAAGCTGCACCACGTGTCGTGCGATGGGACGCTCGGGGCGGACGAGCGGTCGTCGAGTGCACGTGCGGCGTGAGCGATTCTGGTGGAGTCGGCGACGGCGACGACGACGGAGGGAGGAGAATGGCGTTGTCGCTGGAGGAAGTAGTATGGGGTGGGTAGAAAATGTTTAATAATGGGCCAGAGATGAGCCGCTTTTCGGATCACTCGTGTCGACGGCGGCTGGAGTTTAGCAGTAACAAATGTACCAGCGAGACGGAAAATAGGACCGACGTGTTTGTTACCGTCGCTGAGAGTTTGGCTGCTGTTGTTGTTGTTGTTGTTGTTGTTGTTGTTGTTGTTGCTTGCTGTTAAATCAGTAGATGCTAGTAATTGGAAGGCTGTGGATCGCTGGGAGGGGTATACATGTAGCAGCCACCTCACTCCGTGTCGCGCGCCTCGCTTTTGTGACGTATACACAGTGTGTTTACATCAGTGTTTCTTTGCGTGTTTCTTGCTTGAGTGCGTGTGTTTGTGTGTGTTTGGGGTTGTGTTCCTTTCGGCCGCGCGACCGCTTTGCGAACAGCACTCGACCGCCGCGCCGGGCCGTCCGTCCGTCCGCCCGCCATGTCGTACTTTATCCCGCCCGTGAACTACGGTATGGTCGAAGAGGACCTCTACCGCTCGGGACAGCCCAACGAGCTCAACTTTCCCTTCTTGGAGCGCTTGAAACTCCGCACGATTATTTATTTGGCGCTCGAGGCGCCGAACCCGCAGTTCCAGAGCTTTGTGGAAGAGCAGGAGATTCAGCTCGTGTTTCTAGGGGGCAACACGCGCATGGAGAGCCGGCGCAAGTCGTGGGAGCCGCTGTCCGAGGAGACGGTGCTCGCAGCGCTCGAGCTCCTCCTCGACCGGTCCAACTACCCGCTCTACATCACGTGCCACCTCGGTCGCGACCGCACAGGTACGGCGAAGAACACACGGCCCTTGTTTCAAACGTCGGCAACAAGGGTTTTAAACTCACGCGTGTGTTTGTTTGTATGTGTGTCCGTGACTGGATTGGCGGTGGTGGTGGTGATGGTAACGGTGGTGTTTTATACCGTTGTGTTTGTTGATGGCGGCTGTAGGTGCCGTCGTCGGGTGTCTGCGCAAGATCCAGGGCTGGCACCTGTCGTCCATCTTTGAAGAGTACCGGCGGTTTGCAGGCAGCAAAGTGCGGCTGCAGAACGAGCAGTTTATCGAGCTCTTTGACACGGACCTGGTGACGATCCCGGCGAATCCGCCGTCGTGGGTGCGGAACCCACTACACCATCCGCTGTGAAGCTGAAAAGCGTATCAGCGGTATCCGACGGCAGCAAAGCGAGGGCGCGAGCGAGCGAGAATAGAAAACAAGACGCTGTTAGTCAACGCTCGTGTTTGGATTAAAACAAATGGGGAACGCAAACACGAGCTCAACTTGTTGGAAACCACCTCCACGACATGGGCGCGTCTCGCATCCTACACGTGCTCGCAGCAACAACAAGAAGAAGAAGAAGAGCTGTCCGCATCGCTTGCTCCCTCCCTCGCGACGTCGTCGTCGTCCGTGTCCATCGCACCTCCTGCTGCTTCGTGTCGACCTCACGCGTGCCAAAAACTGATTTAAACACCCGCCCGCCACCCGCCTCGGCTCGACAACTACTCGAGTGACCTCGTGCTGTTTCTCGCTCCTACACAGCGCAGCGCTCGCTGCTTTGCTTTCTGTTGCATTAAGTCTCGCTCAGCGACTGCACGAGCGCCGTTAGCACGACTTGTGGCCGCCCACCTGCTCGAGCGCACAGTCGATCTGGTCCTGGTCTTCCAGCTCGAGCATCTTGGGCGTCTGGTCGCCGCTGATGCGCGTGCCGTCCAAGAGGAACCGCAAGGCACTGGCCGGCACGCCCTTGCGCTGCGCATAGGCGCTAAAGATCTTTTCCATCTTTGTATTGGGCTTCACCTTGAAGAACGTCTCTTCGCCCGACTGGTCCTTGACGCGGATCGTGATGGGCTCGACCTTCTTCTTGTCGTCGCCGTTGCTGGCGTCGGTGCTGGGCGGCGCTTCTTCCGACATGAGGGACTGACTGACTGACTGACTGGCTGACTGACTGGGCGTTGACAAGGCGGCGGAAAACGGCGACGGGCAGTTGTTGGTACTGGCTGGAGCGGGGCAACAGGGAATAAAACAAAAACACAGAGAGAGAGAGAGCGCGTCGTTAGTGAGTGGCCGCAGGCAGTGGCTGGTGGATCATCGAGCGCACGAGTCCAGCGCGGGTCGGTGGTTGTTTTAAACGTGTTGTTTAATACACCACCACCACCACCACCACCACCACATCGTGCGGAAAGAAACAGAACCGTCCTGGAATCAAACCCGCACACAAGTCGGTCGACTCGCTTACCTCCTTTCGGCAGTCGCTCGAATTCGAAAGTGAGCCATTTCCTCAAACCAACTTGTTTCTTTCATCCATCCACTGCGGTTCGTTCCGGAGGCCACTTTGATCCTACATTAGGGCGACGCTCCTCATTAGTGTGTCACCCACCACATTAGTTTCGGCACTCGCTCTTCCAGCGCGAAACAAACAGAGCGAAAGAGCGCGCGCGTCGACTGCGATGGTACGTTACATGCGCACATGCGACGCGAGACAGAGGCGGCAGTTGACTGTTGCATTACTCTGCAAATAAAGCGCACGTCTGGTTGTGCACTTGTGTGTGTGTGTGTGTGTGTGTGTGTGTGTCGATGAGATCAATCGATCGCTCGCTCGCTCGATCAGCGGATGGGTACAACAATATCGACAAAAAGATCGAAACGTGACGGTCTAATTGCGTGTATCTTGACGATTGTATGTGTCTGTCTGTCTGTAGCTACCGCTTTCGCTGCTCAAGACGGCACAGGGACACCCTATGGTACAGACGACACGTGGACTCGATATGGATACTAACGCGTCGACGTGGTGCTGTGAAGTAACTCGAGTGTATCGTGACTTTGCTGTTGTTGTGGTTGTTATTGTTGTGGTTGTTATTGTTGTGGCGTCGTAGCTGGTGGAGCTCAAGAACGGGGACACGTACAACGGCCACCTCGTGAACTGCGACACGTGGATGAACGTCAACCTGCGGGAAGTCATTTGCACGTCAAAGGTGTGTCACTCGGGACGACGGCGTGTTGCTTCGGTTGTGTGTGTACTTGCGAGACTGGACGAGTCGCGCGAATCTGACGGCATCCGTGCGGTTCAATCGTCTGTGCGTGTGTGTGTGTGTGCGTGTGTGTGTGTGCGTGTGTGTGGGATTGACGTTGATGCAGGACGGCGACCGGTTCTGGAAGATGCCCGAGTGCTACATTCGTGGCAACACCATCAAGTACATTCGCGTCCCGAACGAGGTGCGCAGACTGACGAGACATTGTGTCATGCCGACTGGATCGATGGCGTTTCTCATAACGTTGTTGCCGCGTGTGGTGTCTCTCGTCCAGATTCTCGACATGGTGCACGAAGAAGACTTGAGCAAGCGCGGTACGTGTCTGCGCTCGTCCCTTCGTTTGCTAGCTACTGGATGCAATGGTGACGCTGACACGTGTATGCATGTGCTTGTCCGCGTGGATGCGGTACAGATCGTCAAGCGAACCGTGGACGCGGCCGTGGATCGCGTGGCGGGATCGGCGGTCGAGGAGGTCGTGGAGGGCGAGGCGGACGCGGTGGACGCGGAGACGGCGCGGACGGCAGCGGTCGTGGCGAAGTCGGCCGTGGCCGTGGTCGAGGTGGCGGTGCGGTCGCGGTCGAGGACGCGGTCGCAACGACAGCTAACTACCTCCAGGGCGCTGGAGCAGCGCACGGTGCAGTGCTGTAGTTCGCCAGGCGGCTGCAGCGTCCATCGAGCACGAGCTGTGTGTACACGTTCCCATTGCCACCTAACGACACGCAAAACAAATGGCACACCACTGAAAAACAGCGCAAACGTCTGTCAAGCAGCAGCAGCAGCAGAGAGAGAGTGAGCGAGAGCGAGAGAGGGTGCCAGCGAGACGGCCGTCTACTCTGTCGTTGATATTCTCCTTCTTCGTCTTCTCCTGTTGCGGCTCTGGCTAACACACACCGCTTCGAGACCGCTGTCCGCGCGTCTATTTGGCCGCTGGAGTGTCCGCCCGCTGCCCCTGTGGGTTGTGCTCCACGAGGTACGACGCCAACCACTCGATCGGGTTCGCCGGCCGCTCCTTCACGAGCGCCGACATGCCCTGCAGCAGAATCGGCACCACCGTCTGGTCCAAGTACGCGCGTATGGGCAGCGCCTGCACCTGTGCCTTGTCCTGCGCCCTCTCGACCGCCGTCTCCTCGACGTCCGACTTGTTTAAATCAGGTTCAATGGCGTCGCTGTTTTTTTCCCCTGTTGACGGCGCTGGCGGTGCTCCGGTCGTGGAAACGCCGTCAGGGGCTCGCGGCGTCGTCTCTTGTTCCGCAACGGCTGCGCTCTTGCCGTCACTTGGCTCGACGACGGCGGCGGCGGCGGCTGGCGCTTCTTCCCTTGCCGCAAGAGGCTCTTCCTGCCGGTCGTTGGTCTGCGGCAGCGCCGTTGGCTCGTGCGCAGCAGCTGGCGAGACGCTGGACTCGGCCGCGACGTCTGTGTGTTTAAAACAAAGCAAACAAACAGGTGCAAGCCGAATGTTGGTACTATTTGAATCGCAACGTTCACGTCGAGGTCGCAAAAAAAACATGACGCGGACCGTACCGTGCGACGTACTGGTGTTGACGTCCTCGTTTTCCATGGCGGAGATCGAGCAGGACGCGGATAGAGATGGAGAGATGGAGAGATGAAAGAGAGAGAGAGAGATGAAGAGAGAGAGAGAGAGATGAAGAGAGAAGAGGTGAAGCGCGAGCTGCGGTCGTTCTTTCTCGGCAATGACGTGCAAGTCCAGACAGGAAAGCGAGCGCACCTCCTGACGTAATGAACAATACTACGACACACTGTTTCACTAGGAGAACGAGCTGTCGACCATTGTGTCTGTCGACAGCAGATACTGTACCGACTACCCGGCCAAGCATGAGGTGGTCAACACAGTAAGAAACAGCGCCCACCCTGTTTTAAACAGCGCGCGCGCGCGCATGGCCAAATCTAGCCTTTTCAGATTTACCAAACGCGCGTGATTAAAACAGCCCAAGGGGGTGCAAACAGTGGCTGGACGGCGGCGGCGGCGCTGTCTCGGCCCCTCTACATGTTGCGGATCGCCTCTTCCTCCTCGTGCTCGAGCCGCATGGCCTCTTTGATCGCCCGACTCTCGGCCTCCACCCACCCCCTCTCAATGTCGTCGTACTCGGCCGGATCGGCAAACTCGAGGCCGCGCAGTTTGGCAAACTTGTCGAGGAACCGGTGGCTCTCGACGTGGTCGTACTTCTCAATGAGCATATTGAACGCGTCTTCCTCGGGAATGCCCATCTCAATGAGCGTCAGCTGCTCGTCGGCGAACTCGTAGGCCGTCTGGCCGTCCAACATGCCGTCGCGCTGCTGCATGTAGAGCTCTGCCAGTCGGTCCTGGGGGAACGTGAGCACGGGCACTTTGTCGCGGTCTTGACGCGGGATCGGGGGGCGGCGGGAAGCGGTCGACCATGGGCACCCACGACGGCTGCCGCATGCCGCCGTGGCGGGACAGGCCCTTGACCAGGCGGATCATGTCCATCGTGCGCTTCCGGGCTCGACCCATTGTCGGCGCTCGTCGTCGTCGTCTCGAGAGGTCTGTGCTTTTGCTGCTGTCCACGCACTGGCGAAGAAGCCGCTTGTTTTAAACACGATGGAATGGATAGTAACGCTCGTTGGAGCGTGGCGTGGACTCGAAAACGTTGGCGAAAACGTTGGCGAAAACGTATTTTACTGCCCCACGCTGCAAAACAACAATACCAACAATACAAACAAAAACAACACAAGGAACGTGGTAAATGAATTGTTCGAAACAATGCAAGTGCGTTTGTACTTGTGTGGCGTCTGTTTCAAACAAGTGGGTGGTGTACACACAGCTTTTTTGCTACACTGTGCACAACAACAACAACAGCGCTGTATCAACTGAACGCTAATTGTCGTCACTCGAAAACAGCAGTGCGCTCGAAACGTCACTTGTGTATACAATTAATTGCTCCCGTGCCTCCACCTGAGTCCAACACGACTGGGACAGGCAGTTGCAGTGCACTTTGCAACCAAACAGACGCCTTCCTGACGAGAATGCCGCCGCTCCTTCGACTGTATCCCATCTTCTTGGCTTGCAGCGCTCTGGTACTCCACATCAAAAGCTTTTGCAGTGCCACGAGAGAGCTGAGAGTCCTATTGCCATTGCTCGACAGGTCGGACTCAGCTTGTGCCTCTGGTGCGACGCCACTGAAGTACGTTCGTCCAATCAGCCGAAAAAACGCGGACGCGGTCGGGACTGACTTGTGCCATGCCAATGTCGCAGCTCGCGAGCCGCCAACAGCACAACGACAGGTCGCTCAAGTACCTGCTCAACAGCGTCCCACCGACGCTGGCGGCTCTGCTCTTGCTATACTACGCCTGCACGTTCGCACGGCCCTCCAGTGTGTATGTCCATCGCATGATACTGCACTCCTGTCTCCACCAGAGCGTGGCCAGTCTCATGCTCGCGTCGCTCGTGTTCTCGGCCTGTCAAGCGTCTCTCAGCTTGTGCTGCACGTTGCCAGCCTTGTGGTACCGATACCTGCAACTGTCAGCTCTCTCAACAGGAAAAAAGACACCCACTCACTCACTCACTCACTCACTCTCTGCGTCACTGTGCACAGCCCCGTGGACCCAACAGCCCATCAGCTTCATCGGATCGTGGCGTGTCCAGCGTCCGTTGCGCACATTCCACATTACAACCTGTGCATGCGGATGATCCATAGCAGTGCCACAGTCACGACGCTGTTGGCGTTGTCCACTATTGCAGCTGCCCAATCCGTCAACGACCTCAAAGCACGAGAGCGTCACGCCACATTGCTCACGTTTGCCCGGCAGGAACCAGTGCACGAAGCTTCAGCTGCTGTCGAGTTGTAGAACCTGCTCGCGATACGCAGCCACAAGCACTATAACAGCAACAGCAAATCTATACGCGATGTTATTCCGATACCCGCAGCAGCGCCAAACACAATACCAGCAAATAAAACCGTCGCAGTTATAACAAATAGCAAACATACAGCCAAATGGGTCGTGTCGAAAACCCGCTTCCATCAACCGCGCGTGTGGTTTTATCCGTTCAACGCACCGCTTTTATCCATTCCTAGCACTGCTTTTATCCACGGATATTCCAAAAACGACGGCTGAAAAAGCACGCGGCCAGGTCCGCTTCCTACGTCTTCATGCTGCGCGCGGCGACCACGCGCCACGTCCGCCTGCTGCAGGTGAGCAGACCCGCTGTCCTTTTGTGCATCGGCTCCTCTCTCGCAGTCGCGCTTGTCGTCTCGACGCGCGAGCGCTGTCCACGGATCCAGGAGGAACGACGGGAGAAAAAACCTCGAGGCGTCCCGCAGGTCATCGCTCGCGCCTCGTTTGCGCGGAACCTGCGATACAGCATACTCCCGCTGTGGTCGATACGCGGGCGGTCGGAACGCGCCGCGTCCGTGTCCACTTTGGCGTCCACGTCCGCGGCCTCGTCCTCTTGCGTGACCTGCTGGATACGGACGTTCTGGCTGGAACTTTGGCTGGCGCTTTTGCAGCTGCTGCATCATCTGCTGCAGCTGCCGAGGCATCGGAGGCGGTGGGAGGGGTCCGGCATGACTATATGGAGGTGGCGGCGGCGGCGGCGGCGGCTGCATGGCCTTGTGAGGTTTTTCGATTCGTCGTTTTCTCGCTTTTACTGCTGTGGGTTGTCCTCCTCCGACGCTTTCGAACACCCCCTCGACTCGATCGATCCAACCAGCGCGTTCCGCTTCGTTCTCTCCAGTTGGTCTCTTTTCTTTTTTTGTGATTTGTACCCCCCCCCCCCAATTGACACATCGCTTTCTCGCGCGGTGTGCGCTAATTTGGTCCTTCCAGATCGACTTTGCCGCTCGATATAGTCCCACAGGACCTTCCGGCCGCCTGTCAACACCCAAACAATACGCAGCAGAGCCATTCGTCCGTCCAGTTCAATCAATCAATCAGTCGCTCGCTCCGTAGCGCCGTAGCTGCTCGCGCCCACCTCCGCTGCTCCCCACGTCGAGCGCTCCCGCGCGCGTCGCGTCGGATGAACCACTACGCGCCGCCGTCGAGCCGCGCGGCGTTCCCACGTGGCGGTCCGCCGCCGTTTCGAGGCCCTCCGCTCGCGTTCCCTCGGCCCGGGCCGCCTCTGTTCCGGCCGCCGTTCGCTGCACGCGGTCCGCCGCCGCCGTTCGCGTTCGCTGCACGCGGTCCACTGCCCGCGTTCCCGGGACGGAGCGTCGCGTCTGCACGCGGACCGCCGCCGGGCATTGCCCGCCGGAGCCTCCCGCCGCCGATGATGGCGACACTGGGCTTCCACGCACCTGTCCGACCGCGGCACGAGGCTCGAGCCGCCACTGGCTTTCTCCCGCCTGGATGGACCGAGCACAAGACGTCGCACGGCGCGACGTACTATTACAATGCAGCGACGGGCGTGAGCACGTACGACGTGCCGCGGCGCGTGGAGCCCGAGAAACCGGCGCTGCGGAAGTGGATGGAGTACAAGGACGAGGCCACAGGTGCGTTCTACTATTTCAATACCGTGACGAAGGAGACGGTGTGGGACCAGCCCGAGGAGTTTCGCATGCAGCGCGCCAGGGAACAGGTTGCCAAGATGAAGACGGAAGCGGCGAGGCAGACGGCCGTGTCGTCGCCACGCACGGCACCGGTACACACAGCGCCCACGCGACGGGCAGCACCGGCATTGCATGTCTCCGCGACCGTGCAGCGCGTCGTTGCTCCGGATCACATTAGTGTTGCGTCGACGGAATCCGAAGAGGAAGAAGACGAGGAGAAGCTGGCGGAACAGAGACGACGGGCAGCTCAGGAGAAGCTGCGCCAACAGCGCAAAGAAGCACTGGAGCGCGACCAGGCAGCGCAGTTTGAACACATGTCGTGTGCTGACCGCATGACTGCGTTCAAGCAGTTTCTAGAAGATAAACAGATTACGCCGACGCTCAAGTGGGGCGACGCGCAGCGTGTGATTGGAAAGGACACGTCACTGTCTAGCGATCCACGATGGAAGTTTGCGCTGACAAGCGTGGGCGAGAAGAAACAGGCGTTTGCCGAATATTGCACGCACGCCAAGAACCGCGCGACGATTGAAAAACGGCGACTGGTGAAGAAGACGCGAGAGGAATTTACCGAGTTGCTTGGCCTGTTTGAGTCGATTTTAGCGCCTCCTTCACGGCGCCGTCAAGTATCGTGGGAGGAAGTGGTGGAGAACAGCAACTTTTACGCCTTGAGGCAGGACCCACGATGGTCAGCTGTTGAAGAGACGCGGGAGCGGCAACAGCTTTTTGCCACGTTTATGCAGGAATTGGAGCGCAACCAGAAAGCTCGACTCGCCAAGCAACGTGATGCAATCCGAATTGCTTTTGCAGAACTCCTGCGACAGCGTGTCGAGTCGAGGCAATTGGATCTCAGTGGCACTCGCTCGAGCAAGCGGCTGGACACTGACGACAAGCGCCGTGTCCTTGCTTTGCTGGAAGAGGTGGAACTTCCGAATAACGGTGGCAAGGTTGGCGAAGATGCACTTCGTATTGTTGACCGTCACGACGTGTATAGCTGGGTGGAAACGTTCCTGGACGAGCGGCGCAAACTAGAGCAGGCGAAGCGCAAGCGTGAGCGTGCAGAACGCGCGGAACGTGAAGAAAAAATGGTTTGTGCACTAAACGAGCGATTGAAAGAGCTGATCGCCGCGCAGAAACTGACCGTTGGAAGCTCGTGGGAGGTGTTTGCGGCTGAGCACCTTCCACACGCTAGCGAGCAACAGATCAGAGAATCGAAAAGCGAAGCGGAAGGCGGAGGTGCAGCGGATACAGCTTGCACCGATCGCGAAGACGGAGACGGCGAGCATTTGCACTGGAAAGCACAGCGTCACGCCGTTGAGAAACATATTCGTAGACTTCGTCGAGATCTGGAGCCTGCAGCTTCGGCAATTCGCGCGTACTTGGATCGCAGTGGTGATCCGCCATTGCGTATTACAGAGACAACGTCGTATGCAGTGTACGCTGATGCGCTTGAGAGCGGGGTCGGTGTCGTATTGGATAACAATGCACCAGAAGAGGGAGAGGAAGAGGCGAGCGAAGCGACAAATGGTGTGACGACGAGTGCCATCAATGTGCCTGACGGTAATGTAGCCACAAAGAGTGGTGACGGGGTCAAGAAGCTGAAGTCTGAAGAGATCGATGCAGCTTTGGAGGCTGCAGTCAAAAAGCAGCGCGAACTGAAAAATGGCCATGCAAGTGTAGAGTTTCCTGCGTACGTACGTCAGGTGTACGACATGTGGGTTGCTCTGGCAAGAGAAGAAAGCCGAAGAGAGCAGGAGAAGAAGTCCAAGCATCACAAGCGAAGCCGCAAGGAGAGCCGCGACTTGACCGCTGAAGCTGATGGCGGAGAGAGGCGACTGCGTCGCTCGCGTCGTCGGTCTTCGGTGACAGAGGAAGTGGAGAACGACAAGAACCACAAGAAACAGTCGGGCCATCGAGCAGCGAGGAAACGTCGCCGCAGTCATGGGTCGCGGTCCGTATCCCGGTCCAAGTCTCGCTCTCGCTCAGCTTCTCGACGGATCCGGTCAAGTCATCGACGCGGCCGATCCGACCGCAGTCGCAGTCGAAACCGATCGCGTGATCGTGATCCGGCATTGCCTCCCAGTTTAGCAGCTGTAAGCTCGAAGCCGGTCGAGCCAAGTGCGACCAAGGACGCGTTTTCTCCGCTTCGGACACCATCGAAGCCACTGTCCGCAGCAGAAGAAGCCGCAAAGGCAGAGGAGATTATTCGTCAGGCGCGGCTCAAGCTGCAAGCCAAGAGCGTGAGCACGTGCAACGACAACCAGGAGCTCGAGGAGGGCGAGGAATTGGAAGAAGGCGAAGAAGGCGAAGAATAGATAATACTATGGTAGGCAGCTCCAGTGGACTGCACAAAAATAATCGTCGCGCAACACGGCCTCAAACGTAAGACGCTTCCAATGCCAGACGCCAGGCATTCCGGCCTTCCCGCCCTCGAAATGGGTACAAAGCTATTTGATTTCAGTGGTTGGTCGAGTTGAAGCGATGTGCGACGATGATACCGCATCGATGACCGACCCTCAGCGAGCAACGTCAGCAGCTTTTTCTTTGTTTTGTAGGTCAAGTTGAAGCAACGTGCGACAAGACAGCGTGGGTGAGCGACCCTCAGCGAGCAACAACGGCGACGTTTCCGTATGTGTTAGGAGACAGGATAAGACATGACGTATGTGAACGCCACGATGACGACGTTGAAGACGAAAAAGGTCGCAGAAAAAAGATAGTCAACGCGCAGCCAGAGGACGTTACGCGTGCGACACGTTACGGGATCGGGGCCGACCGACATGACGCGTGTCGCAGCAGCAACTGGAAGGACCGCACGCTCCATTTCGACAGTTGCCCGATCGCATTTGTTCTACTTTTTGTATCGAATTTTGCACGCGATTCGCAGCAACGCCGATGGGCTTTTCCTTTGCGTACATTCCAGCGACCACGTCCGAGCGCGAATAAGAGCTCTCTAATTGGCCGATAGCGTCAACTCCGTATTCGACCGTCCCGTGCCCCGTCGTCAGTGGTTCCTTCTTCCCCACGTCATGGCGCTCTCGCTCTATCGCCGTATTCTGCGCGTGGCACGAACATGTACGTCATACGCATCTCATTGCGCGGTCGTTCGAGGCAAATAGGAGTGAACGGCCACTCAGTACAGTCTGTATCTGCGCCGGTTGTTTGTGGCGTCCCTCCGTGGCTTCTCTCTCTCTCTCTATGCTTCTGACGCCCCTCTCCCGCACCTTATTATCTGGATTTCCAGGGGAAGGCACCTGCATGGAACAACAGTGGATTCGAGAGGAGGGCAGGTACGAAGACGCGTGCAACGTCGCGTCCGTCTGACGTGCGGTGCTCTCTATTGCGTATATGGATAGCATCGCGGTTCGTGCGCGACGTTGCAGTCGTTACAGTGGCGCGAAGCTTCATGTGTGGACGTGTCCTACTTGGCATGTAGACGCCGCTTCGAGGAAATGCGCACGTTGCGCGACGCTGCGGCAATCGACGATGCGATCCGAGCGGGACACAATCAGGTGGACGTGGCGCTGCACTACAAGATCTGCTACCCGCGACCGCAGTACGTGGACCCGGGCACAATGGGCGGAGAGACCGACTTTCGGCGTCAGTCGTCACGGAGCAACACGAGACGCGGGCGGCTGCACAAGAGCAAAGTGCAGAGCGAATTCCGCCCGGACGGACGGTAAGCACCAGCGGCACGTGCAGGAGCAGCAGCACACCGTCGACCGGTTGATGGGTCGGTCAGCCAGCCGCCGTTTGGTCCAGCAGAGTAATGATCGACTTGTACATTTACTTTAACGTGTACGCTCTGTGCTACTGCTACTGCTACTGCTGCTACTGCTATGGCGACCGACGCATGGGACCACAGCGCGATGGTCTGTCCGCTGGGCTGGACAAATGCCTAACAATTGAGCGATAAATTACTTTGCTATGCTATAAGATAAACAGGTGACGAGGTGACGAGCGGGGCCGCGGCCGACCGGCTACTCGTCTTTCACGTGCGTGCGTACGTACGTACGTACGTCCGCCCCACGTCAGAGCGCGACGAGCAGCACCGAGTAGATCGAGCACCGCGGCAGCGCGAGGAACTGCGCGACCGTGAGGTTGAACCCCAGCGCCTGCATGCGGCCCACGAGGCGCACGCCCTGCTCTTCCGTGCCCTTCAAGTCGTAGAAAAAGTCGCTGGTCAGGGCCACGTCGCTGCGTTGCAGTTCGCGCTGCCACAGCTGCAGCAGAATCTGCGCGTACATGGGGACGCTCGCGTGGCGCGGCGGCTTGTCGAGCGACTTGCGCCGCACGTGCGTCGGCTCTTGCTCGTCCTGGGCAAACATCAGCGCGTCGACGTCGGCCAGCGACGCGAGGCTTCGTGTCGAGTTCGACTTGCGCATGCCGCCGGCCTGGGGCAGCGTCGGCAGCTGGCACGGGGTCTTGATCATAGCGGGAGTGGCGAGGAGCGGGCAGTCGGCGTCGTGGGCGGCAGAGAAAGGGCTCTTCTCTGCGGTCGTCGCTCGTCTGAGCTCGAGGCGGCAGATTCGGAAATGAAGTGCAACGACGACATGTTGGGGTGCGCGGCCGAGTGGGGCCACGGGAGACTCGTGCGACCGACTTCGAGTGACTGGGTTTCAGTACGAAACCCGTCGTGGAGACGAGTCGGTCGCACGAGGTCGAGGCGCGCGCGGGGGCACAGACGGGCGGCCAAACGTCCGGATGTTGGCTGATGCAGAGTGAGTGAGTGAGTGAGTGCATGGCCAGAACAGACGTCGTGGGCGCAACGAGACGCGAACTCACTGGATTACTGTATGTGAAATGACGCTCAACAGCCCAACGGGGAGGGGGGGGGCAAGGAAGAAACCGTTGCTGGCCATCACTCTGGCAAAATAGACAAACTGTTCTCGAGAAAGAAGGCGGAAACGGAAGCGTTTTTGCTGCTGCTGCGAGGACGGCCCATCTATTCAGGTGGCGCATTTGCTCTGCAAAGCCGACAATGGCTCATGAGCAAATCGAAAGCTCTCGACGGGATATGTGGGAAACTCGCTCCGTGGGTCAACAACGCATCGTTGAGGTCGTGCGGCAGCCAACGGATACGCTTTCGTCAACAACAAACGAACAGGTGGTATTACTACTCCTGTAGTTCATTCGGACAGATGCGCTCTGATCGAGCAAAAGTCGTGTATGATCACTGCCGCAACTGGTTGCATGTCCGCTCGCTCGCGCTGTCGAAACGTAGTGCACGGACGTGCTCGATCGACGCCATCGATCGAGCTGTTGTTGCTCGTTCGTGCGATGCATGTACCGTACTGAACTGCAACGTGGCGGCGTATCGGCGGTACTTTGTCGTCGGATGCAGAGCGATCGTGCAATCGTGAGGATCACGTCACAAGACAGCCTCGTAGGCAGGGAAGCGGGCCGGTACTGCCGCGCCTTGCGTGCCCTCACTTTTGTGCAAGCACAACCCACTGCCACGTTTACTCGACAAGTGCGCTGGACAAACTGCGTCGTGTAGTAGTCGAAAGTCATTCCAACGATTAGCACCGGGGAACCACACGTCGACAAATCCTCAATCATGCAGTGGGACGGTAAACAGTGTGCGTTGACACTGTCCGATGTCGCCTCGAGCGCACACACAGTTACGTAGCTGACATGTCGCCGCCGCTAACGTTGTCGAAAAGTCTGGACGACCGTTGGTTTCGCTGTGACGCCCCTGTGACCTGATGTCTGCGAACGGCAGCATTATGTGTGTCTCGTGCGAGAATCCTCGATGAAACCACACGCGGAATAGACAGCGCGACCACTGGAAGCGTCGCACTGAGTGCTGCGTTCATCAATGAGTCAGGTCGCTTGTGATCCAGTTGCTTTGGTCTTCAATCGCGTCAGAGCTGCAAATCGAAGCGCCAGCGCTTTCGTATCTTTGTGGCTCTTCGATTGAGCGATCCTGTGCAAACGACGCCTCGAGCGTGCGGGCCATGTGGCGGAAGATACTTTCTAGGCCGTGTCGTTGCAGCCGGGTCTAACGTGGTGGCGTTGTTGCTATCGTGCGGCTGCACCACCGGCTACGATAATGTATTTGACTTCAGGTAAACAAACGACTTCTTCTGCCGATTATCTGAACTCGTAAAGCCACAGAAAGCTGAACACGCGCTGTTACAAGGCTTGTCTGCTTTGCTCGAAGCGCCGGCCATCCAACGTCGAGCCAAACACGAGGGTCTGTCGCATCAGTGCAGTCTGATGCACCGGACTGCGTGTTCGGCTCGGGCAATGCAACTACGGCGTCGAACCAGAGCGAGCTCGAGTGGTCCACGCCCATGATAACTCGTCCGTCTCGAGCCTGCATACATATCGCTATCATATGGTACTAACCTATCGATAAATCGGCTGACAAAGCATATATGCTGAGAAACTTGTGCGTATGAGGTGCTCAGTATCGCCTTAGTGCCAACGCGTCGGCCTGCGATCGAATATGTTTGTCGAGGCAGCACCTGCAATATTGATCGGATGTACGGCCGTCGCTGCCATGCAGAGAGGTCAGCAAGACTTAGGTGTGACCGCCATCACAAGTGATATCTGCAATAGTAGACGATGTATGAGCAGCAACGACGCCTGAAAATTATCAAGCGCAACACACAGTTGCGGTAACGACGACGCGTCACGCGCGATAGCAAATGAAGAACGCGGTGCATCGGCCGTTTATCAGGAGCTTATCTGCACTTTGTCAAAGCCTCGTGCTCAGCGGATAGTACCTCAAGTTCCAGTTTGCGCTGACTTGAAGCACGTGCGCGCGTCGTCGTTAAGCTGTAAACAAAAACGCACGATGAAGGGATATTGTTGTGCGGGCTATACTCTGAAAGGTGAGTACAAAGAAAAAGCTCAACGGAGGCATGACAAGAAGCTGGACGCACGACCCGATTCTACAACTGCAGCGAGCTGTGCGCCCTGTTGCGCTGAAATGCGATCAACAATGGTGAAGACGGAGAGCAACTCAGCGTGCCGATATCGAAATGAAGCACCGAGTCATGTTGCGAGCACATAATCGGCAGATCTGACGTCAACGGGGACCCAACTTGTTATCAGCGGTGGCGGTTGTCGTAAACAGCCAAGAAACTTTCGTGGCCGTCGCAGAGCCGAATACATCATCAGCCTTGTTCCGCGATCAGTGTGCTCGATCAGCCGAGCTCAGTCTTTCGTTCTCGCTACTTGTGCAAGCTGGGGACGGCTTTACGATTGACGGGCTCCTGCGAGCTGCAAGGCAAAAAGGCGATGGAACGTCTCATCAACCGAAGATCGGCTATGAACGCCCGTGCGGCGGCGAGTCGTGATATTCCACTGTACCACTAGATTGAGGACCCCCTGTGTCCTGATCAACCAAATGCAGTACGTGTATCGCCGCGCTTGCTGTTTGCAGCGTCCCTGTGCATTACAACCCTCGAAACACCAGCAATGAAGCACGGCGTTGCACGCGCTCGATGTCGGAACAAGAATCGTGCTTCTCAACGTCATCTCGGGATCCCGGGGCTTTGTGCCGATGGACAAGCGTCTTGATGTCGGTACTGTCACGCCTGATAGAAATGGATAGTTGGCCAGTCAGCAGTGACTATCTGTGACTTATCTCAAGGCTGGAGGATCCTTCACATGCGTCGGATCAGCTCGCAACGAGGCAGTTTCATACTCTGCGTGGCGATACGAGAGGAAGTGTGTCAGAAATCGAGCCTAAACGGCTTTGCTCTCTTCTGTAACGCTGGAAAGATCTATGATATCGCAGCGTAAGCAGATAGCAATTTTGAATCCCCGAAGGGTACGTTTGCAAGTTGTAGACGCAAGGCATGGATGTGACAGCCTGCCACAACAGCGTATCCCTACATCGCCGGAATCGAGTCATCGGTGTCGGTGGGTACGCTACGCCGTTGCTTCACGTATACAACACATCGGACGTCCACATGCAATTAGTCTTGCGAGCGGCAAAATGGACTTCCGAAGCTGAAACGACTGAGCTCGAGCTCAGGCTGATCGATGTTCTACCCTCATCTCTATACGACCCTTCTGACTCTTCGAAGCGGCTTTCAACACGGCGATCGTCTACACATGCCACCCACGGCTTCCACGTTCTGATGCTAGCATTGTCAGGATCGTTCAGACTATCTGGCTATGGCTCGTTCGGATGGCCAGCCCTTGAGCAGAGTCTTTGCAAATGCGAAAAAAGAGGGATGAAGCTACTGGAACGTGTACGCCCAGACTAAACGGTGACGCGGTTTGCTGCGATTGCTCGCTCGGATGGGCCACGTTCCGTATCTCCCATTACATACACAATGAGGTATGCCCAGCGAGGAGTCTCCGATCCGCCTATCCCGAAAATCGGCGGATGGGACGTGCACATTTTGTCAATTGTCATGAATCATTTGTAGTCGCTAATAGCTTCCTCGAGTTACCTCACAGTCTTTGTGACAGGGTATGTACCCACCGACCCGAGACGAACGGTCACGTACAAAACGTGTGGGTCTTTGGCACGTTGGTACCAAGGTAAGGAAGCGCAAACGTGCAAAGAGTTGCAATGACACTGGCATCTCGATGAACGCTGTCAGGCACTGCCGTAGACAGCGAGCGGCTCAAGGTGAGGGACGGTGGCGCTTAGCTAGAAACTTACGTGGTTCGCTACTCCTAGAATTGACCCCGGTCTCGTTGTACGTGGTTTCGGGGCTACGTATCTTGTACTGGCACAAAGCCATGTAGACCTCCTCCGTCACTAGTGCGGCTTGCCGGGTTTGACTGTTGGTAGAACGTACGAGAGCTGGCTTGGCGAGAGCCTGGAAATGACTTGTGGCCAAGGACATGTACCAGAGGCGTTGTCGTTTATCGTCTCTAGTTCCCGACCCCTGGCTCTACCGATGAGTGAGACTACCTATAGGCCCTCTAAGGGCTTGTTCCGCTATTGCCTGGAAACGCTACCTGCTCGTTTGCAGAGAACCTTACTGCGTCGTCTCATTGCTGTCTGTCCACAGCTGCGATACTGACTGGACTACGAGCTGCCATTTACTTGGTCAGACCCAAAGAGCACCTACGATTGCCCTTTTCTTAGGCTGAACTCGACTACACCACGCATGCAAGCGTCGCGCGATCGTTGTGGAGGGATTTCGCCGGCTTCGGTGAGGCGCTGCTGTAGGAGCTTTGCTTAATCCATCTGTAGCCCATTACGATAGTACGAATTGGCATCAGCGAGTCCCTGTTTCGTGAGATAGGAAAAGAGGGTTTCGTTGACAATCGGTACCTGAATAGAGCGAGCTCGAAGGCGCAACTGCTTCTGGTCCAACGAATGACTCGGTGTTGTCCAAATGATTTGTCCAGCGCGCCCCAACATCAAGCGAACCTTCTGCTCAAATGGGAACAATGTGCTGTAGAGAGAGAACAGATTGTCTATTTACTGGTTAGTGCAAGATCTCTGGTAGGTTGTTAACCACACTAGCAACGCTGGAGGGTCCAGGCATTGCCTACGGCTGGCAGCCTGGCTATGAAAGCCGAGCTGCCCTCTCGGTTCTGATATAAATATGTCGTAACATGCAGAAAGTTGGGCGCCACGCACGGCCGTGTCAGCCCTGCAATGGAGACGTTTGATGAGCGCCCGCAATTGAAGCTGAATCCTCCCCCAAATCATGGCTTCACTGGCTTGCATCGGGATTTTCGCATTGTGAAAAACTCTGTCCACGCGGTGTTGCCAGAGCATTGTGATGATGACGGTCCCTGCGACCTCCCAGATCGTCCTCCAGGCCGTGGCGAATTGATCGATGTCGTCTGGGTATCTGACTAACAGCATTGCCGTGACCTGCGGCGAAATGCGTGGTACTCTACAGTTTGCGCAGTGCTCGAGCCAATCCAGTATATGGTGAGGCTTATGAGGTGTGCTCTCCCAATGACTGATGAGCCGTGCCCAGATTGCCTGTGCACGGGTACATTCCCAAAAGAGATGCTCCTGGGTCTCCTTCTGTCCGACACATTCTCGATACGTGCAAGACCCGTCCGGAGGCCGGTCCTGATACCAAAAGTTTAGCTGACCGGTAGCGTGGCGGTATCGTGTCCATAGCTGATATTCCGTCACCGCGTGTCCGTGACCCCATAGATGAGCCGGCGAGACATCGAGAGCTGCGCGTTGCCAACGGTTATGCTGGCTCTTGGTGCCCAGTCTATCAATGACCTGCTTCAGCGGTGTCGCAAGACACCGCTTAGCCGACTTGAAAGCTTGCCGTTTCAGGAACGAGAAGACGTGGTGATTGGGAACCGTTAGCGGAGCGGACCATGGAAAGCGGTGGACCTGTGGGTTGGAAAAAAAGACGACCCCATTTCGGATGAGCCTGCACTCCGCGAGTTGGGTGATTTCCTGCGTTTTTCCTTGGACCCGCGGCGGTTCCCCGTCGAAAACCCATGAAATGCCATTCTGGCATTGAATGAGCTCCCAACGCTGAGGGTGAATAGAATTGTCCGAGCCAGAAGTGCCCCGAACCCTACCCGGCCCGACCGGCACCCAAGTGATGGCTTGTGTGAAAGGGGGCTGATGCCTTAGCCGGAGTGGGGCCGGGGCCCCCACCGGATTTCCTACATCAAGTGACGGCGACGAGAGTAAGACGATGATCGCCCATTCTCGAAGTTTGGCATGGGAATGGCGGGGGGCGAGGAGGTCCGGGCAAATGCCGCCGAAGACATATTCCTGGGGTCCTGTCCGCTGGATATGGAGTTGTTCAAAGGAGATATCGCCGATCCTGTCATACTTGGACCGGGACAACGCCGACGCCTGTGGGGTGAGAACCCAAGGGTTTCCACTCCACCGGAAAGTCAGCCAGAAGTCTTCGATCCCCTGGGGCCAAAACTCTACTGACTGAGGCCGACTGGGAAGGGGTTCAGAGAGATGCAGCACCCAGTCGTTTTCTTCCCACCAGCTCGTCGATGATGATCGAAGGGTCGGTAGATGGTCCTGTACTCGTGCGAGAATCTCATCCGTTTGCGCGGGTGTCGGCGTCAATGTGCATCCGAGCTCATAAAGTACATCCAGATACCGCTCTGAAGACGGCGATACAATGTGTCGCACGCTCGGTCGATGCGGACTGATGGCCGGGGAACAATGTGCTGTAGGTCACGTGCTTCTGCACAGCCAACCTCGTTCTACCTATGTTCATGTACGTTGCACAGCGGAGCTTGTTCACAAACTAGCACCTCAACACTGCAGCTACTGGCTTTCGAATCCAGCAGATTCTGACAGTACCAGTACCAGTATCTGTGGTTCAACGTCTGGCGATCAGCCGCGCGGCACCGAATACAGAGCTTGTACGTCTCGCAAGATGTGTTGAATACAAAAGCCAGCAGCACAAAAAGACCAATGTGCTTGATGCGCGGATTGCAAGCAGGCGCCACTGTTCGCAGTCCATGAAGCCAGGTGTACGAGGCCGCAGCTGTTCCGAGCACGTGACTACTGTGCAATGCGCTTTGACGCTTTGACTCGGGTCGATGTACCTCTACCTCCCTGCCTTACGCTGCACAATACAAACGTTCTTCGATGCTAAGTTTCCTCCGTCTGCCTCTCTGTTGTTTGTGCACCTCAGCGTGCATCACGACTGGTCCCGTACTTCGCTTAACTTGTCTTGCAGACTACATTGTCCCATGAATCTCACGATGGTGGCCTTGTGGCTGAACAATGACGGACATGGAGCGGCACGTCCATCGCTTCGCTCGCAACAAACTGCCTCTGTTCGTGTATTCGCAATCTTGTACCTTTCAGCGAGAGCTGATCGTTCATCGAGAGGTACTGTACTAGCCATCATACCGATGCAGTGATGGGACACACACGTGCTGTGACAGCAGATACGTAAATGTAAGCGAGCATGGAAGCAAAAAGCTGAGGCCAGGCCCGCTTTTGTTCATACGATGCTGCCATGTTCATTCTCTGACTCGAAGCCAGTACGGAGACCTGGTCCAGGAGCTGACGATGATCCAGGGACCAGGTCTCCCGGGCTAATAGCTGGCAGCTACTCGCGTGGCCCGCACGCTGCGGGGCAAGTACTAGCAGACGTTACTTCCCATTCCGCACAGTGTCGAACAGCTACCCGAGACAAGCTCCGCCTGCTGTGTCGTCTTTCCACGGGCTCTGTCATTGTTCTGTGGAGAACTGCCGACTCGTCGCCCACGAGCGGTGTCCGAACTGATGACGCCTTCAAGTTGCTCACTGATTGGTATCCTGGGAAGACGAACGCGTCGTCTGTCACACCGAGTCTGCTGATGTCACGCGACTCCGCAGTGGACGGGACCGACCTCACCCACCCAAACGACGAGGAGAGAAATGGTTTTTTGATCAGGAAGCCCTATCCAAGGCGCTCATCAACCTGGGAAACGGTTCGGGCGGGTGTTGGACGGAGCGATATCCATCGCACTTCCTAAAGGGAATTAATGTCCAAGGAGCGCAGGAGGAGCAATTCGTTGCGGACCTTGTGCGGTGGAACGAGTTCGCCTGCGCGTACGATGGTACGTTTGATAAGCAACGCGTCAACGAGGCTTCAATCATCGAGCTGCCGAAAAGCTGGTGTCGCTTCTCTTAGCGTTTGGAAAGCGTCCAGACATGAAGTCCCGCGCTTCTGCTTTGCAAATGGCGCTAAGTGATCTACAAGCGGAAGCAGTGGAGCAGAAGTTCAGCGACTGGCGTGAGTTTGGGTACCGACTTGACGAAACCTACGACAAGATGCCCATCGCAGAGGCGGGACGACTTACAGCTGATGACAGCAGGGCGAGACGGTATGTCGTTTATGACAGGATGGTACAGTTGCTTCGTTATGTTCACGTGCCCAACTCACGGGTGGACCTCTCCGAAATGGGCCATGTGCTCGATGTGTTGGTGGAAAAGAGGGGAGAAAAAGAGGTGACGTTGTTTCTGCATTGGCTTCGTAAAGAGGGCCGGTTCGATCCGTACATGGCTACGCAATTACAGGGTGTGTTTATGGTGATGTACCCAGAGACCGTTGAGGAGATTCTCAGTCAATGGCTAAGGTCGAACGTACATCCGAACGATGTCTACGAAACACTTGTCGAGGTAGCGGCTTTCCATTTGCGCGGAAGAGGTAGCCCTGAATTGCAGCGGAAGTTCCTCCGGTCCACGCTGACCCAGTGGGCTACGTACATGCACCTGTATGTCGCTGACGGCCGCTTCAAATATGGCAACAACGACATGCGTTCGCTCTTTGTTCGAAACGGACCTTGGGCGCGGGATGACGGATCAGTAGCACGTTTGACTTTCCTTCGCTCTGTTGACGGTATGGCGGATCGAGTTGACAACTGCCTCGCAGCGCTAGTTTCGACGCAGCCAGACTCGCTGCAGATGGTGCTCGATGGATGGCAAGAAGCATTCATGCACCCTGGGGAAGTCCACCGTTTGCTATTCAACAGGCCAAGAGACAGAGCTACGCCTGACGCCAAAGAGAAGGTGCAAGAGCTTACCTATCGCCTGAAGTTTGTAATGTGGCATCATTATTTTGACGTGTTGAACGTCAACGACGTCTGTGACGACGGTGACAGGGCTAAGCAGGTAGTGGGAAACACCGGTACAGCAGAGACAACGGATCTTTTCCAATGGCTTCGAAGCTACTCTGGTATGGAGGACCGCGCGGACAACCTACTCGCAGCGCTAGCCTCGAGATACTTGACCCCTCTACCGATGAAGAAGCGCAGAAAACTGCACAGGTGATGTTCGAGTTGCAGGTACAGTTGACATGGCATCCTCAAGACGCCTGTCGTACGATGTCTTGTGCGTTGTAAGCAACAGTTTCAGTGAACAAACATGAAAGGAAAGAGAAGTGCGAACCGATTTCTGCTTGGATTGGATGTGTCGACCGGTGTGATACCCGTCAACGTCGTTGGATCCCGTGATTACGGCGATGAAGACGACGTCAGAGACGACGGACGGATTCCGCTGAAGAGCGGAAGATGAGAGCATGAGCTGGTAATCCGTTCGTTCTGTTGGTCTCGGGGCCGTCAATGGTATGTCTTTGTGCTTACTCGTAGCGATGCAGCCACACCTGACTGACTGGTAGGGGTACCACACAGCTATCGTAGAACAAGATGCACTCGTCGCAGTCCGTTTCGATGCCCCTCGGGGCGTAGAGCAAGCGCAACACGAGCTGCTGATGACAACTGTCGTTCACCTTCGGGTGCGCTGCGAACCTGTGCATGCGCTGTGACACACATCACTCCCTTTGCCTCCTCAGCTGTCCCCGCAACGGATCGCACCTCTCGATCGATCGATCGATCGAAACACCCGAAACGGTGTCCCATCGTCGTCTTCAGACTCCAAAGAGCTCCACCCGACTCGCGTCGTTTCTCCTTCAGCGCCAACGGCCTCACAAGCGGTCGCTCTTGTTTTCAAGTCCTCTGCGCTGCAGTCCATTCCACTCCTTCGCAAAGTACTGCACCGCCTCAAGTGGGCGGAAGGCGATCGACATCGCTCCCACGCGATTCAGCCAATCAATTCGGAACGAGTCGCCACCGACGCCAGCGATCGGTCGGTCGGTCGGTCACTGCTGCGGATCGGCTCTCGACCTCATGTCGCCGTCTGCGCGCGAGTCGGATCCGCTGGTCCTGCGCAGTGACGCGCCGTCGTCCACGACGTCGACGTCCACTGCGCCGCGACATTACGGCGGCTTCGAGCAGCAGAAACGCGCGTGGGCGGCCACTGCGCAGCGGTCGCAGCGGCTCCGCGCGATTGCGACACTGCAGCTGCTGTTGGGGCTGTTGGCGTGCGGGAACTACTTGTGGCTGTCGAACGTTCTGATGGCCGTCGTCGGCGTCGTGGGGTGTCTGGCGGGACGCTCGGAGCGCACGAGTTGGGTCGTTGTGGTGCGTCTCGTGCACGTGTGTGAGAGTGCGTTTGGGACGACAAAGATACGCACCTGTGTGCTCATGTTGTTGTGGTGCAATTGTTATCTGTGGGGCGCTATTGTTGCGTTGTTGCTGTTGCTGTTGTTGTGGCTGCTACTGTGGCTCTGGTTGGCACTGGCTCTGCTGCAGTACTTGTTGCTGAGCGCGATGGAGTTTGCACGGATTGTGCTGCTGACGCCGCATCTGCACGAGCGCGTTGAAGTGCCGGGAGTCGCTCTCTCGCGCTACGAGATGTTTCAGGTTGTCGTGCTCGTGCTGGAGGAAGTGGTGTTTGTGGTGCGATCGTGTTGCCTGTTGTTGTTGTTGTTGTTGTTGTTGTGGGGTGGCAGAGGTACAAGTGGGTCGTCGTCTCGGTGGCTGTTGTCTGACGGGGTGTCTTGTGTTCGGTGTGTGCTGTTTGTATGCGGTCCTGCAACTGCAGCCAGCAGCGTTCTACGTGTGCATCGTCGCTGCGGCAGCAGGTGCGAATCCCTGGTGTTAACACTCGGCGCAGTGCGCTCGTGAGCTACCTGCGCGAATTGGACGTACGTGTATCAGAAAGAGCGACGCGAGCGCGACGATGGACAGGATGGGGATGACCAAACCGCGTGCTTTTGAACGCATAAGCTCACAGCTATGAGCTACGGCTTTCTTCACCGCGCCACCCGATACAGGAGTGGCTTTCAGCCGGGACATCAGTATCCTCAATGTCGAGAGGTATTGGGCGGTACGATCCGGCCACATCCTTCTCTGGTCTGGCACAGCAGCCAACGTGGTCTTTATATTGCTTCCCACCTCCAGCCCCGCGTGTCGTCCATACTCGTCTTTTCGTAGCGTGACGTCTCCTAAAGCAGCTCAATTGCGCCGGATTCGACATGTGTCTGAACGCTGCGGTAGCGCAGCACGTAGCGATCGGAGGAAGTGACCTGGACGAAACTCGCTCCCCTGTCGTCGCACTGCACGCCGCCTGCGTCCTTGCCTTGGCAAAAGACAAAGCCGTCCAAAGCCGGTTGGAGCACTGACACGTCCATCCGAACGGCCATCAGAGTCATTCGTGTCAGCGATTCAAACGTTTGTGCCACTTTGGAAATGCCCGACACAGTTAGTGTTCGTACCCATGCCTTCAGCCGAGAGAGATCGAGACTCCTCGTCCATCTTGCTCAGTGCCAAGTCATTCACATGCGACTCATACAGCATCACAAAGCTACACAACACAAAGAGAGAATCAAGAAGGCAGCATATCGCAGCGTCAATCGAGTGACGCGCCCCCATACAACGCCGCATGGTCGCAACAGACCGCTGTGCAAAGTCGCGCTCTTGCACTGACAGACGTTGCGTCAGTCCGGCGTCGTCCAGAATGAGCAAAGCAAACTTTTCAATCTACCGCATCACGTCCACGATGTATCACAAACGAGCCTTAGCACCATACAACATACACATGTGGACAGCTGACCGACCGATCGACTTGGACGACGATCGATCGATCGACAATTGTGGCTGCCCAATACCTTTCGTAGACGCGTGCGGAGATACGACGAGACCATGTACCGCAGTCGGTCAATCTCCATCTGATAGAGCTTGTTGACCAAGGATTTCTGCTCAGTGAGCGCTTCCCGGTCGGCATTGATCGCGTCAATGTATTCCTGTTGATTGCGGATCTGCTCGAGCATCTCGGACACCATCTCGTCGCTGTACTGCAGGATCTCGGGCGCGTGCTACAGACAACAACGAGAGCAGCCGACCGACGGCAGACGTCACTATGGCTTCGTTCCGATCACTCTCCGAGCAGCGATTCGTGCCATCGCGCAACAGCGCCGCATCGGTGGGGTGTGTTCCATCACGAACGCAATTGAGACAGTGACGAACACGTACGAGTTCGTTGACCCACAACGTCCGCATCCGCGCGACGTCTTCGTTCAGGTTCTCGGCATTCCATTCGACCTGCGACGACATTTGATCGAGTGATGTGCACGAACGAACCCACACTTGCGAGATGGCTACAGTCGAGGGCACCCAGAGGAGAGTCCTGTTTTTGTGCCACCACCACCACCACCACCTCGCGAGCTAACCAAAAGTGTAGCCATGTCGAGAAAGGCACGACCCGCGGCTGGAGCTGTTCGCGCCATGGAAGTGGTGCAGTGTCTTTTTTCATTCGGCTTCGCTTGTTGTCGAGCGCACAAACGTTTGCTGCAGTTGACAGTGAGTCGTCGAGAAAAAAAGGAGACGAGAAGAAGTGACAACGACAAGAGCGCACTGAGACCTCATGGGAGCCGTCAACTGCTGTGCCCAAACTGCTCCTGACGGTATCAAGAGCTGTTGCCTGCAGTTGGACCAATGCTCCCTTCGACTAACAAGCATCACGTCGCTCACTTGTGGCTTGCCATTGTGTGTATGCATTCTCGTACGACGTAAACAGTCGATGCGTCGTGGAAGACAGGCGACCGTGATCGAAAGCTGAGCAGAGGCGAAGCGAGAGAGCTCCTGCCCATGTATACCTACGAGCCGTCCCTGTCGCTGGATCTGGAAGAAGACCGGGTGTCGAGTCCCGATGGTGGCAGTGCGAGCTTCTTTTCGGGAACGCCGAGCTCAGCAGCGAGCAATCGAGAGCTGGACGACCCGTCGGTCGTTGTTGTCTCTGCGGACGGTGTCGTAGAGATTTACAGACATCTCGAAGTGCACGAGGATGGTCTGACACCAGAGGCACGACTAGACGAGCAGGATGATGACGTATCACCAGAAGCACGAGCACTGCTTCCTGCGCCCAACTCATGCCCTCGTTCGGGTGCGTGTTGTAAACGGAATTGACGTGTGTGTGTTGTGTACTTGAGTGCTAGAGTGCTGACTTACCGTGTTCAACAGGCATGAACATCCGTAGTCGGCAGTCACCGACGTTTGGAAGCACAAAGTCTCACGTGTCGGCGCCACGACGGACACAGTCATTCGGTGAAGGTATAGCCAGCCTCATCGTGCGGCTTTTCTCCCGTCAAGTATCTCACACGATTGCTGCTTCGTTTGTGTGTGGCGCCGTGTGAGTAGATCCCTACCAAGTACACCTGGACGACTACTTGTGCGCGTGCAAGCGCTGTCCTCGAGCATTGACGATCCAGCGCGCGTTTCAGCTGTACGGCTTCGCACTTGATCATCCTCACAGCGACGCCCTTCTCCGCGTCTTGCGTGCATGTGCCAACTACGACGAGACGATTGTTGAAGTGGACCCGATCCTCGTGCTGCATGCCGAGAAGATGCTGGAAGAGCTCAACTTTAACGAGAACGAGACGTTCTGCCTCCTCGTGGCTTCGCACTTTCAGCGCCCATGAAACTGCAGTCTCCTCGACTCAGAAGTAGTTCCATCTCGACGTACAAGCCAGCAGAAGTAGCGACGTACTCGTCACTTGACGTGCGACGCTGTAATCGCCGCTACGTTCGACAAGCTCCAAAGTATCTTTTCTCCCACACATTGTTTGTCGCTCTCGTTCTTACAAGTCTCACTTACTGAGACGTAGACCATTACTGCTAGAAGTAGTAGTAGTAGTGGTAGTACTAGTAGTAGTAGTAGCAGTAGTAGTAGTAGTAGTAGTAGCAGTAGTAGTAGTAGCAGTAGTAGTAGTAGTAGTAGTAATCGGTAGGTGAGTAGATGGAGTGCTAATTGTAGTGTTCGTACTAGAAGTCGTACCACTTCTGCCTCTCTGATACGGTATCAACTACAGCGCTTTCGGTCCGGTTCTCGTGTTGGAAACACAGTGGAAAAAAAACGAGTGGCTCCGTCCACGTCATTGTCCAAAGATCGCCCCCCAAGCCACACTCGATCCCTCTTCACCCACTTCCACCGCCTCTCCACAATGCCGCGCGAACGCACGTACATCATGATCAAGCCGGACGGCGTCCAGCGCCACCTCGTGGGCGAAATCATCAAGCGCTTCGAGACCAAGGGCTACAAACTCGTGGCGCTCAAGCTCGCGCGTCCGGCAGTGGAGCACCTCGAGGCGCACTACGCGGACCTCGCTGGCCGCCCGTTCTTCCCGGCGCTCATCAAGTACATGAGCTCTGGCCCCGTGACGTGTATGGTGTGGGAAGGCACGAACGTGGTGCTCGAGGGCCGCAAGATGTTGGGCGCGACGAAGCCGACGGACTCGGCGCTCGGCACGATCCGCGGCGACTTTTGCGTCGACGTGGGCCGCAACGTCTGCCACGGCTCAGACTCGGTCGAGTCGGCCGAGAAGGAGATCGCGCTGTGGTTCCCCGAAGGTCTCATTGAGTGGAGCGCCTACGACGACGAGTGGGTGTACGAAAAGTAGAGTCCGCAGGCTCGAGGAGCCGTCGGCCACATTGTGTAGGAACTCGAGACTGAGGTTCCGTCGCGTGCGATGTCAGCTGTCTACATATTCGGGTCGCACCGATCTCGTGTGGCTAACTCGAACAGCACTTACTATCGATCGACACCTTCGGCCGTCATCCTAACGCGAATGCAAAATGACTCACTTTCTGTGTCACCACATGTCTCCTCCTCCTCCCTCTCTCTTCCGCAGCAGTGGCGCAGTCGAGTGTCTCGCTGGGTTAGTAATCGCTGCACGTGGGCGCTCAAAGT
This sequence comes from Hyaloperonospora brassicae, assembly GCA_947650285.1. Classification (NCBI taxonomy): domain Eukaryota; phylum Oomycota; class Peronosporomycetes; order Peronosporales; family Peronosporaceae; genus Hyaloperonospora; species Hyaloperonospora brassicae. The sequence goes on from CANTFL010001446.1 coordinate 383,860, forward strand.
GTCGCATCGACGGTCGCCACTCTTCACTTACTCGCGCGACCGACTCGTGTCCAGCTGTTTCGTCAGCAGTCGACAGCTCGCGTCGGACATGTCGCGCGTACCCACTTAACTCGCGACTGAGCAATTCGAGTCGCTTTTTTCTCTCTCTCTGTGTCCCTCTGGCTCTCTCTCTCTATCCGTCTGTCTGTCTGTCTGTCAGCTATGAAACGGACTATGTGTTAAGTGTATGTCTGCCTGTCTGTCGGTCTGTTTCTGGCTCTCTTCCTGTCGCACGGCTTCTGCCATACCAACCGAAACGAAATGAGCGACGTAATGGTACCGCAAATTGCGAGAAAAAATGAACTGATTAGTCTCAAGCCGTTTGTCCGCTCAACCCGTTTGTCCGTCCATTGTTCCAAGCGATTCTCTCACGAGCGACTGGACACGGCACCTCCTGATCGCAGCGTCCCCATTCTCTCCACTTGACAGAGCCGTAGCAGTGGACAGAACGAGCGCACAGACAGAAGCACACTACAGCATTAACTCTATCACATGACATCCGATAACGCGTACGAAGTGCACGTGCTGCCGAGTTTCGTGCCCGTGTTCTGGTGCTTTGCCGGCGTCAGCGTCGGGCTGTGTTACTACGCGCTGCAGTATGCTGCGAAATACTCCACAACGGCTGCGTTTCTCCTGACGGTGCGTGCGTCTCGCCCGTGTCCCGTGTGGACAATTCTTCGGCGCGCTCATTCTTCTGCTTGTCGATGCTCAACGTCCTCTTCTTTTGTTGCTGTCATTGTGTCGTGCAGCCCTTCATCTGTGTGTGCTTAGTCTTCGATAACGCCGTCATGGCTTCGACTGGCATCGACCGTCGACGCACCAGTACGCAAGCCATGTTGGCTTTCCACGCGTGTGTGACGCCCATGCTCTTGTTAGTCTGCTACGAGCTCTCCTACTTGGTGCACAAGCAGAGAGCTGTTGCCTTCTGTGGCATTACGTTTGACCGCAGTTGCGATTATAGTGGCAATGAGGCGGCCGTTGGTTCGCGTATGGCGAACAAACGTCGTGGCTTGTGGCTATCGACGTGCTTGCGGATTCTTGTGTGGCTCGTGGCTTGTGGCTTGTTAGTGTTGAATTTGCTCGTGGCGTACCACTGGGCATCCAACCTGTCGCCAGAAGTCACGAGTCTATACGCCATTCAGGGCGACAATGTGGCTCATGCGGTGAGCGCCATTGTCCCGGCAGTCGTTCTTGTCATATTGGCACTCTATGTTGGACTGCAGCTGTGGAACTACGGCACGCATTACTCGTACACGGTACACGCAACGTGCTGCAATCCGTGGATCTGGATGCTCGTGGGTGCCATTGCACTACTTGTTGGCTACCTCATGCCGTCTCCACTCTACGCGCTGTCTTCAAACGCCGGCGAAGTCGTCATGATGGCTACCATCGTGCGCATGTTTCGCGAAGTGCACGATGACATACAGCAAGGACTTCAGTTTGGCGAGTTTGTGACTTCGGAAGGTGCCGCGAGTCCCCGTCAAGGCTTGCCACATCTCAATGCGTGTCTAATGAGCTGGCACAAGAGCGCGGGCCCGAGCAAAACAGATGCCGAGCAACCGATCGGGTACACAGCCTTGTCAACTCCAAACGAGAGGCCATTTCCTGTCACACTGGCCCATTCCTTACGCCGGGATCAAGCGAGATACGCAACATCCAGCGCAAATGCTGCCAACCTTTCGGTTGTCGTGGATGGCGAGCGTACGAATCAAGTGCCGTGCTAGCAGAGGGAAGAGAGCAGGCCGTTTTTGACGCACATGGACAACACCCCACTTCTCTATACTTCTCTCCAAAGCATTGTCACGTGCAATTGGTACAAGCACATGAACGGGTCAGAATGTCGAGCGTCACACAGTGGTGTCGGCGATGCTTCACTCCCACAAGTCCCGAAAGCCACCAAGCCAGCTCATCGAATCTGACGGCTCTAGCAAGCAGTACAACGACTGGTTCTTCCACATATGTCCCGCATCAGCTTCGATATCCCAAAACAATCGATAACATCATCGCGTGTGCGATAACAGCTCTCCAGCTTCATGATAGCATCTGCAGCGTAACTTCGTCAAAGTGTTTCTGCGCTGCTCGTGACAAGTGCCAGACAGTTGCAGAAGCTGTTGTGTTTATTTATGCGCCAAGAGCGACGACGGCACCGTTGTCCAGCATTAGCTCTGTAGAGTATTCGTTGCTTTTGCACCTGACGAGCATCCGCGATCGGACGCCAATCAATCCCTTAATGTCGTCGTTAGATCTTGACCGTCACCATTCGTTTCTTCTTTACGCTCCACATTGCACGACCACCTGACAACGCTCATCACGATTGACTGCAGATCACATTGACGTGAAGAATTACGTGACTGTCACTTACAGCCATCCGGCAGCACGACGCTCACTCCCAAGACAGCGGAAGTCAGCATTGCGCTTCCGTGAGTGGCATTGATGAGCGTCAACGAGTCACTCAAAATCGATGATGACCTTATGCTGCGGCTAGAAAGCTACTATACCCCACTTGAGAGCACAACATGAGCTTCCTTCGTGTGTTTCTGCTTCTTTTCGAGAACCTTCATCATCTTTGTGCTGCCTTCTCCGGACAGCTGTTTCTGTGCCTTGAGCTCCTCCTTCAGCTGCTTAAGTCGCTTCTCCTTTTTCTTCTTTCCCGGCTCTTGACCGTGAAACTTGTACGACAGCTTGCGAAACGCCTCCTTCTTGGTGAGGAGGCGACCGAACTCGTCGCGGTAATCTAGCTTCACGCCATTCTTGATACGCAAATCGTCCTCGAAGCTGCGGTCGCGTGTATCGTTGGCACGACCAGCCTGTCGTTCTACACGGGTCTGGTGGAGATCGCCAGTCTTGCGCAGCAGTGCCAGAGTTGCACCCATCCCTGTGCCAACCAGTGGCTGCTCTTCCCCCCACACCTCATTCTCCTTCGTCTCTTCGTCCTCGCTATGCTCCTCCGCTTCCTTCCCTTCGTCAGCCTTCATCTCTTCGTCTTGCTTCTGGGCTTCGTTGCTATGTTTCTCAGTCACAGGTGCTGCTGCTGTCTTTACAGGTGCAGCCTGAAATTGCGCCGCGCGTTTTTCCATGGCATCGCGCAGCCGCGTCTCGAAGTCTGTAGCCTTGTTGAACACTACTGTGTTCGATGCAGTACCAGTTGTGCCGAATACATGACCGCCAGGCTTGCTACCAGACCGGGCTGAATCACTCGTTGTGACATCGCCAGCGCCGTCTGTGGCCTCTTCAGTGTAACTATTGTTATGCATGCTTTGACGCACGAGCTGCTCAATTCGGGCCTCGCTAGTTATTGGGGCTACGGACGCCTGACTTTGAGTCCGCTGCTTCGTCAACTGTCGAGCACGGGCCAGTGAAGCATCAAGCTCCATTTCTACCATAGCAGTGTCGTCCATAACCTCGCTGTCGTCAACCGGTCGCCTCTTTACGCGTTTTTTGGCAGTATTGACAGCAAGCGCCTCGGACGCCACAGCATTTGCCTTTTCTCGAGCTTCCTGGAAACGATACAGATTCGCCTCTTCATCCGTGTCATTCCCATCATGATGGTTGCGCTTACGCTTCCCGCGGTCCCTAGATACTGATGCACCGGCCTGCAAGGCTTCTTGCTCCAACTGAGCAATCAGCGACGCAGACTCGTTGCCGACATTGTCTCCCGAGCGCGTGTTCAGCTGCACCTCCTCAGCATCGTTCTCACCAAGATCGCCATCGCACTGACGACGAGATCGCTTCTTCTTTTTGCGCAGCTTTTTCTCTCTCTTGTGATGCGAAAACTTTACCTCCACTTCTTCCTTTGTGTAATAATCTTCTGCCCGTTTCGTTCTGTCTATTGCCAACGATATCACTGCCACATCGCCTTCATCGTCCCCTTTTTCCTCGCGCTTACGCGCAAGCAACGCTTGGGACCCTCCCGATGCATCTAAGCGAAACCTGTTCGCTGCTTCTGCATCCACAGCATCCTGCTCTTCATCATACTGCGCCAGCAGTTTCTTCCCACTCGTTTTCATCTTCCGATCCTTCCCCATTGCAACAATAAACTCGTCGTCATCGTACCCGGCATACACTGGAAGTGCGGCGCGTCTCGCTCTTGCCTGCCGCGCCACACGTCGGTCACGCTCGCTCAACTCAATGTTCACAAGCTCGTCTTCGTCTTCAAGGTTCAGGTCCTTGCCATCGCGTCCCAGCACGTTCGAGTCCTTGAGCGTCAGCACAACGTCCTTGCCGTCCTCGAACGTGTCCAGCGAATGACCCACTGTCATACCTGCCAGCGAACTCGCAGCATAGGTCGTCTTCTCTTTCTGCTCCTCTCGCTTTTCTTCTGCCGTTGTTTTCCGCGATTGCTTCACCCACTCGAGCACCTGTTCCACACTTGTGCCACTGCGCTCTTTCGATACGCCCGAATCCTCTCGCAACTGCTCGCCCAGTGATTTTCCAGCGACCTTTTGTACCAGTTCTCGTCTGGTCTTCGACTGCTCCAGCGTACGCTGCAGCTCCTCCTGCTGCTGCTTCGCTGTCGCTTCGTGTACGCGCGTATCCTGCTGCTCTTTCTGTGCGACAGAACGCACCGTCAGCGGCTTGAGCCCCAGCGACGCGCGCAGCTTATTCGTTTCTTCGATACTGAGCGACGACTCGCCATTCTGCTTCTCGTCTGGCGGAGACGCAACGGGCGCGTCACGACTGCGACTGCGACGATGCGAGCGACGCAATGCAGACGATGGAAGTGGTCGAGCGCGGCCTGTGGACGTGGCCGACGAGCTGCCGTGGCGTCGACGGACGGGCGAGCGCGACGCACTGCGACGTGGAGCCATTTGGTCGGGAGGTTTGATTTGATGGCAAGGGGGTCGATGGTGTAAGTGGTGTGGTGCACATGATGCGAAACGAGGGGTTTGCTCGAGCGACTTTGGGGACTTGCAGTTGCTTATATTGGGAAAAGGGAAGAAACGGACGAGTTGACTGACGAACTTGGGATGGTGATAGCTGAGCTGGCAAAACGAGTTTGCTCTCTTCCACGTACGTTCGCTGGCCAGATCCATTGAGGTGGCTTAGTATTCGGTATTTGCGATCGAACGCAGCGATCAGCTTGTGACTGTCCTTTTGTCGATCACGTCCACCACGTGGCCTCTCGGTGTGGCTACTGCTCTTTTCCTACATGGCCACACGAGACTTTGACATAGTACGCAGTCTAAGGAGTATACTACTGATTCACCAGTACCCAACGCTGAAGCAATACAACAGCGTCTCAATTACTTTCGTGTAGAAGTAATACTTGCAATATTGCACGAGGTGTACATGAAGTCAGCTGATGCGCGGTTCTTATGATAGCGTGTCTACGTCTCATTAGTGTCATGTATGATTCCGTTTACTGTCGATGTCCAAAGTGTACAATGCACTTCATGAATTTATAGCTGTTCAATTATCCTCTCTCATTGCGCGGGACCAGGCGAGGGAGCCATATCATGCGAAACTTAAAACCCTCATGAAGCCAATGCAAGCGGTTGCCAATGCAAAGTGAATGAAAGCGTCTCAATTGACTCGATTTGGTTGAGCTGGATACTTGGGTGTCCTTGTACCATGTATAAGACGATCTGTTGATGGCATTGGACAAGCCACGGAACGGACAAGCTCTCATCGCGACATGAACCAACATACGTCTCTTTGCCAGGATCATAAAACATGTTGATCAAACGAGATGAGTTAGGAATCGGATGAACTATGTGAGTTTGTATTGGTCTCACCTCCGACACGGTTACAACGAAAGACGCTTGCTCCAAGAACTATCACCCTGTCTTTTAATCAGTGTTCCTTCCATGACTGGAGCTGAAGTCGTACTATGTCGCCACAATGTGAATGGCGCGGGCAACAAACTTGGTAGTACCTCCTCCATCGAAGGAGGACAGTAATGCTCGTACTAGTTTAAGTTGCATCGTACTGAACTTGTGCCCATCATGTAGAGACCAATGCTGTAACGGGGTGAGCCTGTTGCATAATGTTATCATTTGTGACAATATATTGATAGCATTTTGTGACAATATAGTAATAGAAAATAGTAAGTCGAATATTTTAACCACAATATCACCAAGCTCAGTGATATTGTTGCAGTGACCCAAGGGTCTCCTCATTGGTTGATATATTATAAAAAAACGTAACAATCGCTGCAAGACGCGCGCAAGGGTATGAGTATACGTCACTATACATGCTTTGGTGTATATTGATTAAGTAAGTAGTGCTTATCGGTCAAGACATATTTTAGTACTTACATATACTAAAACATTCTTTCTTCTCACTTACTGAACTCAGTTATTTCGAACTAAGTCTTCCTTTGAGAGCTTGGAGATTACGCAAGCTAAAACGGGCACTAGTTCTCACTGCAGTAATCGAGAGCTAGCTACGCACTGACAAGAGTGCGTAGCTCCACAGTGCCCTGATACATACATGCACGTGAGAAAGTAATCTGAATTGATCTCACATTTTGGGTTTTTATTGTCCAGCATTGGACATAGATGGCACACTAATCTTTTCGTCATGTTAACGTAGGCACCGTAAAAATGGAAGGTGGGGCGTGCAAAAATGTGGGTGACGGATCGTGACACAGAACGCTGAAGTGGACAGAAATGACATTTACACTAGTTTTATTTAAATTTATCGACCAACCAAATTGCACACGGACGAAAAAGACGGGGAAGCATCGAGCCATTGCAGATCGCATATCAGATTGTTCCAATTACAGATTACCGATAAAGCAAAAGTCACATTTGACTTTTATTGATTAATTACGATCGAAACCCTCTTTTGCTTCCTCCTTTTGACGTGCGCAATATGGCGACATACATGAAGATTATCATACCTTAACTAACGATCAATTGATAAATATTACAATCTCTCCACCGCCGAGAAAGAGTATTTGTTAGGGGACTACCCCTTCCGTGACATTATTATCGGGTCAAGCGTCGATCGTGAATACTGTCTTGTCCGACAAGATTCGCATGTTTGCTTATGGCTGATATATTTGTTGAAGAGAAGACGTCTCGACCGACGAAAGAATACCGATAAAACGGTATGTCACTCACTTACCAGTAATATTGCGCTCAAGTTGATGACGGCGGAATAAATGGTTACGGAGAAGCCACGCGCCTATTGGCTGAGATAAATCAGAATTGGGGTATAGTGAGTGCAGTATCCCATAATTAGTGGCTTGGAGGTAGCGAGCAGTTTGCGAACCCGATTTAGGAAGAATTTTAACGGATTATGGTTTCGAAGGACTTCCTTTACAAAAAGATTTTCCTTTAAGTGTATTTTTGGAAGTTTTTAATAATGAATTAAAGGAGTAGTTTACGAACCTACTAATTTATCACAACAATATAGATTTTTAGAATTAATATTTTCCTTGGGATAAAAATCATAAACTTCAACACTTTTAATTGTTTCTGTTTTTTGGTAAAAGAAGGACCAACTAATATACTCACTTTGCATTTTGCCAACAACTAAGCACTCGATCTTTCTGAGAGGGTGTTAGACTAAGGCCCGTTTTCCCTGACTCCGACACCGACTTCGCCCTTGCCATAAACGCCTCTGCTCCCAACCGTATCAACAAGTTCGACGGAACAAATTTCCTCACGTGGAAGTTCAAGATGCAGATGGCGCTTGAGGAGTGCGACCTGTGGAAAGAGGTGAGTGGAGAGATCAAGGTGGAGCAGTGCGTCTAGCAGTTGGACGAGACGAATTACGAACGCAAGTCCCGCAAGGCATTGTCAATCATCTGTCTCGGGATGGAGGATTCGCAGCTGTTGTTGGTCCGGTCATGGAGTGAAGCACATGATGCATGATCGCGGCTGGAAGGACATCTCAAAAAGGAGAGCCTCGCAAACAAGCTCTTTCTTCATCGTCGCTTCTAAAAGGCCAAGATGGATGATAACGATGATTCGTTGGAACCCATCAACAAGGCCAAGACGCTGGCGGAGCAGCTCGACGCAATGAGTGCCCCGGTCAGTGAGGACGACCTGGTAATTACGCTCGTCGCAAGTCTCAGCGAGTCGTACGGATTTCTCATCACGGCGTTAGAGTCAAGAGCCGACTCGCTGTCATGGCATTTCGTCACGTCTCGGCTGCTGCACGGAGATCTCAAGCTCAAGGAGTAAGGCGTTTGAGGAGCGGCGAACAGACAAGATCAAGCGTTCGTGACTCACGTTACTCGTCGTCGCTCTGGACTACAAGCGCATGCACATACCAGTAGCGCCTGTCATTACTGTAGGAAGCACGAGCATTGAGTCGCCAAGTGTCCATCTCAGATCCGGGAGAGCGCAGAGCCACAGCGGGTGCAGAGTGCCAACCTTGCGCAGAGCAACGATGAGCAAGACAACTACCTGTTTCTTGGTTGGAGGGATCGCCTGCTCTGCCGAATCAAGATGCGTGTGGCCGGTTGACTCGGTTCTTGCGCAGCACAAAACGACCTCGAACGAATTCATAAATAATTACAGGAAGACTAACCCTGTGGACGTGCACCTTACAGACGAGGGTGGTTTAAGGGGTGGGAACGGGCGACATCATTATGTCGATGAAAACGCCACGAGGAGTGAAAAAGGAAATTATTACATATGTGTGGCACATTCCCCAACTTTCGCGCAATTCGTTCTCCGTAAGGGGTTTCGCCAAAGATTTTGGCCCGGTAACGTTTGAGCAAGATGTATGCTTTGCTGAAGTGAAATGTCTTCGTTGAAAACTTGGTGTGCGCGAAGGCAATGGAATTTTCAAGTTGTGCATGAATCCTCTTCTGATGGACGGGGCCAATGTGAATAGCTCGTTAAGATGCCATGGGGACACCACTTCGAATCTTTGGCACCTTCGACTACGTCACACCGGCTATAGCGGTCTATTCACCACCGTCACCAAAGACTGTGGCATTGATATCAAGATGACATCAGTGCGCAAGTGGGAGATATGAAATGTATGTGAGCTCAGTAAGCAGACAAGAATGAGCTTCATGAAGTGTTCCACAAAGTGTGCCAAGGAAGTGCTCAAAGTCATCCACAGCGACATCTGTGGCCTAATGCGGACTGAGCAATTCAGTGGCAAGCGCTACTTTGTCACTTTTATTGACGAGAAGTCGCATTATTGTGTCGTTTATATGTTATAAACACGTCAAAAGTAGCCGGAAGTTTTGCCCAATTTGTTGCGCTGGCCGAAACCCAGACCAACATGCGCGTGAAAACGCTTCGATGTGGTAACGGCGGGGGATATAATTTTGGTTTGATGGCCAAGTTCTGTGCAGAACGCGGCATTGTACAGAAGTTTACGCCTCCCCACACTCCTCAGCTGAATGAAGTTGCCGAGCGCATGAATCGCACGCTGGTTAATTGCGGTTGTTGCATGCTAAAACACGCTGATTTGCCGAAGTCGTACTGGAGGAAGCTGTCATGACTGCGATAGTTCTCCGCAAACGATGCCAAACACGTGCGGTCGGTCATGGCATTTCATCTTATCAAGTTTATGCTGGAAATAAACCCCTGTTGGAGAACCTGAGAGTTTTTGCTTGCCATGCGTACGTCCGCGTGTCCAAGGATAAGAGCTCAAAATTTGACGTCCTCTCGGTGCGCCATCGATTTCTTGGCTATTCCGAACATGAAAAGACTTATCGATTCGAAGACATTAAGAACGGTCGTGTGATGACAAGTAGTGATGCGCGATTCATGGAGGACGACTTCGACCACATTAAGACAAGTCCAACAGTCGCCGTTCAAGATGAAGCGGTGGTCGGTGAACCTTCGTCTTAAAGTGATCAGACCGACCAAGATACTGATGACGCTGGGATATACCAAGATTTCATGCTGGACAGCACCAAGAAGTCACAGCCTCAAGCCCCATTGGACGTCGACTTTGAGCCTGGAAGCAAGCGGCATCAACGAAATCGGTCGCTTGAACAGGCCGTGACGCTTTCTACGGCTAAGAAACAGAATCTTCACCGATCGCTTGATGAGATATCCGCGACGGCTCACGAATTTGAAGCTGCATTTGTTGTTGATTCGGTGGGGAAGTGCCGACCACGTTCAAGTCGGCGATGGAATAAAAACTCGGCCAATTGAAAGGATGCATGCGACTCCTAAGTGGCGTCATTGCGCAAGAACAAGACTTGTAGATTAGTGCCGCTTCCACAAGGTCGCAAGGCAATAGGTTGTCAATGGTTCTTACGGATCAAGGAAAATCAAGCTGGCGAGGTCGAGAGATTTAAAGCGCGACTTGTGGCCAAGGTTTTTTGCAGAAGCATGGCGTCGACTATAGAAACATTTGTCTCGGTAGCCTAATTCACGTCAATGCGGATCCTGCTCACTTTGTCCGCCAAGTATAAGTTAACGGTGCACTAAATGTCTATCAAGATAGCTTTCCTGAACGGACTTCGTGACGAAGAGATCTACATGACGCAGTCCGACGGATACATCAACAAAGTCAAGCCGTACTACGTCTGTCAGCTCAAGCAACTTCTCTACGGTTTAAAGCAATTTCCGCGCATGTAAAATCAAACCTTTGACAAGTTCATGCTCGAAATAGGGTTTAAGAAGTGCAACACCGATCACTGCATCGACGCCGGGTGGGACGGAGAAGACATGATTATTGTGGCCCTTTACGTCGATGATTTGGTCCTCGCATGTAACAACAACAAGATGCTCCAAATGACAACGATGGGTTGTGCAAGCGATTTGAGATGACGGACCTCGGTCGGCTGAAATACTTCCTGGATATGGAAATTGATCAAGATGCCATCAGTGGCAATGTTTCCGTTCGTCAAATCACGATTGCCGCAGACATACTGGAAAAGTTCGGCATGGAGAGCAGTAACACCGTCAAAATACCACAAGATCCCGGACCCAATTTAACCATGAGCATGCGCGGGGGGATAAAACCATGAAGCGACCATGGCAAATATCCCGTATCGCAATGCTGTCGGCTGCATCATGTATCTCATGGTTATGGCTCGACCGGATCTTGCTGCCTCAGTGGGGGTTATCATCCTGTTTACTTCGGATACATGCCCAAAACATTGGCAAGCACTCACGATGGTCGTCAGATACGTGCAAGTGACGAAGACACACGGCATCGAATTCCAAGCCGAGAAACAAGAAGAACTTAAAGGCTATTCGGAGGCGGAATGGGCAGGCGACGTGGACACTCGACGAAGCTTAAGTGGCTACGAGTTTTATGATGAATGGCAAATGCATCAGCTGGAGAAGCAAGAAAAAGCGCACGGGTGCACTATCGTCAACGGAAGCAGCATACATGGCGTTTACCGAAGCTGTTCAAGCCATTTGGCAGAAGGCGTTCATGTGCGAACTTGTCGAGATGTCACTAAGCGAAGCCGTCAAGATCCACGTAGACAATCGAGAATCGATAGCGTTGGCTAAGAACCCGGAATGCCACAAGCGTACCAAGCACATTGATATTCGCTATCAATTCGTGAAGGAGAAGGTCGAAGACGGTCAAGTGATGATGTACTACAGCTCGACGAAGGACACGAAGGCTGACGTAATGAACAAGCCAATTAGCGCGGTATAGTTCGAAGGTCTTCGAAACAAGTAGGGAATTAAGCCGCCAAGCGCGGCCGAGTCGATTGGTAGTGTCAAAGAGAAGGCGTTTCGACCGGTGAAGAGATAACGGTAGAAACCGGCATGTCACTCACTTACCGGTAATATTGAGCTCAAGTTGATGACGGCGGAATGAGTGGTTTCGGAGAAGCCACGCGCCTATTGGCTGAGGTAAATTAGAATTGGGGTATAGTGAGTGCAGTATACTATAATGCGGGGCTTAGAGGTAGCAATCAGTTTGCTAACGAAGGACCAACTAATATATTCACTTTGCATTTTCCCAACAACTAAGCACTCGACTTTTTAAAAAGTAATGACCTAAAATGCTAAAAAGCATACCACCAGCGATGGACCTGCTCAATAGGAGGCAAACAAAGCCATTACACGAAGAACTAGTTTATCTAGGTTCACGTAAGTCTATATTACATGCCTCATCGTATTTAAATGAACATAAGCAGCTGAATTACTTTCTTTATCAACACGCACAGTTATGATATATTATAAACAGGGCGAAAACGTTCCTTGCCGACCTTGTTCAGGTACTGTGGACGCAAGGTCCGTTTCAATTACACAGGCGGTCATTAGTTCATGTAGCCGTTGTAGTATAAGCATTAGGTGCCTTTATAAACCTAAAAGCACGTCGTGATTTGTTCACCCACACTAACCATCAGCCATTGGCACGGTTGACGAGAATACACAAACAGTCGCAATTGGAGATATATATATGTGATGTAAGATAAAACGCGGTCGATAGAAAGGGTGAAGTCGTCGGTAGCCTAGATACCAAACTCATGATGTTCTCCGTATAGGCATGCTATCAACATACTAACATTTTCTACCTCATGAAGCATCACTTATTGCTACGTAGGAGATTGTCGCCTTGTGTAATTAAGAGGTTTTCATCAATCTTGAGTGTTTAGAACTAAACAGTGCTTAACAAAAGTAGATTATTGAGGCCACAGCATGACAACGATACAATACCTGTCTAACATGTCATCATCAATGTGAGATCTTGAAAATTGACACAAGAAATAAATTGTTAGTCGAAGTAGACTTATAGATGGTAAGATTTGTCCTATTGACGGCTTCTACATAGATGGTCGCGACAAAAATTAAGCGATGAGGTTAAGCGCTAGTAAGTTCATTCTTGTTGGAAATGCTATTGTTTTTGTCATCCGTACCCGCGTAGACTCTATTGATCAATATAATGGCATATCGAAATGTATTTTTTCAAAATAAATGATTAATGCAAATTAATGGGCAACAGCCAGACATGGATTCGAAGGGGTCCTGTGTACAGATATACATGTTTTACCCATAATACAATAGCCAAATGTGAAGACCCGATCTAGTTTCAAAGTTGATTTTGTCCACAATGTTGTCATTATATAAAAATCTTGCAAATAGTGCTCGTGAGACTTAGTAAGAGTTGCTGATTCCCGTAGATAGACTCAAAGACGCATCACGAACAAATTTTTGTGGTGCGTTTAGTTTAGTGCATGCTCAAACACAAGTTATTATCCTTGAGTTTTTATATAGGACACTTAAGGTGGGAATTTCGTGCATTTGAAGTTTCATATGTCAGGACAAAGAGGTTCATTAATTACATATGGTAACGAAATAATCCAGAAATAGTCGGACAGTATCATTAGGATAACAAGTTAATTAGGTTCCAGTTGTTAATATTGCAATATTATTGTATAATCGATGTAAAGGAGACTAAATATCGTAAGAGGACAAATCAACTGCCCCTAATAATGAAAATAAGGACCGAAATAGCATATGACATGGACCTGATACTTCGTGGGATTGTCTAATGTCAAAACTAGCTAAATACGCGAAAATCAAGTAGGCTCGAGCATCATCAATAAAATGATCTCAAAGGTTAGCCTATGACGATGATTCCAACTAAGTGTATGAGCAACTCCAAATGGTTTGTCATAAGTTAATACAATCAATATACTTTTTCTAAATAATTATTATAGGTAAGGAATACAGTAATTATCAACTAACAAGCTGATATATTAATATATTCAAACCTATTGATTATAGGAGCAGACACACATCGATATCTCAAACGATCTAAGTTCTAGGTAATTTAGGATTGGGGGGATTTATCATTTTAAAAGCTGCTTACCTTCTCTTTATAAGCACTCAGAGATAACCAAGTTTACTCAACATATACAGTTGTTCACCTTCGGCGCCGGCCGAGTAGACTCTGCATAGCGGCTGGCTTGTTGCTTATAATTTCAGCGATTTTAATGATTCTACGTGTTAATTAGCGCTTACGACCAATCAGCAAGTGAAACCATCGCACTCACATAGTGGGATATCAGAAGCTTGTGAACGATTCAATCTATAAAATGGAACGGTATCTTAAATGAAAATGACAGATTTAATTAAAATCAATTTTGCTAGATAATTCATAAAAAAATGTATTGCCTGAGCAACAGTGAATCAACCACGTTTCAATTTAAGTTAATTGTAACCGGTATCGATGCAGTACAGGTCTTTCAATCTCTATGATATTCACAAAAAGTTTAATATCATTGCAAATGCGTCTAGTTGATAAACGGTTCCGACCTATGGCAAAAATTGATTTCTTAAGGAACTTGAATTACTAAATCGTAGCGAAATGGCCTTAGAAAAGTTGTTCAACAAAAAGTAGCAGCATTTTGTCACATTGATCATTAATTATAAGCGTCTTGAATCATGAAGCCAGCACCGCGCTTTGACTGTGTGTGATTTGATAGCAACGTACAAAAAAAGCTTGAGGTGGCAAACTCAAAGGCACTCTCTTCCTGTCAGTTTGAAAAATAATACTCGAATAAATGGAGCGACATGTCAACAACTTCGCATCCGCTTCCTTCATCCTTGTTGGAAGACGGTAAATGGTGTCGGACAGCTTATGCGGCCCTTACTTTAGGTGTAGTAACGTATGCTGTGACATTTTTTGCAATATTAGTATAGCTTCTAACCGTGAGAGGAATGTCTCTAGATTTTACGTATAAGAATTCGATGGTATCCGGACCTCAGCTGATCTTTCACTAGATGGACCATATTATAATCATTTAATAAATGATTCGCTTAAACTAGAACCCTCCCGTTTTTCCACGCAGATCAATTCTTCAATCTTCTCGACTTCCATGAAGGACAAGTAGGGTGTACCGGGACCATCTTAACGAACATTGACGAGCACATAACGTGTTTTTAATCATCAATGAGCATAACACGATATAGCTCGAAATACATCGGATGTTATAAACAAAGAGCGCGTATGGAATGCCCACTTTGCATCAAATTTATGCTCCCTGCTCAGTCTTCATCTTAGCACGCGACGCCTCCACCATGTGTCTTGCCGAAAGGTTAAAATCTATATTGACACATATGTATCTTAAATATGTAAGCTGTCGACCAAGGATTTTGCTCGTCAATCGAAGTTTTACATGCCAAAGTTAATCTTCGATGCCAAGAGCTTTGCCAAAACTGACAAGCTCATCGCATCACCGTGATCGGAGTCTCAATGTACCTTTTTAAACGTGGAAAATATAAATTAACCAACTTCGGCAGAGGCACATGTATTATTCTATCAACAGAAGCTTTAGTGGAAAGTCGACACAGCTTGTCATTCTCTTCGATACAAGTGCTCGCATCGATGCCGACACTTGATACGGTGGAGGTGTTATACAGGTTTGTAAAATAAATACAATCGCGTCACGATAATGATACATGGATTCGGCAATTGCAACGTATTGATCGTCCTATGCCAGAATAAAACGTGGCGATTCTTCTTTAAAATGTTGATGAATATGTTACTCACGACCGCAGACCGGTAGGTATCGCTCGAAAGTGACAAAATCTTCGAACTTGACTTGATAAATGTTCTTTTACACCGCTTTCATGGATGAGTACGTAAACCGTAGAGAAAGAGCGACATGATACCATGCATAGTGAACTACCTGCGCTTTTGAATGCAACAGTATGAATTGCCCTGCGCAAGATTTATATAATATGGTGTATCAAGCCTTACACACATGACTTGTAGGAGTAAATGAAAGAATAGTGAGTACGTTAGTCGAGTGGTCAAAAACAGCCGGTAATATGGTAATATAGCTCAAAAAATGTATTTGCTAAATCCTTTATCGATATGTCTGTCTAAAAGAGTCGATCATTGCGCCAGCTTATCACGAAATAAAACCAATATCATAAGACTAAAGGATATAAATTATAGAAGGAAGCGTAATTATACCATGCATATTAGTGTATACTGTGATTTTCCCAGGATATCATTCTGCCCATAGTTCGTACCGTGACCGCTTTAAGTAATTTAATTTAAATTACCGGGAAATAAATGATTTGTATTCCCTAATTTACGCACTATTCGTAGAAAATGCACAAACTCTGGCGGCGACGTTAGTAGAGGACGCCATAGTAAAGGCGACGTAGTAATGGAATGCCATGTTGGTGTTGCATTGAAATAGATCGCTTTTTTATTTGCCCATGATCTGGACTTGAGTAGTCCAACAAGAGCAAGTGTTTGTCTTCCAGTGATTTAATCGGACCACCGACAAAATACCCTATACGTCGCGGTCACCGGGTGGGGTGTCATAAACGACGTCGACAAGAACCTACGTAGTATCCCGTCTTACGACGACTTCGCGGTTCGGCATTGTAGATGAAGCATAATCATACCACAAATTAGGATATTCAACGGACACGTAATATCTTACAGAAAATTCTTGCACAGGCTTGCACGCATCTTGTCACCCGATGCGGTTTGTCTAAAACAAATAAAGAAAAATTAAAATGGCGCAATCATTTTAACTGATTTGAAATTAAAGAAAACGACGGGGAGGCTTCAGTGTCACTTTACGCGAACCTGCAAGTGAAGAAAATACCAGTCAATTTCTTATAATTGGCAAGTAAACGGACCTGCATCATGCGAGTGTGCTCCGTCGCAAAATAATTTGCATCAAAATTCCGACAGAGGTCCTCAGTTAAACTCACAACAATGGGCCAGACAGACCGTTAACATTGCGACTGAGGGATTTTGTCACCATACCGCCAGACGAAATTGTGGTAAAGCCACTAATTAAATCATGGGACGTGGATCGGTGGCCACACAGTCAAGGCGTCACTTACTGGTGAAAAAGGAGGCCATGGGACGTGGCAATCCAATAAGGAGGTGGAAAACGATCTCAACGGGGATCGGCGATTTGGTCCAACTGTTACCAGACTGATGGATACGGACCGACCTGAGACGGAGCGATCTGGGACAAGACGACAAATGGCAGATTTCCATTGAGCGATCTGGGACCAGGTGATGTCATATGACTCTGTGACGAAGGTGTAACATCCTGCAGATCGGTGACACTCTTTACCGGTCTCCCAGAGGGAGTACTGATTTAGTTTAATTATGGCCCGATCTGGAATTGTGGATGCTTGTGGGAGTCCGTGGGACCGTTGTGAGAACTATGGATGGTCCTATCGCGCACATAAACCCTTGAAGATGGTATCGGAGTACGCTAAATGGACGGATGAACACATATGACCGGATCGCACGGTGTCGATCTTCAACAATCTCGAATTGGACATCAGATCGGTCATGTTCCCTGCTGACTATGGATATATTGGTGATGGAGCTGTTAAATCGTAATAAACATGCTTGATAAAGGTCCATGAGTGATGTCCCAAACGTTCAGATCGAAAGAGCCAGTGGAAACCGGTTGAATTGACGTCGCAAAATGGATTTAGACATATTCGGCATTTGGATACTATTTTGGATTTTTCGGTACCAAAATTGGGTATTTGATACCGTATTTGGAATTTGGTCCCTTTTGGGTGTCTAGGTACGATATCGGGAGTATTGGCGCTATCTTTGGAGTACAGGTCACGAAATTTCGACACGTGTTCAAGGGGGCGGTCAAGCTTAAAGATGATATCGACTTGGATAGTGGCCTATAGTTGGGAATAGGCTCAAAGATAGGTTGGATATTAATTTGGTTGGTTAATTATCAGACTTGAACTCTACTTCTTCTGCTCACGACACACGTCCTACTCCCCTCTTCTCCGGGCAAGAATGATTTGGCTTCCCCGTCAGGTCAAGGCACGCGTGTTGCAGAGACACAGAAGACCGATCTCGGATTGTTGGCCAAGATCAAGAAGAGCGATCTCGGGATATCTGGCCCGGATCGATCAAGTACTCACACTCAACTCAACCGCTAGGGTAGCAGCAAACAACAACACAAGGAAAAGGATTTTGGACACAAGATCGCGAGACAGCTCAAGTATTCAGAAGATCTGGACAAGGAGTTCAAGGCAAGACCGAGCAAGACTGAAGCGATCTACAGGGCAGATCGGCACGTTTCATTTTGGCGAAACAAGCAACCGATCCGCCCACATTGCGCACTTCCGGCAAGATCGGCCGATCCCGAGACCAGATCGGACCGATCCCAAGGCAAGATCGACGCAAGACTACTATTTGCTGAGTGAAGATTTCCGCACAGCAAAGACCCCAATCCCGAAGACAAATCGAGATCGGTGTGATTTAAGATCGAGATCGCGACATCTTTAACTAGAGATAGCCGCGGCTCAAGAACAAGATCGCAGAACCCCCGTTCGTGGTGTGATGATTTTCGCACCGGAAGCGAACGCTCAACCCATCCTCTCAGCGAGATCGACATCTCCCAAGGCCATTACGAAGAGCTAAAGCCAGCCCAACCGACGAATACACAAGGTGAGCACAAGGTTTTACAGCAAGGCACGGATCGGAGTATCCCCTCCGTGAGTCGGCAAGTCTGGGCAAGTGAAAGATCGACACTCACTAAAGTAAATTTTTTAAATCGACTTTATTACAATGGTGCGCGTGCCCGGATCTTCTGAGGTCTCTGGATTTCACCGTGAGTCTACTGGCGAAGATGTCAAGATCAAGCAAGAACCTGGGATCGAAGTGTCAGCGACAGATGGATCGACGAAGACACGCAGAAACACAAGATCCTCAGGTCATCACAGTTATGGGAGGGGCTCTGATGAAATGAGAATGGAAGAGGAAGATAGGGAGATCGATCTGGAAGACAATCATCAAATACCTCCTAGGGCCATTATGGGGGTCACCGCAGATCGCTTTGCAAAGAGCGATCTGCTAAATGAATTTCCAAAGGCGAAAGCCATACCCTACTTCCTCGTCGACAGATGTCCCTACCTCAAGCCGAGGAACAAGATCACGAGATCGACCATGCCGGAACGATATACGACGAGATCGATGGGATCGGACGGCAGAGATCGCCAGATCGACCGAATGGTGCAATCGAAAATCGGAGTCAAAGATCGACAGATCGGCGGAACCGTGCAATCGAAGATCGGACTCAAAGATCGCCAGACCGGCGGAACCGTGCAATCAAAGATCGGAGTCAAAGATCGCCAGTCCGGCGGAAACGTGCAATCGAAGATCGGAGTCAAAGAGGAATACAATGAAACACCAGATAAGATCGCAATGCCAAAGACGGAATATAACCCAATGAAGATCGCGTCCAGGGAGAAGGAGGCGACGGGTGAGACGCGGGAGCGTGCAAAATGGCAGTACTATTATGGCCATTTGAAGACTCTGCTTAAGACGGATCCAGAGTTCAAGATATTAAGGCCCAAGTTGATTGGTCCTCTGGATAAGCCGATCTCGGTCCCACCTTCTAAGACCAACAAAGTCGACGAGATCAATTTGATTTTGCAGATGTTGGACGACATAAGTGTCTGCCCTAACGCTTTGATGGAGATGAACTGCTGAGTTGCAGCTTGGAACAGTTGAAGAATGCGTCGAATGAGTTTGTGGAGATCATGATAATATTGGTAGGCAAAGCCGATACTCCTGAAGACAAGATCGTGACACCCTCGGAATCGCTCCGGAAACACCCCGCGAAATAGCCCCGCTACACCTCGAATGACTCCGAGAGCGAGTCAGACGGACCCATCAGCATTCGCCGGATGTCTCTAGGACCATCGGGTGGATAGGTCTTATAGGACTGAATTTGCAAGGCCAGGATCGACGCCTTAAAGGAGCAAAACAAGACCGACGTACAAATACGGCCGCCCGGTGCATCTAGGAGATTAAAAGATTAGGAAGAGAATGAGCTAAGTCGATTAATTAATATGGCGATGAAGAAACACAAAGCAGAACTACGATCAGTCAAAAGAATGAACCGACAGCCGAGCCGTGACCCAGATCGCCGTACTTTTACTTAACCCTCGCAAGAGATATTTATGAAAAGCCGTATGGGATATGAAATCGGTGGAGTCCAACACTTACGATCAGATCCAGCAGGGGGCAGAATATGATCCGGGCGATCTGTAGATGGACGAACCAAGGCGACCTCAAGTTGCTTCAGCTGGTGTGTCTACCGGAGCCAGCTCCGTCATTCAAAGGATCAGAATCTCAGCGACCTCTAAGCTGAAAGAGTTCTTGAGAAAGGATCAAAAAATAGACAAAGCACAGACCTGGATCGGCAAAGTTAGATTAGCGTTCCTCCGGGACCAAGAATCGGACGAAGAAAAATGACTGGTTTTCGGTGATCTCATGGTAGGCCCAGCCCGCTACTGGTATCGACAGCTACGCAGATCAACGAGATTCAATTAAAAAGAATTGATGAACAGCTTCCTCTTGGAATATGCAGGACACGGGATATCAGCGAGTCGGAAATATTACCACGCGAAGAAGCGGTCGGACGAAAATCCTTTGCAGTATCTGCAACGGCTCAACGTGATGGGAATGCAGGCAAAGGTGCCGGTGATGGAGGGATCTCCAGCTGCACGCAAGTAACATGTCAACCATTTCATTGACACCTTGGATGATCCCGATCTCTCCGACCAGCTGCTACTGCTGAATGTAGTAGATGTGGACGCCATTCAAGAGACATTGCATAGATACCAACAAGGGAGATCGCGTCAAGGGAAAGTGATGATGGGATCGTCCTAGTTCAGACAGAAGGGGACGCCTGGTCCAGCACTTTCTAAGCCTGCAAGAGCGGTGAGGATGGTCCGTACCGAGAACATCAGCAGTGAGTCAGAGTCGGACACCAACGTATCGGATGCGGAAGATCGATTAAGATCGATCCATATGGCTGCCACTATGGATCGGCGTTCATCACCCAGTGACGTTTCAGCAAACGCGAGATCGGTCGACCCGAACACTCGTCGAGATTATCAAGATCGCAATATTCCATCGAAGCCATGTACGCACTGCGGATCGACCAAGCATAAAGATCTCGGTTGCTGGAAGCGGCTCACCCAGAAATATGGGCGTAAAGGACACCCCTCTGACAATTTTTTTTCGTGTGTCGTGCCTGCGGTGAGATGCATGACCCGGGGAAGTGTCGCATGGAGGGGTTCTACAACATGATCCGCCAGTGGTACGTCCCAAACAAGAATACGAGGGTGCTGCCAGAGAAGGACGAGAAGATGTTAAACTAGGACGCTCGCCAGGATTGAATCTGGTACGAGCCGAGCGTTCTGGGCTCTGCATTATTGCATACGTGGAAAAAAGAAGACATATCGCGAAATTAAGCAGGATACAGATATGGAAACAAATATATCTCGTTCGAAGTCAAAACGTGTCGCTTTCGTGTCCCATCTGAAGAGGATCGATGAATACTCGCGATCTAAACCAACTATGGAGATCGAGCTCGCGTACGGTGAATCTCGCGGATACTGAAAACATTACTCGCCCAGGAAGTGGTTCAAACAGGCGAAAGCTGTTGGTAAGATCAACAACGTTAAAGCCACTCCGCTATTTGATTCTGGTGCTGAAGTGTCGATCATTGACACCACCTGCTCGTAAGGTCAATTGCATTATTGACGAAAGGCAACGACAAGAATGTATCGGGATCGGAGAAACCCCGTACATGACGATAGTACGTACCAAGATCAAAGTAACCCTCGCGGGATCGCTGGTGTACTATCTCGTTGTATGGGTAGGCTATTAAGCGGAACAAGACGCGATTTTGGGAATGGACTTTATAATACCCGCCGAATACGACTCAATCTAGCCGACGGCGCGCTTTGTTTTCTAGAGGAAGTCCGTATTCACCTCTCAGGACATCTCCCCGCGTACGGATCGAAGATACAGAATGTAACGGCGAATGACCAACACATGGTGATCCCGGTCGGGTAGTCAAGAGAAGTGAAGATTGGGATCAGTGGGGCCAATATGAAGTCGTGGGTTGCCATAGGAACTGACTGGGTACCCACGGTGATCTCGAGGTTTGGTAGGAGGACGTATCTGCAGATGACCAATATTGTCGATCACGAGATTATACAAACCACTCATACTGTACTGGGCGTGTGGGTGGAAGGAGACATGAAACCGAGGAATCAAGGCTTCGTGTCGGTCGGATCGGGGAAGTAAAAAAAGTGGCAGACTCTGGCGTATGAGGCTACGACGGATCGAGTGAATGAACTCACAAAAGAACATATCGGAACACTGGTGGATCGTTCTACGTACGCCACTCCCAAATGCATCATGAAACGTCCGTCTGATGCGCTAAAAGACATACATCCAGAGGTCTTCATGGTTACGAAACAAGCTGGCGAAGACGAATTGCAAAAGGCGGATGCTGTTGTTGCAAGTGAAGGAACGGTCAACGGAGTCAGATCTAATCCACCCGATGAACCAAATCTATCGCCGATAGCTAACGATCATGAGATCGAAACCGAGATCGCGATGAGAAGAGACCTAGGGACCGAGCAAGGAAAGAAAACAATAGACTGTCTTCTTCGTTGGACGTCGATCTTACATACAACAGAGCAGGACTGAATCGGTCCGAAGAGACGCAAAGATCTGAAGAGGACAAGCCGTCTATGTTCAACGAAGCTGACTATACAGAAGCAACAGTCTACTATCACGAGAGTGGAGATTTGTTTGCCGAGGACATCGAGCAACATCTGGCGGTCTTATCAGAGATGTCTAATGCCACGGAAGAAGTAACAATTGACGACATTGAGATGGCGATCCTTACGGTTCTCTCACAGCAGATCAACAAATTCTCCGATCGATAATTTGGAAGAGCCGTCATCTTCTTATGGGGAAGAGCAATGCTCTACCACCAGCGGCACGAGGGGCGATTTGTGATATCGATGTTGGTGGAAACGCACCAATTGCGCAAAGATTCCGTCCGGTCGCACCCAAATATCGGGAGAGGCTGTCAGATCTCATAAAAGGACTGTTAGCAGCCAAGATCGTTCAGCCATCCACGTCGCCTTGGGCGTCTCCGATAGTGGTGATCATCAAGAAGAACAGAGTGGGCATTCGACTCTGCATTGATTATCGAAGAGTGAACCAGCTGACGCGCCTGATGGTTTATCCCATGCCGTTGGTCAGCGACCTGCTGGAAGACGTAGATAAAGCTCTATGGTACAGTTCGCTAGACATGTCTAGTGGATGCTGGGTCGTGGAAATGACCGAACGAGCAAAACTGATCTCAGCGTTTGTCACGCCGTTTGGCCTGTTCGAGTGGCTACGAATGCCTTTTGAGCTTAAGAACGCGCCCCATGTCTATCACCGTCTGGTTGACAATGCGCTGTATGGATATCTCAATATCGGCCAGAGATCAACCTCGGATGGCCCGATCGACGTGTTCAAGGACGGCGAACCTGAAACGGATCGACGACCCTCCATACTGGGAAGTCGATCTTACATTGACGACATCCTCATATCAGCCACGTCATGGGGATCGCTGTACGCAAAAGTAGAGCGATTGCTGGAAACATGTGATAAGTGGAATCTGTCTATCAGTATCACAAAGAGTTTTTGGGGGTGCTGTAAGGTCGATTATTTGGGACACCGAGTGTCGATGGATGGTCTGGAGGCTCAGCCCAAGAACTTAAAGTCGTTGGTCAACATCCCGTTCCCTAGCACGCTGCGAGCTGTGCAATCTTTTCTCGGGAGCTTGAACTATTACCGCCGCTTCATTGAGGATTTCGCGGTGTACGCCGCGGTGTAGTATGAGTTAAGAGAATCGGATTTCTTCGAGATCGGCCGATCTCAGCTCGCAGCAGGAGAAGAATGGTTGAACGAAGATCGATGGAAGGAAGCCAAGGTTGCTTTCACTATGCTAAAGGCTAAGATAGCTACCGCTCCCATGCTCAAACATTTCGACCCAGATCTCCCTCCCGTGATCGTGGTCTACGCTAGCAAGTGGGCTGTTTCAGCGGCCCTGATACAGGAGTACGATGGCGTGTACCATCCGGTGACGTTTACTGGCCGCACTTTAAAGTCCAATGAGCTTAACTACGGAACTGTGGAAAAGGAAGTGCTGGCATTACTTCGTGTGTTGGATGTATGCTATACTACGCTTGCCTCGCGGGAGATCACTGTGCTGACCCGACATTCTACGTTGGAGTGGTTGATGCAATCTCGAGGGCTAAACGGGAGATTAGGACGGTGAGCTGCGTTGCTGTCGAACTGAACTATGGAGATGAAGAAATGCGAGAGAGGAGAGGAAGGTATTTTGTGCATACTAGCAGCGAGTATCACCCCGAGAGAAGAGGCGGAAGAGATGCTGATTGCGATTTCCCCCCGAAAGGACTACAGACTCAAAATATCGACGCCTTCTTAAACGGTGGAAGCAGATGAGGAGTTGCTGGTGGCCAGTTTCGATGGATCAGCGAGGATAAAAAGAAAGGAGGGTCGTACAGTGCTGTGATATGGAGGTTACCCGATTGGACGATCGTGGCGGCAGAATCCGGATACGCTCTCGACCTAACCGTGAATGAAGCTGAGTATAATGGCTTACTATTATGCTTCGCTTTACTGGCCGATCTGGACAGGGGGCGAGTACTTCTGTGCGGAGACCCCAACTTGGTAATTCGGCAGATGCGTGGTGAGATCGACTGCGAGGCATTGGGCCTTCAACTTCTCAGGAATAAAGCGTTAGAGGGATTGCGATCTTGGCCTAGTCACGAGTTTCTGCATATGAAGCGAAAATGGAACCAAAGTGCAGATCGACTAGCCAGCATAGCATTGCAGAACGAAACAGGAAGAACTCTTGTAGCCGAAGAATATCGGCAAGATCTGATGACTCTGAACCGTCTCGATGAATTTATTTAAAGCCCAAGAAAAATGGTCAGCTGGATCGGATCCATGAGATCACGAGATCAGCCGGGACGATACGTCATGAACCTGAAGTGATACAGGTGGAGATAGTACAGAGGATTAGGATTTTAAGAATTGTCCAAGTTCAAGATGAAGAGCGTTGGATTGTCAATCTCAAGAAGTATCTAAGTGGTGATGTATAAAACTTGGACGCGGGAGGAATAAAGATGTGCGCAAAACTGGCACGGGGGTACGAAATCGATGAGAACAATCTGCTATTTTTCTACCCAATGGCGAATAGAGAGTCAAAAGATCGATACGGTTGGTGATCCCTGAGACGTTGCAACAGGATTTTTTGGCATCATTATCATAAGAGTCTAAAAGGAGGCCATCAGGGTATCGGCAGAACTTGTCAGAGGATCAGATCACGATTTCATTGGAGGGGACTGTATCGGAGTGTGCAACGATATATGGGCGAATTTACCAACTTCGAAACCGGAAAAGGAAGTTCGATGATTCATAAGATATCCCCGGGCAACTTACAAGCAACCCATCCATTTCAGATCATCGCAATGTATCATATACCGTCGTTGCCCAAGCCCATCAAGGAGAATACCGAGCTGCTCATTTGGGTGGACCTCTTTTCGGGATATGTGATTGCAAAGGCTAGCTCATCACGGACGGCACAAACAATAGCGGAGAATTACGAAGAATGTGTGTTCCGACGTTTCGGAGCTAGCGAGGCTATCAGAAAAGATCGAGAACCGGGATTTATGTCCGATTTTATTCGAGCCTTCAGTCGGATTGTAGGACAGAAACAGCGTGCTTCTATGGCCTACAGGCCACAAGCGAATGGAACAGCCGAACGAATGGTGCAAACCTTGACGCATTCGCTCAAGATTTACGTGGCTGGTGTTGATCAACGTGACTGGGATGAGCATGCTGAGCGGCTCACATTTGCAATTAACACCGCACAAGATCGGATCCGGAGGGATACCCCATTCTATCTGATTCACGGGTGGGATCCGCGATCGACGCTGGAAGCTACGTTATCAGTGGGAAACACGAGAAGAAGAGATCGCGATCCGAAGCGGTGGAGATATAGTATTCAAAGACAACATCAGCGAGCTCGATCCGCAGTGAACGATCAACTACGAGCTGCGATCCAAGAGAGGGCAGATGGACATAATAAAGATGTGGAGCAACACGAGATTGAAGTGGGAACGCAAGTTTGGCTATACTTAGATCGGTTCAAGGAAGGATACGCGAAGAAACTAGCACATTTGTGGCATGGCTCATTCCGAGTTGCGGATATATGCGAAGATCACGCGGTGAAGTTGGAGTTTGCCGGAACCCCATATCGACTATTTCCGATTGTGCACCTATCGAAACTGATAAAATAAAGTTGTTCCCTGAACGGCCAAAAGACCAGGTGACAATAGATGAAGCAGATCGCTTCGATTTTGATTAAGCTCAGCTACCAGAATGCAGATGGGAGAGCGATCTTGAAGAGGGAGAATACGAAGTAGAAGAAATGTTGGACGTGCGATCTGGTAGGAAAACCTGTTATGGGCAAGTACACCGACAGTTTCTGGTGAAGTGGAAGGGACATCCCGATTTAAGTTGGGTTGATGAGGCCGATCTGAGGTTTGGAGCGATCTTGCAAGATTTCGGGCGGGATCGGTGAGTAGGAACCGTTTCGAAGTGATGCAATCGCATAAAGCCAGTCGGACGAACTTTAACGGCTGGAACAAGGTGTGCTAGACGGTAGCACAGGCTGGTGGTTGGGGTTGCAAGATGTGCTAGGAGGTAGTATATGCTGGAAGAAGGAGGTGTGCGTGTGTGAGTATGGAGACAGTCCAGTGAATTACCTTACCGAACGATGTGGACCGAGGCAGACTAGTGATTGTGGGAGTTGAAAGGATAAATTACCAAAGATTACGATTGAACGACATAGACTATGGAGAAAGATGATCGATCTCGAACATTGATCTGGAGCTAAGACGATGTAGCAGGTTTGAACTTGTTCCGGAGACGAGGAATTTGCGATCCCGGATGGTCTCCAGGGGCGTTGCGGAACTGGTTGCGCCAGGGGTCCTCATGGTCGGCTATTTCCAAAGCCTCTAGCAGGTCGGCTGGGTCGGTATTACGCCCCAATCCAGGATACCAAAATCGTTCTTCATGCATGCGTGTGTAATGCAAGAAGAAGGGATCGAGCAAAATATCCAGATCGCAATGACCTTCGATCATGCCGCGGAGTATCGTCTTCAGGAAATTATTACAGCGCGCTCCAAAACGAGATCACCGCTATTTCCGCTGACGCCAAAACGTTAGCAGAAACCGATCATATCGCCGTGGAGCCGGAGAGTTCGGGAAAGCGTTAGTGGATTCCCACAGCGCCTGGCGTTGACTGGACTCAAGATCCAGATAACGAGTGCCCTTGTTCCGATACCACCCGGTCAGGGAAAACGAGATCGGGTTCACGGAAATCACGATGTTGTCTCAGGGAGATCGGGCGTATAGAGCCTCAATGTATCGCCGCGATATTAGCCCAGACGCCCAAGTCTCCGTAGGAGGAGCCCCTCTGTGATAGTTGGAGGGAAATTTTTTTGGGGCTAGGAGTAGTGCTGGAACAACAACCCAATCGACATCGTCCTCACGCAAACCATCGCGATCCGCGAGACTGACCAAGAAGCGATCTCATAAGCTACCCGGAGGGAAGGTTTCATATAATTGGGGATCCACCGATCCCGCGGTTGCTGAAGTGGTCATAGATCGTCAAAGTCAGCAGTAGCGAGGATTCTGTTAACCACTTGGCACACCGGAAAGGTAATGCTGTTGTCGCTATCGGACAAATGGCTGTCCGGGGGCGCAGTGGATCCGTGGGGAGGGCTAACAGAGTCGATCTCGCTGGGTGCTTCTTCCGGCAACGGCATATTAGCATCTCCAGAATCATCATCATCATCTTGAAGGTCTATTACGGGAGCAGTCGCAACCGGACCCTTCGAACAAGAGGGATAACGAGGCTCCGGCTCGGTCGGTAAAGGCGGACGTGAAGGTTCTTGGCCGGGCACAGTTGTCACAGACGGAGCGGAATTTTTTGGAGTGGCCGTCGAGGAGTCTGGAGTTGCAAATCGATCCACCGATCTCGGGCGTCGACGAGCGGCCGATCTGGATTGGGACATCACAGACCGAGTCAGATCATCCGAGCTAGAGTCCGACTCGGTCAGCTCCCCACTTCCCGATCCTGTCCCAGGATCCGCGGACGAAGGCGGAGAAGAAGAAGAATTGGATGAAGGCTCTGGTGGGGCCGATCTGGGGGGTTTATTGGAAGGTGTTGAGGGCTTCAGCGATAATAGCCGGGAGCCCGAACAGGTGGCGGAAAAACCCTTGGACTGTGACTGTAGATGGACACGTCGACGCTTGGCAGGCGGGATAGGCGATCTCGATCTGGATTAGTCGGCAAGCGACCACGATTTCCGGGTAGCGGAAGCAGAGGGTGATCCGGCCCGAGAGGCACTCCTGGGCGTCTGCTGAGCGGACAACGCAGACGATTGGGATCCGAGTATGGCACTATTGATTGTGTGAAGGAGAGTCTGGTGTTCTGCTATAGCCCGATCCCGATCCTGCTCCGCCACCTGTAACTGGTCGTACACCGTGAGGTGTTCCGCAAGCTGACGACGGAGGTTGGCGTTCTCCATCTGTAAAAGTGTCAACTGACCCTCCAGAGGAGTCAAACAATCCACTTGTTGTATGAGATCGCTGATCGAAGCCAGGCCCTCTGCGATCTCCGCCTGAGACCGATCCAACTCCTCCTTCATATGCAAATGTCTATGTAAAGGAAAGACATGTCGGAGGTCAGCTGGTCACGCTGCTGTCGGAGAGAATTTGAGTTCGACGTGGAGCGAATAAACTTGAGCCCTTAAAGTTTTCACCTGTCGTTACAAGATGCCTTGATCCGCATCGCTGGCACGAAAAAGCGCGTAGCCGAAGAATCTGCGCTGATTGATCTCGATGTGTCCGCAGAGCCGTTTAAAGTCGCCCAAAGAATTTACTGCATTGACGTAGCGGCCTTGCGCCAAATTTTATTGACGCTAAGCGAACGAGACGAAGGAGGCGGCCGATCTATAAAGATAATCAAGCTCGTCTTGCAAGCGATCCCCCCGGGCGACCGCATCTCGGTATGACTGCTGAAGCGCATAAATGGTATCGGCTTGGCTGCAGAAGGTAGCCTCTCGGTCCCATAAATAAGAGATCGTAGCCGACGTAAGACGAACGTCGTCGGCAGAAACTATTGGAACGTGGCCGGTGACGCCCGCAGTCGGAGCAAACCCTTTACGAGACTTACTAGTGGCCAGGGTGTCCGATCTAAACGCACCCAGGGTCGCCGGAGATGAGGAAAGGGAGATCAGCTCAGGCGGGCGGTCTGGCGATCCCACGACGATGGACAGCGATCCGGCCGGGCCAGGAGAGGTGAAAAATTCGAGATGATTTGGATCATCTGGAACCGTGGTAGTATGCCCCTCATGGCCTGGAGATCTGGCAGGCGGGGCTTGGCCTGGTGACTTAAACCCTGTCGGTCGTCGATCCGGTGATCCCGTAGCGTTAAATGACGATCCGGTTGGACCGAGATGACCTGGGGACCCCGGCCGATCGGCCACTATGAGAATATGCTCCTCTGGATCGGCCGATCTGGGTGACAGATCGCGATCCGGCGACAAAATTGATGTAGAACACTCCGAGGGTACTGGCGAAGTAGGGAGACGCCTCGGGGAGGTCGTGGGATGGACTTATGTGCTTGGAACGAAGTTGATGAGTGACTGTACTGATGTCAATTGCTTTACAACGGACTTCAGTACAGGGGGCGGTTGTGGCAAAGTCATTAATTGAATGATGGGACGTGGATCGGTGACTACCCAGTTAAGGCGTCACTTACTGGTGGAAAATGAATGCCAAGGGAGTTAGCGATCCAATAAGGAGGTGGAAAACGATCTTAACGGGGATCGGCGATCTGGTCCAACTGTTACCAGACTGATGGATACGGACCGACCTGAGACGGAGCGATCTGGGACAAGACGACAAATGGCAGATTTCCATTGAGCGATCTGGGACCAGGTGATGTGATATGACTCTGTGACGAAGGTGTAACATCCTGCAGATCGGTGACACTCTTTACCGGTCTCCCAGAGGGAGTACTGATTTAGTTTAATTATGGCCCGATCTGGAATTGTGGATGCTTGTGGGAGTCCGTGGGACCGTTGTGAGAACTATGGATGGTCCTATCGCGCACATAAACCCTTGAAGATGGTATCGGAGTACGCTAAATGGACGGATGAACACATATGACCGGATCGCACGGTGTCGATCTTCAACAATCTCGAATTGGACATCAGATCATTCATGTTCCCTGCTGACTATGGATATATTGGTGATGGAGCTGTTAAATCGTAATAAACATGCTTGATAAAGGTCCATGAGTGATGTCCCAAACATTCAGATCGAAAGAGCCAGTGGAAACCGGTTGAATTGACGTCGCAAAATGGATTTAGACATATTCGGCATTTGGATACTATTTTGGATTTTTCGGTACCAAAATTGGGTATTTGATACCGTATTTGGAATTTGGTCCCTTTTGGGTGTCTAGGTACGATATCGGGAGTATTGGCGCTATCTTTGGAGTACAGGTCACGAAATTTCGACGTGTTCAAGGGGGCGGTCAAGCTTAAAGATGATATCGACTTGGATAGTGGCCTATAGTTGGGAATAGGCTCAAAGATAGGTTGGATATTAATTTGGTTGGTTAATTATCAGACTTGAACTCTACTTCTTCTGCTCACGACACACGTTCTACTCCCCTCTTCTCCGGGCAAGAATGATTTGGCTTCCCCGTCGGGTCAAGGCACGCGTGTTGCAGAGACACAGAAGACCGATCTTGGATTGTTGGCCAAGATCAAGAAGAGCGATCTCGGGATATCTGGCCCGGATCGATCAAGTACTCACACTCAACTCAACCGCTAGGGTAGCAGCAAACAACAACACAAGGAAAAGGATTTTGGACACAAGATCGCGAGACAGCTCAAGTATTCAGAAGATCTGGACAAGGAGTTCAAGGCAAGACCGAGCAAGACTGAAGCGATCTACAGGGCAGATCGGCACGTTTCATTTTGGCGAAACAAGCAGCCGATCCGCCCACATTGCGCACTTCCGGCAAGATCGGCCGATCCCGAGACCAGATCGGACCGATCCCAAGGCAAGATCGACGCAAGACTACTATTTGCTGAGTGAAGATTTCCGCACAGCAAAGACCCCAATCCCGAAGACAAATCGAGATCGGTGTGATTTAAGATCGAGATCGCGACATCTTTAACTAGAGATCGCCGCGGCTCAAGAACAAGATCGCAGAACCCCCGTTCGTGGTGTGATGATTTTCGCACCGGAAGCGAACGCTCAACCCATCCTCTCAGCGAGATCGACATCTCCCAAGGCCATTACGAAGAGCTAAAGCCAGCCCAACCGACGAATACACAAGGTGAGCACAAGGTTATACAGCAAAGCACGGATCGGAGTATCCCCTCCGTGAGTCGGCAAGTCTGGGCAAGTGAAAGATCGACACTCACTGAAGTAATTTTTTAAATCGACTTCACCACAAACTCATCTTTCGGAAAGTAATGATATACTTGTTAAATTTTTCTCGCCATCAGATGTCACTCAAGAGATTGTGTCATTCGATTGGCATAAAGTTGCCGGACTGGACGGCCTCGTCAGCAAAATTATTTTAAAGGTTCGATCGAAATTAACACCGGGGCTGGTCACATTGGCAACGAAGAATTGTAGGGCCGTCGGTCACAAGACTTCTTTCTAAGAAGAGAAATACTCCCTTTCCATGAATAAAGAGGATTTAGTTGTTGCAATGTAATACCGACCAATCGCCTTGATGTAAACAGTCTACAATGTATGTCCAAGGTGTTATCCCATCGAGCTGAAGGGGTCATTGTCACCTTATATACAACACACACAACAGGGTTCCAATTATAAAAGACAGATGACTTAAACATTCATAAAATTGATGGTGCATCTTTGATCGTCGACCCAAGAATCGAGCAGGGATTTGGCGGCTGTCCGATCTATCTTGCTGGTAGAATTTTTCGCAAAGCATATGTCACGGTCTCACATGAAATGTTTTGGAGGTGCTGCAATTTTTAGGTTTTCGAAAGCACTTTGTAAAAGATACGAAATATACTCCACGACAATACAGTGCAATACTAAGTGAAAGGAGAATTTTTGGACCCAGTTTATGTTGTTTGACTCATCTGTTAGGGGTTCCGGTTATCTCCGCCTTATTTCTCTTAGTCGCGAAAATGCTCGCAATTGTATTGTTGCTAACCTGTTGACTAGCGACTTGCGATCAGCTGGTATTTTAAACTATATGCACAATATTTAGGTCCTTAAAATAAAAAAGACGGTTCTCATACAGCAAGCGGATTATTTGCCGCTCAAAACAAAACATCGTGAGGCAATTTGGGCAACTTTTAGGTCTTTGTGTAGAACTGGCAAGGAGAATTAAAATCGTTCTCAATACAGCGGCCGCGCTTGTCAATTTTGGATATTTATCCGTACTTTATTACAAGCACACGAATCGGAACTTTAGTTTCCGGTCAAAAATGGTGACCTCGTAAATTTTAATCAAAATTTACGGACACGTAACGCCGTGTATCGCCGTGCCGTTGCGGTAAGTCTATTGTCACGTTTAGGATATCGCTCCTAAAACAATTATGCTATCGCCGGTGTCATAAGCATCAGAGGTCATCCGACTTTTTAGATGGGTTAGGAGCAAATGTCAAACTGAAAATTCCGAAGCACTTTCTCTAGCACCACTTTACTTCTACAGATGGCAGTCGACAAAAAGTCAAACTAGGCCTGCTCTACACGACACCAAAAGCGGTTTGATAGGGCTGACTCTTCTGAAGGTGCAATTGATACATGAAGGCAAAAACATTGCGATAAAGAAACTAATACTGCATCAAAATTTCTGCTTTTATGCGTGGGCAGTGTGTACAGGTTTTAAGATTTCGTAGCCCTAGCTTTGTGGCGACATCATCATCATAGATTGCTTCAATGACACAGCCACATCCTACCCTACTCTTCTTAATAGAACATCAGGGAGTAAATAAAAGCGTGATAAGCCACGACCGGACGAATTTGAGATCAAAGTAACCCCAAACATTATTGGTTGAACGACTATAAATCCAATTTATAGGTCACCAGAACTAATTCAGGTTTACGCTGTTAATATTCCGAGGACATCTTCACTCCATACTCCACCTATACTTAAAACTACAAAACAATATGGGCTTCGTTAAGATGGCATGAGAACGCTCAAATCGTAAATGGCAATAGTTATGTGCTCTCACCGAAGAAGTACCGTCTACAACAGGCCTTCAGCATTAACGTTATATGCATATAAAGTGTATTTACTATGATTTAAATATAGTAAAGATGCTTCATATGCATTCAATAATTGTGCCGTGCATGTGATTGCCCATATGTCCCACCTTACCGTTAACTCAGTCAATGGGCGTCTGCCATTATAATGCCGAGTCCGTACCTGCACGTCGAAAAAAATATGAATTTTGGCAAGGCTCAGACTTCCAAACGTACAGGAAGTTCTCAATAATTACATATGGAAACTTGATGAACCCATATTGTTCACGAGCACCATCAAGCTCATTTAGGAAGTAATTTGTCCGTATTCATTCTGCGTTAGGCCAGCAATATAATTAAATGGGTCATACGCTGCATGCTAGACATGCCCTAGATGAGTAACGGTAGCTGGTTGGCATAGCAAAGCGAAGACGCAACAACGCGCTATTGTTCGCAGCGCATTCTCTGCTTCATAGCTTCCCGTCGTGTCAGAATCCTGCCGTTAACAATGTACACGCCCACGTAACTTTGAAACGGCATCTGTTTCACATATCTTATAATGATCAACATTCATTTCGGCGCTGACAGCGGTTCTTACCCGGCTACACAAACCTGAATGCTCTTATGGCGGCTCTAACATCCCGATGTTAATGGCACCGGCACGAATACGGGCACACATACATATTTTTTGCTGGTAGGTACAGCGTGTACGTTCAGTTCTCCAAACGACATAACAATGCCCTCTTCGTGTCGGGCATCCCTCCCAGTCGTAATTATTGTCTCACGAACGGAAGGTGTTTACCAGCTACTCTGGTTGCCTGCTGACCGGATTGCTTAACTTTTAGTTGTTGGGGGTTATATGCTTCTTCAAGAGGCCTTACCAGCTGATACCGGGGTTCCCAAAGTGGTACCAGTTCATCTAGTGTTTGTCACAATTTTTGAGGACTTGGGTTAGTCTGACAGGGAATTGAACCGCGCAACTTACGTGGCACAATCGGTGTTTATCCAGGGCGCCAGGGAGAAAACCCAACGCACGTACCTACCCCATTGATAATCTTTCTTGGTCTGCTACAAGTCCTTTTCATCAGTAAAATATGTGCTATCCAGGAAGAGACAGTGATTCAACTTGCAGCGTCATGTAGTCTATGTTAGCAGTACGAAGGTCTTATTGCCATTAAATGTTACTGCTTGGGATCTTAAGAGTATGATGTATAATCTATTCAAGTGGACTAGTGAACAGTGGACGAGATAATATATTTCAGCTAATTAAACTCTCCAAAACAAACAAGCAGCATTATCGCAAATGACTACGGCACTTCCGTCGAGGGTGCGAGCTGATCTCGAGCGCAGATATACGGATATAGTAGATATCTTCAGACTGGCCTGGAATCAGATATCGTGCATATCATGCTCAGTCTGCGTAGCCACTTCGATTCTCAGTGGAATAGGAGCGTATGTAAGAAGATAGACCATTCAAAAGCAGGTGGCGGCGAAATTGCAACAATTCCTGGAACGACGCATTCACGTGACCGCGGTCAAGGAACAGCGGCATGCTAGAACTGAGGGAAATAGCATCTACCTATTGCTGGTGATAGGAGTGTTGTGGAAATATATAAAACAGAGAAAATCGGAACATCAAGGTCTACCTAAGCGACTGTAGCCATCTTCAGGAGTACCAGAGTAGATCAAGGCATTTTATAAATTTAGCTTTTCTGATCTCCGTAACGGAAATTGACAGTTTGCTTATCTTTTTCTGCGAAATAGAAATTATATAGGTGGTTTAATCTTGCGCCTGTTGCCAAATTTAAAAAGGTAGCTTTGTACCATTTATCATGAAATTGACGTTATCTATGTCGCGTGACAAACTTAGTTGTAATTGCCTCGATGTCCAGTGTTTATAGCTACGAATCTCTTCTTACAGCGAGTCTTTTGTAAATGACGCCCTACGGTTCGCACCTCCTCCAATTTGTTTCATATTTTTGGCGGCTAAATTGAAGAAGAAAATAATCATGTTTTTCGTTTTTACGCAGCCAGAAACGCCTTTTCCTACGCTTTGGTCTCACTGTACACAATAAGCACGTATTTGGTACTTTCTGATAACAACCAATGTACCAAGTCGTCAATTATCACCAACATGCCGCGCCCCAGCGACGGCTACGCTTCATGCAGATAATGAGGTTTATTGGTGTGCCTGCAGTGTATTCAAAACCAACGTGGCTTTTGTAAAAGCCCAATCAGCTTTTGATAGAGCCTATCACTGCGAACAGCTATATCCCACTTTTTACACTATGTTTCATTACGAACTGTCCTTATCAAATTGTTCTGGGAAGGATCATATGCCATGCTCGAAAACGCCCTCAAGCCCATTCTCTCAAATTACGTTGCATTCGTCGCTCTTACTACCATCCACGGTCATTATCAAAAGTACTTCGATTACATAGACGTATATCGCAAGATCCACGCTAAGGAGGCCGTCAAATACGCAGTTAAGAGTATCGGTCGCATTGCTAGGCTACGATTTAATGTTACCGGATGTCAACTTTTTAGCTACTGCTAATTTTTGAGCTTTGCAACTGTTTTAACAAAACGTGGTGGGTTCTGATGAATTTGGACGATTTATTGCGTCGTTTTGTAGTGTTTAGAGGACATCAACAGCCAAAATGATGTCGTTTAGGGTGACGATAGACAATTTTGTATTATAAAAAAATGCAAAAATGGTTTTTGCGCTAATTTGTCGAATTAATCAATGGGGTTTTCGTGGGAAATAATCATAAAGATCGATAAAATTAAGTCTACGTGAGGAATTTGGGCGGCCAAATGTGGCTCACCGCGTGCGAAATTCAATATAAATTGCCGACTAGTGTCATATGATCCGAGATTAGAGAAAGAAGCTAGTAGCATACTCAAGCCATCTATAGTCTTAGACTTATATTTCAAGAAGAATGGGGTGAGGAGTAGCTGAATGAAAGAGATCATACATTGTTACAGATTATAAATGGGTACACTAAAGCAATCATATATAGTTTTATATGGTAAAATGCTTGATTTACTTAAATTTAAACAGGATCATATTGTGAGCTTAGCGCTAAATAAAGAAAAATTTACATTTGAAGTTTGAGGAACTGACGTGACCCTAGGCGACGTTGAAAGGAACGTGTCTACTGCGCGGATCTAACCATTTTTCTTTTATAATATTTCATTTGTTATCATCACATAGTAAATGAACGCAGGACATAGAGTTATGCATCCCTAAGGGTAGCGAAGGATTATGAAGATATAACGATGAAATATGCACTAGGTCGTCAATGGTCGAGAACACGGTAAAAAACAAAGATCAAATTGGGTAAAAATTTTCGATATGAGATAAGCCACAAGACGGGGCAAATCATACATTCTCTTGTCAGTGTTATCCTGTGAGCACTCACTTATTTGTATCAGGTACAGATCTCCCTCTGCGAACTGTTAGCATCGATGGACACCTTTTCTATATGTAAGCGGGGGATATCATGAATCGGATTATAGTGGTCTCATACATATACTGTAGTTAAGTCACTAATGAAATGATTGGAAGTGAAACTTCCTTTGGGATTAGGTGATGTGTATTGAGAATGAATTATAGGACATGATTATTTTTTATGAATATGCGTCAGTATGAACAGGGGTGTACAACTCGTGTGATATTGAAAGATTATACCGCGCGTACGCTTGTAGCTTAAACCGTTTGGTTTGGCAGTATTGACCGGTATGTCACCGGTTCGAGAACCGGTACGAGCAGAAGATGAAGTAAATATATCAGGTCCTAGTGTATAGGTTTCACCAGCACTGCCGACCACCAGCGACTTATCCTACTTTTGGGTTAGTGGCGCCAATAAAGAGATAAGAAGGAAATCGCTGCTCTATCCGTTGGCTGATTAAATAATAAAACAGAAGAGTAGAATCACGTACCATAGAAAAAAATGATGCAAAGATAAAATAACCACGCTTTGGTTTACTGAGTCGCCGTTTTGTATCTTCACCTTATTAATATTGTTCATAACCTCTTCCAGAACCATCCACTTCCACTCCCAACTAAACAACCCTTAAAAGCAGCGACGAAAGACCTCGAAAGTCCAGAGCTCAACAACACATGGTATTACCTTTTGTTTGTAACCTTGGGTCTGGTTGTGACCAATAGTTATAGACACGTACCCGCCCTGGTCTTTTGCTGAGGATATTGTCTATGTGAGGATCGAAGTGTATATTGTTATTGCCGACCTTTGATCCCACTCACATGGATGTCTCAGGCTCGCCATACCAATGCTCAACGCTTTCAATTTTTGCAAATATAAGGACATATATTGCAGCACGAGAAAAGCGATTTTGCCTGTCTGGACGACAAAAGAATTCAACTTGACCAAGAGCTTGAC
Organism: Hyaloperonospora brassicae; assembly: GCA_947650285.1. Lineage (NCBI taxonomy): Eukaryota > Oomycota > Peronosporomycetes > Peronosporales > Peronosporaceae > Hyaloperonospora > Hyaloperonospora brassicae. Next base: position 421,374 of record CANTFL010001446.1, read on the forward strand.
TTAGGCTTCTATCATCAACATCATTATCGAGAAATTGCTTATCTGGGGGCTATAAATTCGAGTAGCCTTTACGCCAAGCATCAGCGCCTTGTTCAGCAGCCAGATGTGGAGACGGCCGTGGTATCGTGGAGTTATCCTCACCGGGGATCCGATATGCAAAAAGCTTGAAGATACGCCGTATCGATTAGGATCACGGATGATAGCATCAAGTTTTCTTACGGATTGCTATAAAAGTACCAGCAACGGTACAATCTCTGTGTAATCCGCGTCTACGAAGAAACTGGATCTGTTGAAATGAAGCTTTAAATTGAGACTCTACCTGAGCTGAAGACGGTGATTGCCGAATATCCATTCCGTGATGTGTACAACATTAATGAGACTGGTAAGTTCGGGCCTTCGTTGAGTTCGATCGAAATAAATAGCTGACATAGCTTTCACAGAACTGTATTGCAGCATGTCATCGGATAGAAGGATCGCCCAGGCAGAGGTCTTAAGGCATAAAAATGACAAGGTAAATACTCTCTATCTGTATTCATACTTATATTACAAAAACGACTGCTGGTACATTTTACACAGACGCGCATCACCGTGGCTCAAACCGCAAATACTGATGGAACTTATAGGCTCCAGCCATTCTTCACGGACAGGCTAACAAATCGCGGTCTTTCAACACGAAGACATGAAGTAGGTAAGAGTTCATTACATGCACAACGTGAAAGCATGGATGACCAGGCAGCTATTTCAAGAATGTACTATCAATGTTTAAAAAACTATAAAGGCATGGCTGCAACCTTTTATTTGTACTACTTGTCACATTTATTTTGCAATGATCTAACAAGTATTGTAGAATCAAGACAGGAATGCTCTCGTTTTGTCGGACAATGCACCATCCTACATTGTGGTCGACCTGCATCTGACCAACGTCAAGGTCTTGCTTATATCGATTAACACGACCGCAAAAGTCCAACCGATGGATGCCGGTATAATCTCCGCATTCGGCAGGCGTTTTCGTCGCTACCATCTTCAGCACACTGGATTGCGTCGAACGTGACGAGATTGGTAACATATACAAAGTTGGCCATCTTACAGCTATGCGCTGGTATATTTTTGCCTGGGCAGATATTGCGGTCAGCACGATATAGAACTGCTTCAGCCACAACAAGACCTTTGCAATTACTGCCGCGGTTTGAATGTCAAGTAAGGAAATTAAGGATACGGAAGAAGGTAACGAGACAGAGAAAGAAGAGGTAGCTCTGGAGCAGGACGTGGAAAACCAGCTGAAACAGCTGCCGCTCTCCAATCCTATGGCTGTAGAGGAGCTACCTAACCTCGCCAAAGAAGATACGAGTTTTCATCCAGAGATCAGTGATCGAGAGCTTCTATACGCAGTACAGGAGCCGGGGAAACGAAAAGAAGGAGTTGCAGCAGAGGAGATGGCAGTAACAGATAGATATACCAAGTTGAAGAAGACCGCCATCTTTGAAATTGCCTGTTGCTTGCTTGATCTGTCCCAGGAAACCCACCGTTCTGCGTTCAAGCTACTACGCAGCCTACAGGATGACATTCGCAGTGCCAACACCACACAAAGCACCATCGGTGATTGGCTTGAATAGGTTTACATCCCCACATTTGGTACAATCTTCCCTCTGCACACGAATATCGGATTTTTCGGCTATACATTATAAGTTAAAAGTAAGCGACCATCGAACGAAAATAGAACGACCATTGTGGACGTCCAATCCTACAATATAGTGGAGGTTACTAGTTATCGGAAGGCAAACTATCAAAGGGGGCCTGTGGTACTATGCACGATTATGGAGGCGTTTTAGTCACCTTACAAGTACATGTGCGGGTCTAGCTCAGGTAAGTACGAGATTCTTGCGTCAAGTAACAAGACGAGTTATTTATGCGCAAAATGAAAAAATATCAAAGTCCACACTTGAATCACCAAAAGACACGTGCATTCTAAACGCGTCTTGATCGTAAGAGTTACAAGCCTCATAAAGTCGCATACTATTGAGCACTTTGCGCCACTTCTTCTTCATCGTAGTAATAGGCCCCTTGACCAAGGAATGGAAGCTCAGTGAGCAAGTAGGCGAGCTAGGCGTTGCTGAAAGAGTCTGTTGACTCGTTTGGTCGTATTTTTTATATCCGTGTTGACTCGTTGATTAGTCGCTCAAACTTATTGGCTCTTTAAGCCTTGAGCCTTCTCTGTCAAGGAGTTGTGGTAACTCCGCTACATTCACTAAATGACTGTGTCCGTCGTGGCGCCGACACGTGAGACTTTGTGCTTCCAAACGTCGGTGGCTGCCGACCACGGAGGTTCATGCCTGTTGAACACGGCAAGTCAGCACTCTAGCACTCAAGTACACAACACACACACGTCAATTCAGTTTACAACACGCACCCGAACGAGGGCATGAGTTGGGCGCAGGAAGCAGTGCTCGTTCTTCTGGTGGTACGTCATCATCCTGCTCGTCTGGTCGTGCCTCTGGTGTCAGACCATCCTCGTGCACTTCGAGATGTCTGAAAATCTCTACGACACCGTCCGCAGAGACAACAACGACCGACGGGTCGTCCAGCTCTCGATTGCTCGCTGCTGAGCTCGGCGTTCTCGAAAAAAGCTCACACTGCCACCATCGGGACTCGACACCCGGTCTTCTTCCAGATCCAGCGACAGGGACGGCTCGTAGGTATACGTGGGCAGGAGCTCTCTCGCTTCGCCCCTGCTCAGCTTTCGATCACGGTCGCCTGTCTTCCACGACGCATCGACGTTTTACGTCGTACGAGAATGCATACACACAATGGCAAGCCACAAGTGAGCGACATGACGCTTGTTAGTCAAAGAGAGCAATGGTCCAACTGCAGGCAACAGCTCTTGATACCGTCAGGAGCAGTTTGGGCACAGCAGTTGACGGCTCCCATGAGGTCTCAATGCGCTCTTGTCGTTGTCACTTCTTCTCGTCTCCTTTTTTTCTCGACGACTCACTGTCAACTGCAGCAAACGTTTGTGCGCTCGACGACAAGCGAAGTCGAATGAAAAAAGACACTGCACCACTTCCATGGCGCGAACAGCTCCAGCCGCGGGTCGTGCCTTTCTCGACATGGCTACACTTTTGGTTAGCTCGCGAGGTGGTGGTGGTGGTGGTGGCACAAAAACAGGACTCTCCTCTGGGTGCCCTCGACTGTAGCCATCTCGCAAGTGTGGGTTCGTTCGTGCACATCACTCGATCAAATGTCGTCGCAGGTCGAATGGAATGCCGAGAACCTGAACGAAGACGTCGCGCGGATGCGGACGTTGTGGGTCAACGAACTCGTACGTGTTCGTCACTGTCTCAATTGCGTTCGTGATGGAACACACCCCACCGATGCGGCGCTGTTGCGCGATGGCACGAATCGCTGCTCGGAGAGTGATCGGAACGAAGCCATAGTGACGTCTGCCGTCGGTCGGCTGCTCTCGTTGTTGTCTGTAGCACGCGCCCGAGATCCTGCAGTACAGCGACGAGATGGTGTCCGAGATGCTCGAGCAGATCCGCAATCAACAGGAATACATTGACGCGATCAATGCCGACCGGGAAGCGCTCACTGAGCAGAAATCCTTGGTCAACAAGCTCTATCAGATGGAGATTGACCGACTGCGGTACATGGTCTCATCGTATCTCCGCACGCGTCTACGAAAGGTATTGGGCAGCCACAATTGTCGATCGATCGATCGTCGTCCAAGTCGATCGGTCGGTCAGCTGTCCACATGTGTATGTTGTATGGTGCTAAGGCTTATTTGTGATACATCGTGGACGTGATGCGGTAGATTGAAAAGTTTGCTTTGCTCATTCTGGACGACGCCGGACTGACGCAACGTCTGTCAGTGCAAGAGCGCGACTTTGCACAGCGGTCTGTTGCGACCATGCGGCGTTGTATGGGGGCGCGTCACTCGATTGACGTTGCGATACGCTGCCTTCTTGATTCTCTCTTTGTGTTGTGTAGCTTTGTGATGCTGTATGAGTCGCATGTGAATGACTTGGCACTGAGCAAGATGGACGAGGAGTCTCGATCTCTCTCGGCTGAAGGCATGGGTACGAACACTAACTGTGTCGGGCATTTCCAAAGTGGCACAAACGTTTGAATCGCTGACACGAATGACTCTGATGGCCGTTCAGATGGACGTGTCAGTGCTCCAACCGGCTTTGGACGGCTTTGTCTTTTGCCAAGGCAAGGACGCAGGCGGCGTGCAGTGCGACGACAGGGGAGCGAGTTTCGTCCAGGTCACTTCCTCCAATCGCTACGTGCTGCGCTACCGCAGCGTTCAGACACATGTCGAATCCGGCGCAATTGAGCTGCTTTAGGAGACGTCACGCTACGAAAAGACGAGTATGGACGACACGCGGGGCTGGAGGTGGGAAGCAATATATAGACCACGTTGGCTGCTGTGCCAGACCAGAGAAGGATGTGGCCGGATCGTACCGCCCAATACCTCTCGACATTGAGGATACTGATGTCCCGGCTGAAAGCCACTCCTGTATCGGGTGGCGCGGTGAAGAAAGCCGTAGCTCATAGCTGTGAGCTTATGCGTTCGAAAGCACGCGGTTTGGTCATCCCCATCCTGTCCATCGTCGCGCTCGCGTTGCTCTTTCTGATACACGTACGTCCAATTCGCGCAGGTAGCTCACGAGCGCACTGCGCCGAGTGTTAACACCAGGGATTCGCACCTGCTGCCGCAGCGACAATGCACACGTAGAACGCTGCTGGCTGCAGTTGCAGGACCGCATACAAACAGCACACACCGAATACAAGACACCCCGTCAGACAACAGCCACCGAGACGACGACCCACTTGTACCTCTGCCACCCCACAACAACAACAACAACAGGCAACACGATCGCACCACAAACACCACTTCCTCCAGCACGAGCACGACAACCTGAAACATCTCGTAGCGCGAGAGAGCGACTCCCGGCACTTCAACGCGCTCGTGCAGATGCGGCGTCAGCAGCACAATCCGTGCAAACTCCATCGCGCTCAGCAACAAGTACTGCAGCACAGCCAGTGCCAACCAGAGCCACAGTAGCAGCCACAACAACAGCAACAGCAACAACGCAACAATAGCGCCCCACAGATAACAATTGCACCACAACAACATGAGCACACAGGTGCGTATCTTTGTCGTCCCAAACGCACTCTCACACACGTGCACGAGACGCACCACAACGATCCAACTCGTGCGCTCCGAGCGTCCCGCCAGACACCCCACGACGCCGACGACGGCCATCAGAACGTTCGACAGCCACAAGTAGTTCCCGCACGCCAACAGCCCCAACAGCAGCTGCAGTGTCGCAATCGCGCGGAGCCGCTGCGACCGCTGCGCAGTGGCCGCCCACGCGCGTTTCTGCTGCTCGAAGCCGCCGTAATGTCGCGGCGCAGTGGACGTCGACGTCGTGGACGACGGCGCGTCACTGCGCAGGACCAGCGGATCCGACTCGCGCGCAGACGGCGACATGAGGTCGAGAGCCGATCCGCAGCAGTGACCGACCGATCGCTGGCGTCGGTGGCGACTCGTTCCGAATTGATTGGCTGAATCGCGTGGGAGCGATGTCGATCGCCTTCCGCCCACTTGAGGCGGTGCAGTACTTTGCGGAGGAGTGGAATGGACTGCAGCGCAGAGGACTCGAAAACAAGAGCGACCGCTTGTGAGGCCGTTGGCGCTGAAGGAGAAACGACGCGAGTCGGGTGGAGCTCTTTGGAGTCTGAAGACGACGATGGGACACCGTTTCGGGTGTTTCGATCGATCGATCGATCGAGAGGTGCGATCCGTTGCGGGGACAGCTGAGGAGGCAAAGGGAGTGATGTGTGTCACAGCGCATGCACAGGTTCGCAGCGCACCCGAAGGTGAACGACAGTTGTCATGAGCAGCTCGTGTTGCGCTTGCTCTACGCCCCGAGGGGCATCGAAACGGACTGCGACGAGTGCATCTTGTTATACGATAGCTGTGTGGTACCCCTACCAGTCAGTCAGGTGTGGCTGCATCGCTACGAGTAAGCACAAAGACATACCATTGACGGCCCCGAGACCAACAGAACGAACGGATTACCAGCTCATGCTCTCATCTTCCGCTCTTCAGCGGAATCCGTCCGTCGTCTCTGACGTCGTCTTCATCGCCGTAATCACGGGATCCAACGACGTTGACGGGTATCACACCGGTCGACACATCCAATCCAAGCAGAAATCGGTTCGCACTTCTCTTTCCTTTCATGTTTGTTCACTGAAACTGTTGCTTACGACGCACAAGACATCGTACGACAGGCGTCTTGAGGATGCCATGTCAACTGTACCTGCAACTCGAACATCACCTGTGCAGTTTTCTGCGCTTCTTCATCGGCAGAGGGGTCAAGTATCTCGAGGCTAGCGCTGCGAGTAGGTTGTCCGCGCGGTCCTTCATACCAGAGTAGCTTCGAAGCCATTGGAAAAGATCCGTTGTCTCTGCTGTACCGGTGTTTCCCACTACCTGCTTAGCCCTGTCACCGTCGTCACAGACGTCGTTGACGTTCAACACGTCAAAATAACGATGCCACATTACAAACTTCAGGCGATAGGTAAGCTCTTGCACCTTCTCTTTGGCGTCAGGCGTAGCTCTGTCTCTTGGCCTGTTGAATAGCAAACGGTGGACTTCCCCAAGGTGCATGGATGCTTCTTGCCATACATCGAGCACCATCTGCAGCGAGTCTGGCTGCGTCGAAACTAGCGCTGCGAGGCAGTTGTCAACTCGATCCGCCATACCGTCAACAGAGCGAAGGAAAGTCAAACGTGCTACTGATCCGTCATCCCGCGCCCAAGGCCCGTTTCAAACAAAGACCGAACGCATGTCGTCGTCGCTATATTTGAAGCGGCCGTCAGCGACATGCAGGCGCATGTACGTAGCCCGCTGGGTCAGCGTGGACCGGAGGAACTTCCGCTGCAATTCAGGGCTACCACTTCCGCGCAAATAGAAAGCCGCTACCTCGACAAGCGTTTCGTAGACATCGTTCGGATGTACGTTCGACCTTAGCCATGAGCATCCCCTCAACGGTCTCTGGGTACATCACCATAAATAGGGCTCCTACCCGGGTTTTTTTGGGGGGTTGAGGGCACACCCCAGACCCCATCCCCCCAAAGGGATACCCACCCCCCGGGCCCTATGGGGGGTTTTCGGGGTGCAATGCAATACGTGCTCTGTCTTCCTTGTGTAATTGTTTAGTAGTAATGTAACGCACCATTATTTGAATCGATTGTGCAAGTGTCACTAGTGTTAATGTCGCCTCGTGCGAAGCTATGATTTTGAAGTAGAGAATCCAAAATATCAATATACATGTTCAAGCATATTTGAATCTTGTAGGTGGAACAGACCTACGACTCGGAGGAGCTTCTACAGCCAGCTAAAGACATTATTCAAAAGCTTCAAGTATCTCAAGGCGGCTCTTAAGAATCCTGTTTACCTGCACGCCGTCATTCTCGACCCACGCATCAAGATTTTTTTGTTCAGCAAGGATGCAGGACATTTCGCTCAGTATGGCATCCATACTCGCATGATTCGTGAGAGCTTTGCTGTTGCTGCAAGCCGCTACAGCACTCATGCAGCCGTTCCCATGGCTACAGACGAAGCAGGCGAAGAGGTCGACGATTTTAAAGATTTCATTATACAAAGCGGCAGAAGATTAATAACGTGGACGGGAAAATTGTGAAGAATTTGGGCTAAGACCTGGCCGATAGGGTTATTGATCCTTTAGGATATTGACACCGTCGACAGGTGGATTTTCCTAGTTTGGGCGAGAGGGCGAGGCCCCTCTGGCAATTCCTGCTACCAGTGTCCCTTCCGAGCGTGCTTTCTCGATACGTTATTTAATTTGCAGGGATGAAAGGGCATCTCTTAACGGGGAAACCATTGAGATGCTGATTTGTATGCAGGACTGGTACAAGAAGTTGCCGAGGGTTGTTTTGTAGAGATGGTATATAATCTGTTGGAAAACTCTATGCAATATATACCGATATGTATCAACAATAAAAAAACATATTTAAACCCCAAGCGACCCCCGGGGGGTTGCAGTACCCCCCAAATCCCACCATCCGGTCCCCTCCCCGGGAAGAAATCCTTGGGGGGTTCCAGTCCGGGTAGTAGCCCTAACCATAAACACACCCTGTAATTGTGTAGCCATGTACGGATCGAACCGGCACTCTTTACGAAGCCAATGGATAGATCACGTCGCCTCTTTTTCTCCCTTCTTTATCACCAACACACCAAGTACATAGCCCATTTCGGAGAGGTTCACCCGTGAGTTGGGCACGTGAACATAACGAAGAAACAGTACTATCCTGTCATAAACGACATTCCGTCTCGCCCTGATGTCATCAGCTGTAAGTCGTCCCGCCTCTGCGATAGGAATCTTGTCGTAGGCTTCGTCAAGTCGGTACCCAAACTCACGCCAGTCGCTGAACTTCTGCTCCACTGCTTCCGCTTGTAGATCACTTAGCGCCATTTGCAAAGCAGAAGCGCGGGACTTCATGTCTGGACGCTTTCCAAACGCTAAGAGAAGCGACAGCAGCTTTTCGGCAGCTCGATGATTGAAGCCTCATTAACGCGTTGCTTATCAGACGTACCATCGTACACGCAGGCGTACTCGCTCCACCGCACAAGGTCCGCAACGATTTGCTCCTCGTGCTCTCCTTGGACATTAATTTCCATTAAGAAGTGGGACGGATATTGTAACGGGTCACGTTCTTGCTCGAAGAACTGAGCAAGGCCTTGTGTTGATCAGAATACATGGGTGCTTACGCCGGACGGCACATACACTTGGCGTGAGGAAGCGCGACCAAGTTAATACAGGACCCGAAAGCTCAGTCTTGATGGAAAAGAAGAACTGTTATTTAATATAGCTATTTCCTAGCTAAATCGTCTTTCGTATTATTCTGACTATATTAAACTACTGTCTTCTTTGTGGGTCTTCTGTCCACCACCTATTGCGCGCGTCCAGCAGCGGTTGGTGGTTAAATTGATTGAAGTACACGGTACATCAACCAAGAAGTGAACCCCTCCACGGATATTACCCTTTTAGGTAATATTCCGACAAGATCACTTTTCTCGAGTGATGCTGATTGATTATTATCAAAATAGATAATATTCAAAAATTGCTACTTTCGTATCATTTTTTTGTAATGGGTTCACCTCGTTACAGATATCGCTCCGTCCAATACTCGCCCGAACCGTTTACCGGTTCGATGAGTGCCTTGGATAGCGATTCCTGGTCAAGAAACCATTTCTCTCCTCGTCGTTTGGGTGGGTGAGGTCGGTTGCGTCCACTGCGGAGTCGCGTGACATCATCAGACTCGGTGTGACAGACGACGCGTTCGTCTTCCCAGGATACCAATCAGTGAGCAACTTGAAGGCGTCATCGGTTCGGACACTAATCGTGGGCGACGAGCCGGCAGTTCTCCACAGAACAATGGCAGAGACCGTGGAAAGACGACACAGCAGGCGGAGCTTGTCTCGGGTAGCTGTTCGACACTGTGCGGAATGGGAAGTAACGTCTGCACACTACTTGCCTCGCAGCGTGCGGACCACCCAAGTAGCTGCCAGCTGTTATCACAGGAGACCTGGTCTGTAACGGGGTCACACAATGTGTGTGGTTTACACAAGGGACGGAGTCCCATTACAAATGATATTAGAAAACCATATTAGTTGTTAAAGGATGACGTGTGTCAGCCACCGAATTTAGTGATCCTTCCGGAGGCATTAGATCGAACGTTAGTTAGTGTCTAAAGGAAGTACGTTCGTCTGAGGTATTTTTTCGATAAAAAATAATCAAATTCGGAGATTTATAGCTACACACTCACCCTTGGACACGTATTAAGACCCCTGAAATAGCGGTCCTTCTTTAAATACATAACATCCTAAATTAAGTGATGCACACTATACATATTTAGATTTGTACACACGTCTCCTCAATACAGGACTCTTTTGTGTCAGCACACAGCCTTGTGTATGAGATCCGCTCTCATTATCCGGTACACCTCCCAATAAGAACCCATAATACTACCATTTCTCCTATTTTATAATGGGTTCTTATGCTGGTCATCCACACCGTGATCCGTCAAATGCTCTGTGAACTTTAAGTAGATCGATATGATGGCGTTTAATTTTCGATAGATCTCCACTTCACGATGATCTTTTCGTCTCTATCGCGCATATAAATTATGTGCGAGTCAATTGTCAAGCAGAAAAGCTCGTCCATGATGGCCTTTGCTATCTCGTACCGCGCAGCAGTGGACCCTTACGACGCATCCGATCAAACGCAAACCATTCAGCAGCAGCAAGTGAGTAAACAGCTGCTACTAAAGAACAATTCCCAGGTTCCTTAGTGACCAACTATCGGATTGATAGCGTTTATATGAGACGACACAAGTTGTGCGTGGTGACAGTCGTCTCCCCTAACGAGCTCACAAAGCACGTCGGCACACGAGCGCTCGTTTCTTGCAGGATAAATCTGACCATCATTGCTAATCTTGCTATTGTCTGGCGCTGCTGCATTTTCAAAGATCGACCGCAGCAACTCCGGGCACCTGATCAGGTCAAAGACACATTGCACATCCACAAAGAGTCAGAAAATAATTATCCGGAGGTCGGATTGAAACAGACACAAGCACTGCATTGTGTATGTGTGGCACCTGATCACCTAGTCGAGTTGCTGTAATTGGCCACCACAACGATCGTGCGACGCCCGTTATCAATCGATCGAGTAGCTTTAAGTGGCTGCGATAGAGAAGGAACAGCTGCTGCACTGTCGTCCGTGCGCAAACTCCGCTCTGCTTAGCAACAAGACGGTCTCCTGCAGTCATGCAGGCAATGTAGTCTAATAAGTAGATAAACTCGTACAGCACCACAACTAGACAAATGGCAGGTACGACAAAAATCAAAGCGGCACGCAGGTCACATGCTGTGCCTCTTTGCTTCTCGCCGAGGAAGCTCACGCGGCCGTACGGCTGATTTGCTGCTCGTATCTTAAGCGTTTTTGACGTTGTTCTGAGCGCTATTTATAAAAGGAAAATGGTAGTATTAGGGTTACTTTTTGGGTAGTGTACCGGATAATGAGAGTGGATTTCATACGCAATGCTTTGTGCTGACACAAAAGAGTCATGTATTACGGAGGTGTGTGTACAAAGCTAAATATATTTATGTGCCATTTTGTATGTATAAGTGTGCAGTACTTCGTTAAAAGGTTACGGCACTTATATAAGGACCGCTATTTCAGGGGTCTGTGAACGTGTCAAAGGGGTAGTGTGTACCCATAAATCTTTTGAAATTTAGTTTTCATTTTGATCTGCGAAAGACACGTGCCTTTCTAAGGCGTCTTGCGATCGTTTGATAGTATATCATATGCGTTGTTGAGGCAGCTACTCTTAGAGCACTCTATGCTATGATTCTCGAGATCGTTTGGTTCACTGGAATAGAGAGCGGAAGATCTCTCAGCTTGCTGACTCTCAGAGTCGGGTTCTAAAACGTGAGTTGCTAGTAGAGCGCTAAGTCTTCATCTGACTTGGAAGCTGTGTATCTCCGCTACACTTGGTAGCACTTGTAGTCATTCAACGCCTGAGTCTTTAAGAATGATACTCTGTGAGGATGGAACAATCCACATCCCTCGCTGAGGCCCAAAAGGTCGCGCTTGATAAGCTGACCGCGGCCGTGGGCCCATAATACTTGATTTTTTCGCTGCGCAAGGTCCCGATGTGCTAAATGCACGTGTAGAGGCCTCCATGCAATTGTAAATAGCCCTTGTAGGGCAGGTACAAAATTAATCAGCGTCGGCTATGCCAACACGATTTGTGGAAATGCCAACCGAAGAGGCTAAGCCCTGTTCACTTCGGGTGGAATTCAAACATTTTTCCGGAAAGATGGGAGAAATTATCACCCTCTGGATCCATGAGATTGAGATGGTCATGAGATCGGGATAAATATCACTGGAGCATCAGCGAGCCTCGATGGTCATCTCTAAGCTCGATGGAAGATCTAGAGAGTGAGCTCTGACGAGTGGCACGTCTGTAGACTTGACGTCTCCCACATGTTATTAGCTCATGTTGGACGTGTTAAGGGTTTATCGCCGCCTAACCTGGCTTATCGCGTGCGCTCACGCTTCTTGTCTACCCGTCAGGGTAAGAGTAAGTTAACGGACTATGTCCGAGAGTTGAGAACTCTAATGATGGCTATGCAGTCCGACCCTCTACGTGAGATAGTCTATGTGACTGTCTGCATGGAAGGTCTTCGCACTGGCGTAGACAAACCGAAGTCCTTTGGATCCTTTCCCTTACTTTTGAAGAAGCTGTGAGCATTGCTTAGAATGCTTAGCACAACTTCAAGTCGGCCATAATTGGTTGGAATAGGTACAACCCAAAATTTGCGGGGACAACCTTAGCAAACACGTCGGCTTACTGCAGGCCTGAACCGATAGATCTCAGCCATGCTGAAGATGAAGGTGAAAATGAACTTCAGGTTGACGATCAACAACAGGAAGTGATACGTTGTTATACGTGCGGAAGAACTAAACACTTGCGTCCCATTTGTTCTTCGCGCAACCAGCGCCAGACCAATGTGAGTCAAAACCCGGGCTTCCACTAGAAATCTGGTATGGCATGGTGAAACGTCAATACCCAGTAGTCGCAGGGTGCCCTACTGGGATAGAACTAGGTTCTTTCACAGCTCCACGAGGCAGCAGAAAATAGGGCTTAGCGCCACTGAGCTCTGTGCCCGTCATCACAGAGCGTTGATACAAGCTTGGATTTAATTTCGCCGAGGCGACAGTGAAAATATTCGAGAAGCAATGGTCGATATTTAATCGATCTAGCCGCTTCATGCAATTATGCTTGATAACATTCCCTTGAGAGGAGTGAGCGATACACTGAAGCGCTTATAGAGCATGAGGGTGGCTCAATCACCGTTTGTTTAGCGAATAGTAGTCGCGTTACTGTACCGAGAGTTACGTTGAGTTTAGGTGTGAAGTTTTTGGACTTTGACACCATTGGACGAAGCCTTTTTCTCGAAGTAGATTCGAGATATGATCTTATCCTTGGTATGATCTGGCTAGAACGCAATGAGCCATGGATTGATTGGAGATCTAAGACCTTAGGCGAACGCGCACAGTTACTAATGAAGTGTGGAGATTCATAAACCCATCTAGTCTAGGCAACAAAAGCACTAAAGTCGCGAACCATTAGCATCGGATGTCAACGTGTTGGACATTGGTATGTCCGAATGAAGTAACTTTCATGTCAATGACATAAAAATTGAGCGGAGATTTTTCACCGTATGTGAAGCAATTTGTACTCCGTTGAGTGATACTCGTTGTGATAATGAGTCACTGCATGCTACAGGCATGGTTGGCCTAGGGCAGAGACATCAAGAATGTAATTCCTCTGATGTGAGTGGGGTGGCGTGTCAAATTACACAGAGTGAGGGTGGCCGTGATGGCACCTCACTGAATGTCGGTAATGACATTGATGGCGAGAAGCTAGAGTGTTCAGGGCTGGGCCAGGATGCTATACGTGAAGTGGTTGTGTAAATCCGCTTGGTGAAGTGTTCGAGTTACGTAACACTTCACCAGATGTCGTTCAAGACATGAGCTCTCGTACAGAGCGTGCTATTATAAATAGCAAACACGGGGACCCTATTTTCCCGGCCTCTAGGATGAGTAAGGTTTCTGTGAGGAAACAATCCCGGCATCGGGTGGCAACTGTTCAGCGCCCAAAGTCTAAGAAGTCACGAAGTGATATTAGTAATAATACACTATATACACTTGTCAATGAGTTGACTGGCCAGATTGATGGCAATACTAGTCTTGAGACTCTTCCATCCTTGGATACTCTCTTTGAACTAGACGAAATGTCTGACGGCGAATTTAGCCAAGCCTTACAGGCAGGAGAATAATCCGAGTTAGTGGTCATTCGGCCTGATATTGAGCTGAACTCATCCTCGTTATTGGACGAGTCTATCCTTGAGGACACAAAGGCGGCATTGGATGCCCGTAGTAGATCGTCGATCCTTAAGGATCCTATTGATCATTTCCATCCTTTGGTAAAGAAGTTTCAAGACGTGGTGTGTCACAAGCCACCGTCCGCCTTACCTCCCGATAGAGGTGTACGTCATTAAATTGACTTGGTTCCTGTAGCTAAATACTGCGTAACACGGCAGTGGCCTTACCGAAGGAACAGTGCGACGTCATTGAAGACTTCTTTCGTGCAAAGTACGCGGCAGGAATGGTACGTGAGAGCAAATCTTCCCATTCCACACCGACCTTATGTGTCAAAATACTCAATTGAAAGTGGCGCATTGTTCATGCTTACAATGAGCTTAATGCGGCCACCACCCCGGCTCAGACACCAACTCCGAAAAAGGATGTTCTTTAAAACAAATGTAGGGATGTACAATGTACAGTGAGCTCGACTTGGTCGATGGATATTACCAGCTGTTCATGCGAGAAAGCGATATTCCGCTGACAGCGGTCAGCACTCCGAGCGGTATGCTCTGGGAGTGGCTTGTTATGCCACAAGGGAAATCAAATGTTCCGGCTACACTCAATTGTCTGGCAATGAAATTGTTCAGACCTCACAGAGGATATGCACAGACGTACTTTAATGACGTCTTTGTCCATAGTCGTGCTATGAACGGTCGGTCAGATGTACAAAATTACATTGACCATTTGTGAGCGGTGCTCGAGTGCATGCGCACGAATAAGTTGTACGCCAACGCGTCCAAGTGCATCTTTGATGCAGAAGAGATTATTTTTAGGGTGATTCATTGATAGGCGAGACCCTAAAGCGGACCCCGCTAAGGTAAAATCCATAATTGATTTGCCGGTTCCAAAGAACCACAAGGACTTACGTAAGTGGCTTGGCGTAAGTTGCCGATTACTTACACAAGTATAGTGCGAACTAAGCATATATGGATAGGCAATTATTCAATCTCCTTAATAAGGATTTGGAGTGGTGATGGACGAGCACCAAGCATGTTGCTTTTCAAGCAGTACGAGAGGGTTCAATAATGCACCAATCTTGGCTTTGTACGATCCTGATCGACCTTTCATTGTCGTCCTTGATGCATCTGTTTTGACTTTGGCCGTGATCTGTTACAAACAGATGTCGATGGACGGGAACGCGTCATTTGTTTGAGTCCCGACAGCTGAAAGCTGCTGAAAAGAAATATCCAGTTCATACTAAAGATCTACTTGCAATGAAGTATGCTATAGTCAAATTCAGAGTTCATATGATTGGCTCTAAGCCATTTGTGATATATACCGATCATGCGTCACTACGCACTGCAACCCGGTCGCTTCATTGCTCTCAGACAATGGATCGTTGGATTTCATTCTTCGCCGAATAAAATATCAAGATGAAGTATAAGCCGGGGAATTAGAATACTTTGGCTGATGCGATGTGTCGCAGGCCTGATTATGAGCGTGATCATATGACGACTCTCCGTCGTCAGTAACTGACCTCATACGTAAATCATACGACAAGGGTGAACACTGTGTATCTCTGCTACGTGCTCTTGGGACCGACGAGTTCAAGGATTGAAACATAGAATTGTCAGCACGATCAAGTGCGAGACTACATATATATTTCGTCGATCGAGGCCTTTTGTTTTATAGCAGGGATGTTGAGGACAATCCTAAGACCGTTGTCACTCATGATGAGGTGTTTCAGAATAGGATCTTATGAGGCACATGATACTGCGTTGAGCGGTCATCTCGGTCGTGAGAAGACCTATGGCTCATTTGTCCAATGATAATGGTGTCCGAAGCTCTATAATTGGATCAGCACTTATGTGCGCACGTGTAAAACGTGTCAGCCGGTGAAATCATCAGCCCACGCGTCAGCACCGCTATCTAGTTTGCCTGCACCCTCTGGGTGTTGTAAGTCCATCAGCATTGACTTTTTTTCGATATGTCGAGGGATTCTTATGGCATTGTGGTCTTTGTTGACCGTTTGAGAAAGACGTCTCATTTAGCGGCGGTGCCAGACTCTATCGGTGGTGAAAGCACAGCTACGCTGCTTATCTATCGAGTGTTTTGACAACACGGTTTGATTTTGGCAATTATCTCGGATAGATATCCTCGGGAAATTTTGGAAGTCCGTCTTCAAGGTACTCGGCACACGTTTGGGCATGTCCACAGCAAATCATCCGCAGATCGATGTTCAAACCGAGCGAGTGAATTGCATTGTCGGTGACATCTTGCTCATTGTTTGCGCTGAAATGCCGAAACGTTGTAGATCGATACTTCCTGTGGTTGAGTTTGCGTTGAACAAAGCCATTCATGCCTCCACCGGCTCCACACCATTCTACGTGAATGGTCTCACAAACGCTCGCGTTCCATTGACGCTACCATTCCGTGGTTCAGGTCTTGGTGAAGACGGAGTTGCCGATTGACTTGCTAATATCAGCACTGCTAATTTCCCAAAACAGGTAAGCAAGTTTCTCGCAACGTTATCAAATGTCCTACGACATGGGCGTGACGCACTGTCTGATAGCTAAGACAGACAAAAGTAACAAGCAGATGCCACAGGCAGAGATTGTATTGAACGTTATCAGGTCGGAGACCAAGTGTTACTCAATTCTAGAACCTACCGACAAATGTAGTATCCGCTATCTTCAAGACAAAGTTGCGTCCGCGCTTTATTGGACCATTCTTGGTCGCCGTTAAGGAAGAACTTGCGTATACGTCAAATATTCCGCGCAAACGGCGCACCGAGACTGTGATCTACATTGACATACCTAAACCATATCGGGATCCGTCCCACGTGAACTTGAAGGCGCTTGTGCCGCGACATTAAGCATTGCCCTCGGCTGCTATATCCGAACCAGGATGTCAAGCTGAGCCTCCGTCCGGGTTTGACCCATCTCCACCGTCTGAAGACGAGCCTGCGTCGCGTTGAGCGCACCCTGGATTTTATCCAAGGTATCGCGGATACAACTTACTTCGTGACGCAGCTTCTCATGCTCGTCCTTCGGTTTACCGCCCACCAGCGACGCTGCTCGATGAGCAAGAAAACCGCCAGTTCCATGTGGAGAAACTCCTGAAACAACGTCGTCGTCAGGATCAATATTAGTATCTGGTAAAGTGGAGATGGTACCCGAAGCTGGAAATATCATGGGAGTTTGAGGTATTCCTTCGGTAGGATTGTCCATATGCCTTCGATGTTTTTGAACATCGCGGCAAGGCTCTTCCTGCGACCATGAACGCTTCTCACAAATAGTTGTAGAAGCAGGTAGGTTGCTAGTCATCGCTTGGCCGGAACTCACAACTGTCGGCACAGCCGGACTGTAGCGGGTGCAAGTTCGCAATCCATCTCTGGCCTTGAGATCGTCGTAATCATACCGAAGCTTTCGTTCTCGACGAACTTCTGCCACATCGGCACTTGCTATTAGAGCTACCACGCTGCTAAGGTGTCGTTTTCGATACACCCATCAAACAAACGCATTGTCCTATTCCTCCTATGATTCGCCTGCGAATAGGAAGATGGGTATAGCCTTGATCGTTGGAAACAGCGCATCCCGTGCTTGCGTGTCAAGTCGCAACTTGTATTGACTTTGAGTTGTCAAACAAGGCTCCTGGTACTTCTCGCAAGGTGACTGTCGTCTCGCAACCCCTTCAGGGGGATGCCCGTCATATCTCTGAGCTTGTTGACTCTCTGAGTCGGGTTCTTTGAACTCAAGTTGCTCGTAGAGAGCTAAGTCTTTCAGTGGCTTAAGAAGATGTGTAGCTCCGCTACATCGGAACTTTACGTCTTCCTCTTATAATCTTGGTTTGGCTTGATATTAAGATGTAACGGAAGATGGATTTTGCAGGCATCAAGTCATTCGTTGGAATAGAAGCAGCTACACTTTCAATCTCTTTTCTGCTGGGTACCAATTGTTCTGCGAGACGAGGCAAGTAATGCATGGAGAGGATGGAACCAAGTGCGCACAATGATGGAAATTGCGAAGTGATAACTTCTGACTTGTTTCGGCAGCATGCGCGAATGCAATACCTCACATCCGGACCATCCCCACAAGGATGGGGTGATACCCGATGGGACGACAGTTCTACACCACCACGAATAGATTATCTGAATGTTGAGTCCTGAGCTGAGCCCAAACATATAGCTTGCTCTTTAGCGTCATTCGTTATTCATTCGGGTGCGCAATTTGCGTGCTGTTCGGTGAGACGTATCAACGTTAGCATCGATATCGTCAATGCTGATTGTTAAAGACATCCTCTTCTACCGTCTCAAATAAAGTGTAACGGGGCACCGACGACTACGTACTATAAAACCAGTACGGAGATAACCTTTCACTGACAACAGTGAAGGTTAGTGCCCAGCTAGGTGTAAACACCTACGTAGAGACAGGTAACGACTAAGGTAAAATCTCTAGTCGTAGTAAAATTAAAACATTTATTTAGTACACTTAAGTCCTAATACTCTTGGTTCTCTTGTTCATCGTGACTTAATTCTATTACTCTAACTAAACGTATGATGATGTCTACTTACCACCCATTGCGCGCGTCTAGCAGCGATTGATGATTTGATATCATCTCAATATCAACTAATGAGTAGACCCTTCGGTCATCTCAACAATATTACTATGCTTAGTGATATTGTTAAAAGAATGTTCAACGTAATATTCTCTCTTGTCATTTTCTTCTTTATGACAATGTCGTGTAACGGGCTACCCCGTTGCATAAAGAGCAATATTGCTGTGCAAATTGTGCCATCGCCATGGCTGCAGGTGGATTGACCCAATGCCTGCGTTAGAGTATCGGCAGAGCCGGCGAGATCTTTGCCCACCGAACGTGCCGACGCTTGTGTGCGTGGTGTAGTCTAGTTCAGCCTATCAAAATTGACATATCATGGCTCTCAGGTTCTGACCAGCCGATGGCAGATAGTCGTTGAGTCAGTTTCGCAGCTGTGAACAGCCAGCACATCCCTAAGATTACGGCTGTCGCTGGCTGCTGTATGGCATGAGCTATTACTGTAACGGGGCACACCCTTGCGTGAACTTAACGCAAGGGTTTTGGTGCGCCCGACAGACGTACACGAGGCAAACGAGGAAGCGTAGATAAGGGAAAAGTAGAACTGTTATATTAATATAATTAAGTCTTTTTGTCACTGTCTCTCTGTTTGACTTAACTGATTTTAACTAAACTAACTGAGTGTATGACGACGTCTACCCACCACTCATTGCGCGCGTCTTGCGGCGATTGGTGGGTTAACAACGTCAAGATATCAACCAATGAGCAGACTCTTTGGTCGACCCATCAATTCCACCACCATTGGTGATATTGTTAAAAGAATATTCAACATAATATTCTTTAT
Source organism: Hyaloperonospora brassicae (assembly GCA_947650285.1). Lineage (NCBI taxonomy): Eukaryota > Oomycota > Peronosporomycetes > Peronosporales > Peronosporaceae > Hyaloperonospora > Hyaloperonospora brassicae. Next base: position 440,739 of record CANTFL010001446.1, read on the forward strand.
TGTCATTATCTTCTAAATGACAATTTCCATGTAACGGGCTGCCCCGTTACATCACCCCCCTTAACTGATAGTCACCGTGTGACTATCAAAAATCTGGCGGCCACCCATTGGGCACTATTGGAACAGGGAGCACTTGTTGGGTCCGTTTCATTCACTTTTCGCTTGACCTCGCATATTTAACATGTCTATGCGAGGTGACTCAAGACCCGCACAGCCCGCTGCTGTGCCAGCCTTTGCGGCAGACGTTTCGTCTTCTACTGCTCGTTCTTCGCCTGCAGCAAGAGGTACTGCAGGTGCACGCGGTACAGCACCGCGTGCGCATGTTGACCCCGACATTGAGGTCATCAACTCTGGCGAGTCAGACGTGTCTGACTCGGGCAATGCAGAAGAGGCGTCTCGATCACCGGCGACGCCTAAGTATTTGCCAAGGCCACTGCCGAACGAACGGACTCTTGAGTTGCATCACAGTCTGTTCGGAAGTGATGATGAAGGTGATCAGAGTGGTGAGGAGTATTACTCCTTACCACCGCCGACTCGTGCCTCTTCGCACGAGCGTGATGACGATGTCGTGAGCCGTCGTCATTCTGGGAGCCGTGGTGTCGACAGAGGTACCACTTCGAAGCGTGATGAGCCGAAGCCATGGCGTCTTCCCGAACGGCTCATCAATGGCTTGTCTCACGAGACAAGCCCACACCATTGAATACCCTTATTCGATGCGACTGAGCTTCACGTCTTAAGTTCCAGCGCGAAGAACTTTCGCGCTGAAGAAGATTCTTATCTTGATGTCTTCCTTACACATCGAAGGTACAACAGCAACCAAAAGCGTGACAAAGCCTCGCTTTTGGCTGCGTGGAACGCGTTCGTCCAAAACGTAAAGAATTTTGGACGAGAAGGGTGGCTCAAGAAACTTGAGGCAGTACACCTCAGGTTCGAAAAGTGAACGCCAACCGGTGCCAGGTACCGGTTTCACTGTTTGTCGAGTGAGGCAGACATTCCTTGCCTCACATGGGGAGACCCTTGTGCGAGTTGTGTTGACAACTCGCAGCGTGCACATAGGAACGTGTATTCCCTAATTTCGCCCTGGGGAAGGGCACACATCTCGGCTGAGATGCGTGACGCGATTGCAAACTTGCAATCCGTCTACAAGCGCCAAAGGCGCGTGTTTACCGATGGTCCCGAGGACTCATCGGATGGGTCTCGTCATACTGGCGGACGAGACCTTCAACGTCCATCAACAGCTGAGCGCGGGCTCCCAGATGTTCCAAGAGGGTGGATACCCCCGCCACTGGACGAGGTAGCTCGTCCTTGATCCTGAATCGTCACGGTGGTTCAAGATACGCTCCACTCGAAAGCGTTGATCACCGTGAGAATCCACCAAAGGATGTGGTGGAGGAGGAAAGACCTCCTTCAGATGATTCTGCTCACCATCTCGACCCTTACGAGATGGATCGCGCAATCGATGAATTGCGCGATGACTTAAAGCACGAGCGCGACCGGCGCTACGCTTTGACTGATACCGTGCGGAAGAACCGCAAGGATCGCGAGGCTGATCGGGCGAGAGACCGCGCCGATTACGCCACAGCGCAGCTTCAGGTCGAGCGGGATGCCCGCTCCCTTTCCGGCGAGCTGGCGACAGCTCGCGGGGAGATATCTCGGTTGAGTTCCGAGGTATCTTATCTGCGCGACCAGACGGATCGTCTGGAGCGCGAACGCAAGAACTTGATGGATGTTCTTGAACGTGGGGGCTATCTCCATCGGAAGAAGAAGGCTCGTACCGACGGTACGGTCTGAGACTTCCCACGTAAAACGTAGGATGCGTGTGCATCTTACGTGGCAATTCGATCGTGTATGCATTGCCCTTGCGATGCAACACTCAAAATGGCCCAATGTACTTCGGCAGTAGTTTACTACTGCCGAAACTAGTGACTGCATGTCCAGGTAAGTTTACCGTAGACAGTAGTACTAGGTCATTAACTTTATATGAAAGAACATTTGCTCTTCCATTCTTGTCTGCGTTCCGTTTCTGGCGGTCCACCGCGTTTGCGATGGAGTCCTGAACGAAACGGACTACCGCCTCTCGAGTCAGCAGAAAGTTCTCTGCTGACTCGTTGTTTTGTCTTTCAGTGTGCTTCGTGCGCACTGCTAAGAGATTGTTCTCTTCTTCAGCGAGGGTGTCTTCTTCCTCGCTGTAATAATCGTTGACGATGCTGAATATACCAGCATCGTCATCATCATCCGATTCAAAAATAGCGTCGCCGCTATTATTGAGGTGATCTTCTTCATCGATGTCGACCTGATCGACATCGGCATCATACGTGACGACGTTAGCGTCGACACGTGATGAGCAAGAGCCAAAACGGTTTTTGCTCGAGCGAGTCCCTCCCCCCTTATCCAAGAGTCACACTCTAGAAGGGCGGGCACACGTGGATGGCGTAAACCATTCACGTAAAACGGTGTGTGCTGTGTGGAAGCATGCACCGAATTATTGATGGCGAATTCCACCATGGGTAGGAATTCGCTCCAACTCGAAAACGAGTGGACATATCCTCGAAGGATCTCTTCGAGGACACGGTTCGCACGTTCCGTCTGACCATCGATTTTCGGATGGTCAGAAGTAGACATCTTCAATCGTGTTTCAAGAGAACGGAACACTGTTTGCCAAAATTCCGCCGTGAACCGAGGGTCACGGTCGGATACGAGCTCACGGGGCAACCAGTGGAGTCGGAAGATCGTGTCAAGAGAGACACGAGCACAGCCGGGTGCCGTGATGGACTCGGGCACTGCAGCAAGATGCACCATCTTGCTGAACCGATCAACGAACACAAGAATACCATTATTCTTGTGGTCGTCTTCGGGAAACCCGAAGACGAAGTCCATTGAAACGGACTGCCAGCACTCTGCCGGGACCGGTAGAGGCTGTAATGGTGCACGGGATGAAGGACTAGGCTTCACCCATTGACAAACCTCGCAAGCACGTATGTACTTGCGGACAAACTGATACTGGCGGGGCCAGTAAAAGTCACGACTTACCGTGAGGTAAGTCTTTTCTCTCCCACGATGGCCACCTATTGGGGCATCGTGACACTCATACATGATGCGTAATCGCAAATCATTATGAGTGGGGACGACGACACGAGGCGTGTCGCCGTCAACGGCTGTATAATATAACAGTCCGTTACGCGTTGTGTACCGATCCGATGAGGATCGGTACAAAGCCGGTAAATTCTTCAATGATTTACTGGATGGATGCACCAGATGATCCATTAATCGCAGAAGATCCTTATCTTCTGCGTATGCCTTTCGTACGTCGTCAAGTAAGCTTGACGACGGAACACTGGCTGTCAGTGTCGCAACAGTGGGCTTATCCTCACTGTTGAATTGTGCGACCGGCTCGAAATCGGGCCGGCGCGAAAGCGCATCAGCGACGACGTATAGTCGTCCTGGTTTATTCTCCACGGAGAAGTTATACTCCGCGAAGAAAGACATCCACCTCGCCATTCTTTGCGAGAGGTGTGGGCTGTTTACGGCCGTGCGTAGTGACGCATGGTCCGTATAGACAACAAACGGTCTATCTCCGAGGATATAGACGCGAAACTTAGCCAGTGCGTACTTCATGGCAAGGATTTCCTTGTCATGCACTGGGTAATTGCGCTCAGCTGCTTTCAGCTGACGCGATTGATAACAGATGACGTGCTCTGCGCCATCTGCGTCAAATCGCATTACACGCACAGCCGATCGCAAAATGGCTGGCGTCACAGACCCCATGGAATGGCCTGTCCTGATCTGCAATCGCCAATATCGGCGACTGCATCAAGCTTTGCTTGATACCTTCGAAGGAACGCTGGCACTCAGCGTTCCATGACCACTTGACATTTTTCTTGAGTAAACAAGAAAGATGTACCGTCATTTCGGCGTAGTTGCGCGAGTACTTGTTCAAGTACGCCGCTAGCCCAAGGAACTTCCTTAGTCCCTTGACATCGACTGGCACTGGCCAGTCGGTGATCGCCTTGATCTTTTCGGGATCAGGGCGTACGCCGTGTTTACCCACGATGCACCCAAGAAGTGGTATTTCGCTAGTCGCGAATATACACTTCTTGAGGTTTGCGTACAACTTATGCTTGCGCATAAGTTGAAGGACTTGACGAACGTGAGTTCTGTGAACTTCAACGTCCGTCTTTCCGTCCATAGCCCGACTATGGACGAACACATCGTCGAAGTAACTCGGTGCGAAGTCTCGCACCGGTCTCAACAGATTTGTAACACATCTGCTGAACGTTGCAGGGGCATTGCTCAGCCCCTGTGGCATCACTAACCACTCCCACAGCATACCGCTGGGGGTGCTCACTGCTGTGTACGGGATGTCCCGTTCACGCATGAGGATCTGATAGAATCCATCCATCAGATCCATGGACGAAAAGATGGTACTCTTTGACATACCATCTATGATGACGTCCTTTCTCGGTATCGGCGTCTGAGCCGGTACCGTTGCAGCATTCAATTTGTTGAATGCGTGCACTATCCGCCATCCTCCTGTGGCCTTTCGCACACAGAAGGTCGGAGATCTGTGAGGGGACGTTGATTCCCTCACATGGCCCGCTGCTAAGCGATCGGCAAAGAACTTGTCGACCGCTAGTACTTGCTCACGAGGCAGTGGCCACTGCTTCATGACACAGTACTTCGAGCCCGGTTTGAGCTCGATCTCGTGTCGAGTGCCTTTGTCCTTAGGCAACTCGCAAGGTACGGATTCAGGGAACACGTCCTTGAATTCGATCAAATCCTTATACAAATGATTTGCCTGAAGTGACTCCCAGGATTGAGACGTGTATCGCTCAATCCGAGTCTTCTCATCGAGGACACTTTCGTCCATCGATGAGTTGCTGAGAACCCGTTCGTTCTCAGCAAATACTGTGGCCGACCGAATATCGGCCACATACTCATCCTCTGTGACGAGTATGCAGATCTGCTTGACTTTGCCACTACGTAGATCACGCAAGAAGCGTTTCGGTTCTAGCGTTGGCAACTGAGTTATCTCCGAAGTCAACTTCGGGGGCACAATCAGATCAAGCGTATAAGCGCCTACACTTGATCCGTCATTGACCAAGACGTTCAACGTCTCGGTTTCTTCTTGGGAACTTGCTTCCACAGGTTGCTGAGGGCCTGATCCCTCAGCAAGTGACTCTTGAGTAATTCCTTCCTCAAGTACGTGGGGACTTATTCCCTCGACGTCTTCTGGCTGTGGCTGTGCAACCACAGTCAGGCACCGATCCTCTACGGTCGACTCTCCAGTCGACCTAGGATGTCCATGTTTCCCTTTGAAGGCAACAGGTTTCTTTTGTCGAAGATGCTGCCCGCTAGGCATGCATCCATGTCCCCGTCCACTCGACTCCTTCGAGTGGTGGACCTTCGGCGCCGCATGTACTTCTGTACAGCCGCCGGGAGCTTGCTCCACAGTGTAGTGATCAACTACACTGTGATCTTGTGCAGTCGTGCTAACGACCGTACCGCAAGTGAGGCCATCGCACTCACTCGCAGAACATCCACACGCTTGTGGACGCTCCAAGATGTTCATCAGATGTCTATCTGATGAACAAGTGGCAGGAATCTTCACGAATCGATGCTGCCAGCTCACCCTTGACTCGTACTTTCTGAGCCAAGGTAATCCCAGGATGACATCGAATTTGTCATCTAGATCGAGTACGATGAAGTCATCATAGTAATGTTCGCCCTCTAAAGTGTAGTGGATTCCTACTACACGTTTCTCAACGGTAATCGATGCGCCTGTTGCAAGGCGCACCGTCATCCTCGTGAGGGGAATGTCGCGCTCAACGAACTTGAGCCTACGACCCTCTAGTGACTGGCGACGAACAAAGTTGTTCGACGCTCCACAGTCTACTAGGGCACGAAGCGACAAATCATTTGTCTCTTCCAACTTCAAGGTGATGAGAGACAAGTCATCACCATGTGCAGAGACACACAATGATTGTGTATCTGGAGCAACTTTCGTCAAGAGATTTGCAAATTCTCTTGAGGTTGCTCGATCAGTAGGGCGCTCCGCCCCTACTGACCCCGACCATTTTTTGATGGCCTGCTTCGCTGTTGCGGTTTCCCAACAGCGTTGGACCTACGCTCATTCCCCATTTTGGAAAATGGTCGTTCATTTTGCTCAGTATTGTGTGGTACTGGGCGTGGAGCACTACACTCATATGCGTAGTGCCCTAACTTCTGACAGCGATTGCACTTCTGCAATCGCTTGTTGTTTGAAGAGCAAGGTCTCTCGCTTTCAACATAGCAGAGGTCCATTGGTTCTGGACCTCCGATCTCTTCTCGTCTTGGTGGACGATAAGAGTTTGAGCTAGCATGAGCCTGTCTCATGCTAAAGTCCTCCTGTTCCGCGGCTGATATCGCATCTTCCAGCGTATTCAGCTCAAGGCGGAACAGGTGGCTCCTGACGGGCCCTTCTGCGAGCCCTTGCATGAACACCGTAATCAACGTGTGTTCATGGACTGGTTTAGTAGTTATACTATTCGCGAGGAGTCGTATATGTTGAGCGTAAGCGTGCACATCACGCTTACCCTGCTTGAGTTCCAGGAGCTCTGAACGAGCCCTGAACTCAGCCCGTGGCGGCTCAAACGTTTGTCTGAGCCGGGACTTGAAGTCATATAGCGACCTAAACACTTGTGGATCGCTACTCTCGAGCCCCAGGGACCAAGTTTTGGCACGTCCTGCCAAGTGGGTTTGAGCAAATGTGAGTTTCATTGGCTCATCTTCGACGCGACGAGCCCTTAAGGCTCTGTCGAGTTCGACAAACCACAGTAACAGGGAGTCTTCCGGGACTCCACTGTACTTGGAGATGTCAACTTTCATGACTTCGGGACGACGCGCATGTGCCGTCCCGCCCACAGCAGCATGGAATTGCTGCTGTCTCAACAGCTCTGTCTGTTGAGCACCTAGTTCTCTCAACTGCTCGGCCTGTTGAGAGCCTTGCTGGTGAAGCAAGACCACTTTCTCCCTTTCGGCGACAAGTTCATTTTGAATGAAATTTGCTATAGCGGCATGTTGTTGGTCTCTGTCTAGAGACTCCAACATGGCGCTAATGGCGAACTCGCCTACGGTAGAACTCATTCGTTCTACCGCACTCCATTTGATGTCACTCAAATGGTTAAACCCTTCACGCGTGGCGTGAAAGGTCTCTTGATCATCCAACATGTTTATGTTGGATGCTGTGGTCCTTGGAAGGACTACAAAGTGCTACCAGGTGTAACGGGGCACACCCTTGCGTGAACTTATGCAAGGGTTTCGGTGCGCCCGACAGACGTACACAAGGCAAGCGAGGAAGCGTAGGTAGGGTAAAAGCAGAACTGTTATATTAATATAATTAAGTCTTTTTGTTACTGTCTCTCTGTTTGACTTAACTTAATTATACTAATATAACTGAGTGTATGACGACGTCTACTCACCACTCATTGCGCGCTTCTAGCAGCGATTGGTGGGTTAACAACGTCAAGATATCAACCAATGAGCAGACTCTTTGGTCGACCCATCAATTCCACCACCATTGGTGATATTGTTAAAAGAATATTCAACATAATATTCTTTATTGTCATTATCTTCTAAATCACAATTTCCATGTAACGGGCTGCCCCGTTACAATTACGGGGTGAAGGGCGAAGCAAAATAAAGCATACAGCACCATGCAGACACTCAGCTTAGCTGTTAGAAGCGTATCCGACGCATTGCGCGTCAACAAGACATACAACTCCTATATAAAAGCACGGATGTCCAGATCACAACATTCCGTAAAGCCACAAGCAGATATACCGAAGTTATTGTGTTTGCTGCATGGCTGTGCAAATATGCGTAGTGGACGAGGTAAACACTGGTGGCTCACTCGTTTGTAAGCGACAAGAATAAACAGTGGATGTGCTTTTACACGATGGAACCAACATGGATAGCTGCTTCGTGCTGACATCTAGCAACGTAGTGTCTGAAAATCAATCACCACGAACCTACCCTCCAAGACTACACATAACAAACGTTCTTACGCATAGGACGGATAACAAAGTTCTTTGCGGACGAGTAGGTAGCGTTATTACGAAGTAGCTAGACAAGCAATACGACGACGATTCAGGTGGTCTCAGCTATCGGTCGCACCAAGGAACACACAGGAAACGGTCAAGTCGGTGTATGGAGCGACGCAACACGAAAAAATGCCCGTCTTTCATTTTCGGTGAGTTTAAGGGGTTCTCTCCAGTGCCTGGTGTAAGCACTAACCTTTAATGTCAGCGAGTGCCGGGTCGATTCCCTCTGAGACCTAAGCAAGGTTTCTAAACGATGTCGGACACGTACTGCTTGATGGCACCACCCGGGACATCCATATATCCGGTACCTAGCCTATGGCCTTTCGGCGGGACTAATCTTTCGAAGCATGAACACCTCCGGAAGTGCATGATCCTCCGATGTGGGGGCGTGTGTGCGCAGGAGTACAGCCGGGTCTGTGTGGCATACAGGAACGGAGTATCCGACACGCCCGTCGCGTGGTACGATAATCCCAGCACCCGCTAGCGCACCCGTATCGCAGCCGTAGTTAGCATACCGGCAAAGGATGCGTTGGTCTGCGACGAAGAAGATGTCTCAACGATGGCCATTGTTGCAAGACGAGCGTGAAATCCGTCGTTTTTGGAAACCAGTGTATGATCTAAGATCGTCTACGCTAGTCTGTACCAAAGAGCGAGGCAACGGAATGGAAAAAGAGCTGGCAACGTGGCAAAAGTATCGCCCTGGAAGAGTGCTAACGATGTCGTGTGAAGAATGGAACAGCCAAGCTCACGAGGTCTTGTCGAAATTACGTGATACTGTAACTGTTCGACCGGGGCACGAGCTGCACGGAAAGTTCCTGATTGGTTTGCCTGCCGGGGTGCTGAAGCGCAACGACGGCTATGAACACATGCGACCAAACGAACTGCCACGTTTATGCGGTAGCGATTGTCCCTTTAGCATAATGAATTGTGGACCTGGGTCAGACAAGTGCTTTTACCACACACAAATGGACCATCGTCCTGACGCATGTACTAGTAAATATTGCCCGGATGCCACGATCCCATCACTTCGTACCGGCTTAACACTTAGCAAGTGCCTAGTCGGTACGAGGTAGCGGTAAGATCGGTATGAACAGTGCTCGCAACTTCCTTTACGTGATCGATTTGTATCCGGCCGAGACGTCGGTGTGTGTCCGAACGTCAAAATGAGCGACATCGCACAGACGACTGCCTCGATCATTTGATCGCGAAGTCCTGACACGTCAAATTGATGTCTCAGTCATGTAGGATGCGTGAGGAATGATGTACGTAGTGCTTTGTCGAACTTGAAATGATCGTGAGAATGCCGAAGAGTGTTGTAGAAAGTGTCGGGACTACCTGGGTCGCCGACGCCGCTTACATTAGAGGTGGAAAAACTTGCCCTCGTCACAGTCACCAGAAAAAGGTAGTCTATTGAGAATGGTTGAGTCGTGTTGGAGACAGCCGTAACAATTGTGAAATCTGGTTATTATCGTAGTGTTGCTCAGGCGGTATCGCTTACGTTGACAACCAACAGAGCGAGCGAACGTCGATTGTCGGTGCTCCCGCTCTTTGATCGCTAGTAGAGCGAACGCCGATATGGGCGGAATCGACGTTGTTGCTCACCACAACAAGGGCAATTGCCATACCGGCAATTTCGTTGTTCACCGTAACGCAAGATCAATCGAGATCAAGCGACGGTGAGATGATATGGAAGGGGCTCAACAACAACATCTCTCGGTGCGAATCCCTCCATAGCTGCTCTTGCGTTCGTTCCCCCTCGTAACTCGTACTACTTCTCGACGCGCTGCAATGCTGCGTCTTTGTCGTCAGATGGCGCCGCGGTGATTTTCGAGAGGGCAGCATTCAGGACCAGACCAAGTGCACCCCATTTCACGGGGCGGACCCACGCACGCACACGACGAAAAGGACCAGCGAACGGGTACACGGTATTCAGCGCAGTGCCATACACGGCAAACACTGCAGGAGCCAATTTGGCGTCACGCGTGGCACGAGAGGTACTGTCGTCCTTCTTGGCGCTAAAGTACGACGCCCCCCACACCAGTAGCTCGGCACCCGTGACGCCAAGCACTAGTGGATACACCATGAGTGTCGGGAGCGTCATGGTCAGTCGCTTTGCCAAGAACGCGACACCTGCTGTTGTTTTCTTGTGTGAGCTGATCGTTTTTGCGAGATGAAGGCCACCTGCGATGACAGAGAATCCCGCGTATCCTTTCGAGTCGTGGCTCCAGAATCGCTGCCAACGGTGCTGCGCATGGGTTCTGTGGTCAAAGGTTTTGCTCGACGCTGTCATTGCTACGAACGACGAGTGAGCACGTTCCAACTCCCTCTTTAGACTGCGTGTTGGCAGCAGTCCAGACGCTATGCGCTTTGTTCTCCAACGAATCGACACTAACAATAATGACTCGCAACCTGCTCCTTGTAGGCATTTGCACCACACGTCCTTGAAGTTGGCCAATGTTTCGCGACAATAATAGGATCGCCACCCACTATCTCATGCGCTGTACGGCTCGCGACAAGACCAAACTGCATCGCGTCTCCACTTTGTCCTGCCTCTTCTTTTCCTTTAACTCTCTCTTCTCTCTCTCTCTCTCTCTCTCTCTCTCTCTCTCTCTCTCTCTCTCTCTCTCTCTCTGACTGTGGCCGCACGTTATGACGCGACATGACGAAAACGAAACGTGTCGCACGGTTCGTGTCAGCTGAGACAAGTTACAAAAGTGGAGCTCCTCGCCCTTCGTCGTCCATCACGCAACTAGACGCTCTCTTCGTCTACACCACTGGCAGCTCCCTCCCTCTTGTGGCGGTCTGTGTGTTTTAATGACGTCGCCGTCCAGTCGCTCGTTGCTGCACACCGCTACTACCTGCAGCGTCGCCTCACTGCGCAGTGCATTGACGAGAGATCAACAGCTTGGCGCTTTACCACTCGTTACAGCAGCGATCGATGCGTTTCTACGCAAGACGAGGCGTCTCCAGTGCAGCGACAGTCATAGCAGCTCGTCAGGCTTTGAGCGCGAGTACAGGGAGCTCTGTCGCTGCATTCGCAATGCAGTCGACGACGACCTGCTGCTCACGCCTCAGACGAGAGCGACGAAAGCCAAGAACCGGTACAAAAACATCTTGCCATTCGAGAAGACGCGCGTGAAGCTGCAGGACACAGCCGAGGACTACATTAACGCCAATTACATTGACGGAGGCTACATCGCCTGCTGTGCACCTGTACCTGCTGCGATCTCGGACTTTTGGCACATGGTCTGGCAATGCGACGTCCATGTTGTGCTTATGCTCACCAAGTTTGTCGAGCAAGCGAGGCTTTCGGCCGATGTGTACTGGGACACACGCGTGGACCACGCGGTGGACTTTGATGGAGTGTACGTGAAGCTCGTGGCTGAACGTAAGCTGCCGTCAAGCCAGAGCATTGCCACGAGAACGTTCAAGGTGTGGAAAGTGGACGACGCGGGACGCGAGAGCGAAAGTCGAGTGGTTCAGCATTTTCAGCTGACGTCATGGCCGGACCATGGAGTGCTGCAGGACTACCGTGTCGTTGCTCTGCTTCTAGACAGCGTAAACAGCTACCAACGAGAGGCATCGCAAGCGCACAATGTGGACGCAAAAGTAGTGGTGCACTGCAGTGCGGGCGTCGGGCGGTCTGGCACGTTCATCGCTATTGACATTCTGCTGAAGCAACTGCATCGAGTGCTTACCGACACAAGCGACAGTGACGAGGAGAAGGCGCGGGCGATGCAGCATGCAATGGACGTTCCACGTGTCGTCCACCGTTTGCGATCGCAGCGACCTGGGATGGTACAAACTCCGGTACGTCTCTCATCAGTTGTCGTGTTTTTGTCGTGTTATCCCACGTGCAAATATTCACCGAGTGCTGTTGTTGCCACGCAGGAGCAATACCGGATGATCTACCAGTTCCTAGCTGCCGTGGTGAGCGTCGAACGGCCGTGGTGATGAATGTGTTCAGGATGTTATCACGCCAGCCACAATCTTGCCAGTGCTACTGAAACCAGTGCAGACGGTTGTGCATCACTTGCAGCTATGTCACACAATTTCTGTGGTTCAATACACGACGTACCAAGGCAAAAGGCTGGCTGGTCTGTCCACCACCTACCGCGTATCGGCGTTTCAGCTTGTTCCTGTGGACTGGAAACGCTGGCGATGCTCTTCTTCGATGTGTGCGCTAACATCGGAGGAAATTTGGCGCCTCATCTTATTGCTCTCTTGCGTCTCTTAAGCCACAAGAGAGCATAGGACAGCATTCGCAACGTCTTCTCAGTGTGATGATTGTCAAATGCAAATGGAGTGCTTCGTGTGTCATACGTACGTCTTACACCTGTTGTGTGTGAAGCGAGTGAACGTCAACTGCAGCTATACCTGTTTCGAGACTATCTCAAGAGCTTTTCGCATTATTCCGTTTCGTTCAGCAAGTGATACTTGACGGAAGAGCTTTATGTGTTTGTAAACGGTCCACCTCTAGAAAGATAACTGCAGTATGCGTCGTGTATTAGTTGCCTTTCAATTTTGCTTGAATGATAAAGCACTTTACATCGAATTATGATGCCGAAGTAATACAGCAAGAAGGTATCTGGACTGTGTCTAATTTATGGATTCTAGGGACAGTAAAAAACATACATCGGTATGTCGATAAGATAGGAGGTCATGTCACAATATGGAACGTGGAAATGTTATGAAACATGTAAACGATGCGGTCGAAGCTACGCATGCCTAGGATCTTACAGTTCAATGCTTGCCTATCTCTTATGTCGGTCCACTCGCCCATCTTGGCGCAGGAGTAAAAATCGATGAATGGCTCGCTTCAGCACAACTGACCAACTTGATCAAATGATCACGTGGATCGAGGGCTCATTAGCTGATCTACTCGAAGGAGTTTATGCTGTCGTTCGACGTCTCTTCACGAGACGATTAATGCGAAAGAATGAGAGGAGAGAGGAAGCATAGCGTTTACGTGTCACCCTTGCATAAGTTGTAGCCATGGGCACACGAAATTAGCATGTGAAAACGCTACCACGAAGGGAGTAAAACGAGATCGAGGATTTCACCGCCAAGCTGGTGCATATCGTGCGCACAAGTGCAGCGGAATCGTCAATAAAGGGACCAGCGCTACACGACCCACTCGGGAATCAATCTGACGCGACACTGCAGCAATTGTACCCTGACTTAACAATTTCAGTAGAAACGAATTTGGCACTGCCGCTGCGCTTTCGACAAGCATTACCATTTACCGCAACTATGGCAATCGGCCAGACGATGTAGGCATCATAGAAGGCCAGCAACGCAATTGAGCATGGCCAGAACCAGCCGCCGACGCTGCGTCACTGAAAAAATTATAATTGCGATATAGTCCACGACATACTTCCGCAGCTCGATGTCGACTCGCAGTCGGAGAGACAATCAGACTACTTGCCGCGCATGCTTGAAGTGCATCTTTCTCGTTTCGAATAATGTAAAATATCGATCTCCATCTTCAAAAGCTAATCCTCAGTCAATACTGTGGCTGATTTACCATTTTTGATTCTCACCGTTATATCGTACTTCTAGGCCTGTTGTACTTACGGAACAAATGCTCTACGGTTGTTGTGTCTTTACGGGAACTTACACTGACGCATTTCTCGTCAGTATGCCACTCGTATCGTTCCATGTACCAGTCATTTGTTGAGTGGCACCAGCAGTCGAGCGACTTCGAACAATGACAGAGTTCGAACGTTGCATTCAACATCTTACCTCGTGTACAATCATACCTGTGAAGAGTAGCGGTGAACAATTAGTGGATACTACGGCTTGATCCTTGACTTGCCCATTTCTACGTATCGGATCGACTCGGCAGTATGTTTGACCTTGCGCGATCAGACATCGTCGCAAGACCGTCGTCACTCGAGGCCAAACTCTTTACACGCGTTTGTGCAAGTCTGTTTGAAGTTCGTATCGCAATGTGATACTGCCACCTTCGCAAAGTATCACCTTGCTAGATGCTAGACGCTAGCTAAAAAACAAAGCTTCGAAGCATTTGTTGCCGCGATTGGACAAGGGGGGGGGTCGTTGCCAGTACCGTGCCGTACGACCTCGCAAGTCCTCCCTCTTGCTCTGCCTGGAATTGACTTTCACTGTCCTCGCGAGCGTTTCGTCCCTATCCAGCAGCTTTTCGATAACTTGCTAGAACGGGGTACGCGTCAAGTGGATAGACGCATTGTCAACCGATGTAGTGAGCCGTAGATCGACGCTGTCACTCTAGCTATACACGCGCAAGTGTGCGCTACATCTTTGCGATCGATTACTGCCGTGCTTGTCCAAAAAGCTCGTGTCAGGGATCGACAGTCGACCGTGACATGGAAACGTGCTGCTTCCGTTGTTTTGTCACTGCGGCAATTGAGATGGACTGCAAGTACCCACTCACTTGTCTCGAGCGTCTCTAGTCTGCAAGAACGCGGGGGCAAGTTCGTCACACATCAACGCACGTCGGTTTCTGGGATTTGGTCGGATAGAGATATCTACTCTCTTTCTCGATCTTTCCTACAGTAGAAGTGCCAGTCAGAGCCGAGTCCGTTTCCTTCAGTATTTTGGGTCGACGGAACGCGCCCAATTCTGTCATATCGCACATCACCGACAACTTGTCAGCACCCTCCTTCTTCAACACGCAGAAAAAGCGCTTTTTTGTTCGCTGCCTCACCTTGTAGTCCGGATCGTACTTAAAGTCGCCCTCGTTCAAAAAGAGCAAGTCTATCAGGAGCAACAGGAGCAGGAAAATTACCAAAGTAGCCTGGAGGAACACGCCACACGATCAACATTGACCCTCTCTTTGATCCAGCATGGAAGAAAACACTCTTCGTTGGCGAATAAAACACGAACCCAGAGCATCCAGGCCGCCTCAGAGGCTGCAAACGCGACAAAGATAAAGAACACAATGACAAGAAGCTGCAGTTTCTGTCGCAGCGCGGAGAACCACATGACGGCGTCGCAGTAGAAAGTGGTAAGATCCAGAGAAGAATCCGCGCCGGCAGTCGACTCGCTTCGTGGATGGTTGAAACCCTACAACGGGTTTTCACTGGCTCAACAAACCGCGGGCTAAAAAGCAATTGATTCGAGCGCTGCCTTTTCAGTGGTCAAAATTCCGATCTTTTCGCTCTGCCAGAGGTTGTCGACAGATTGACGACGACAATGCCGCCGCCCGGACCGCCGTCTCCGGCGCCGTCTCTCCCGGCCAAACCGCTCGAGTCGGTGCGTATGAAGCGCATGCAGCTGATCCTGCAGAAAGCGCTCGACGTGTCGGTACACGCTGCATCGCTCGTGGATCTACGTGCGTGTCTAGAGAGCGAATGCCGCGGCGACGAGGACCTTCTTGCCGCGTTTTTCCCGCCTCCCAGCCCCGAGAGCTTGGACGAGGCCAATACCGAAGAAGTGGCCGCACAGGCAGTCATGAGTTTGCGGCAGAAGGTGGAGACGGTGTTCCAGTGGCTGTGTGAGACACACGACGTGGAGACGGAGCTGCTGGAGCTGGAAGAGCTTCTTCGCGAGGCGCAAGAGCGACAGCTGCGGCACGTCGCAGCTGAGGAGAAGAAGAACGAGCGTCGAAGCGAGAAAGAGAGCGGAGAGAACGAGCACATGGAAGTCGAGCAGGACAGAGGGGAAGTACTACAGGCGACGAAAGCGACGCCTGCAGCGTGGATTCGTGCGGAACGGCTGCATGCCAAGCTGGAAGAGAAGAAGGAGCTCGAGCGACTGGTCGGCGCGCTGGAGACGAAGAATCAGGAACTCGATCGGGTCGTGGAAGAGAGACGACGCGTGGCAACTGCCGATGTGCAGCGCATGCAACGCGCAGCGACGCAGTTGGAACAGGTGCGCCATCTTGCGACAGAGTTTGCCACCACGTTATGAGATGTCGAACAACTCGCTTGTTCTTGTGGGTGTCGGGATAACTAGTTGTTTGTGCTGCTTTCTCTGCATCAAACTGTTCCTTTGTGCCACGCGCACGTTCGTTTCCCGAGTGGGTCATATGGTGAAAGCTTCGTGAAGTGTTTCTTGATGTGGCGATGCTGTGTGTCAATAGGCGACAGTGGCGCGATTGATCGCCCGATGCCATGTCAGTTTCTACAGCGTGGCCACAAGCATGCGTGCTTGTTCTACACTGCTCGTGCACACACAGCCCAGTGTCCGTCGATGGCGCTTCTCGTCGTTTGCTCGCTGCACGTTCGACACCAGTCCTCGCCCTGGACGTTGCTATCGTGTCTTCTCTGCAACAATGCTGCAATTGTCTTCGACAAGCAAGGTTGTTGCAGTCGTTCACCGCACTAGACGAGTACATGGAAGAGCACCGAGTTGCCCATTGCATACAGTGCGAGTTGAGCCGCAAACTTGGCAGCCAAGCCCAGCACAACGACTGCAACTACGTGCAGCGACGTCGCCTGAGCTGGATCTTGTTCTCCCAGCAGCAACTGCAGTGCCAGTACGTTCGAGACGACGACAAGAGCGCCAATCACGTGGACGAAGCTCCAGTGGACTTCCCAGATCACCGTCATGAGTGCAAACAGCTTCCCGAAGCTCGCAATGCACAGCGCACTGCTACACTTTGTCCACGGCGCGTCTTGATCGTCCGCGAGCAACTTGGCGCGCCAGCGCCGGCGAAACGGGTCGAGCCAAATGGCAGCAAACACACTGGCAAAGTACACGACGTTCTCGACAAGCGCGAGGCAGACCAAGTGCAGGGAGAACTGCCCAATCAGTCGGCCCGACGTGGCAACTGCGCCCTTCGCGTCGGGCAGTTTGTACATGGACGAGGCCCGGAACGTCACGCCAGCGTCCTGGTCCACGAGGTAGGCCTTGACGTTCATGTCGAGCATCACGAGGATCCAGAAGAGCTTGAGCGTCGTACGGCACGACACGGGCGTCGGCAGGTTGCACAGGACGTGGCGGTACACTTGGGGCTTGAGCAGCAGCACGTCGAGGAAGAGCACAATGGTCTCGTACTCGACGTACTTGTCGGCGACGCTGTTGCATGCGCGGCAGATCGCGAGCCGCAAATTGCCTTTGCCGTAGTCACGCACGAGCGCGGGCACGGGCGCGCCGCACTCGACACACGTGCAGCGCGGCATTGTTGACACGACCCGAGCGGCTTTTTGACACGCGAGGTCGGCTGCTGGTGGTGTGGACTTGCGAGTGGTGTTTTTGACTCGCGAGTGGTGTTTTTGACATGGGTCAAAAAGAGGTACGATTGAAGTGCGGGTTACGGTGGACTCGCTATCCTGCTTTGTTGCACGTTAGCGGTCTGTAGCCATTACTGGTGTCAGCGTCCGCGTGGGTCGACATAAATGACTGCAAACGTCTACCGGCGAGTCGCAAACGCGAGTGACAAAGAGGCGGTCGGCGCCGCTACGGTTGACGCATCGTCAGTGAAGAATGACGTCGCTCGAGCGGCCTATGTGGTGGGTTCATTGTCGATGGTGTCGTCTTGCTCTTTTTGGGACAGGGACGTGCTGTAGCTTTAAGCGCTTTCAGCTTTATCTCATCACGTATCCAAATGCTGATGTTGTGTGCATACTTCGCGACAGGATCGGCACTCTCGCCGCAAGGTGTTTCCGATCCGCACGGGACTCGCAGCGGCAAGTCTCTTGATTCTCGGGTGTATGTTGATCGGCACGAGCACATTCATTGGCCTCGACGAAGAGAATCGCGGGTTGTCGCTCTTTTTCCTCGGGCTCATTGGTAAGACGGACGACACGAGTGCCTAACTGCCACCTCGCATGGCGCATATGTCGACATCGCCCCTCGTGCTTTGTGTTGCGACGTTGACTAACGTGGTATGTTGCATGTGCGCACGTGTGCTTGGTGTTTGTATGACGGGGTACGACGCTCGTTACGCAGCATTTATCCCGGGTAGCTACGCAAGCTACCAGCTCTATGGTGCGTGGAAAGGCTGGAAAGGGTACGATTACAGCCAGCTGCCGTCCTATGACGATTAAGCGAAACGACTTGACCTCGTCTTCCCCTGTCTTTTGTAACCCTCTCTTCCTTCTCCTCTCGGGTGCAGAATCGATCAGGAAAAAGGGTATCTTTCAACTTCAGCGTGGCACACACAAACACCCCCCCCCCCGAAACCGCCTGTTTTCTCGCACCCGAATCCTTCCAGTCGCACCACTCCCCTCTCAAATCCGTTCGCCCCACCCCACCCCACCCGACAGCAATTACCATAACACAAGAACACGACCACTAGCAATACCGACCACAACCACAACCACAACGACGACAGCAGTACGTCCGTAGCGACTGCCACTCGCCCATGTGGTTCATTGGATGGCCCCTGGGGCTCCTCCTCTCGGCGATCTCGAGCATCTTTGGCATCACGGGAAAGCTGCTGCTCAAGCTCGCGCACAACGAACGCGATCGCGAAGAAGAAGAGCTCCTGCACAAACTCGAGCAGCCGCTCCATTACCACAACGAAGAAGCAAAAGCAAACGACGAAACAGCACAAGACCATTTGCCGCAGTTTGCGAACGCCCGTCCCGTTGTTGCCACAACAAATCGAGGCTGTGTGTACTTTTACTGCGGTCTCCTGTCCATGATCGTGCTAAATCCTGCGCTCGGCGCGCTCGCGTACTGCTTTGCGACGCAGTCGCTGCTGGCGCCCATGGCCGGTCTCACTATTGGCTGGAACACGCTCCTGGGACCGATCCTGCTGCCGCACGAGCGACTCACGACGAACGACTTTGTCGGGGCCGTGCTGATCTTCACGGGCTGTGTCCTCGTGAGTGTCTCGGGCACGCACGCGAGCCCACCGCTGCCCGTGGAGCAACTGGCAGCGCGCTTCGCGGCACCGCCGTTTATCCTGTATGCACTCGTGTTGCTCGCCGTGCTGAGCTTCTTGATCCATTATGCAAAGCACGCGCTGCATTTCACCACAACGACGCGGCGCGCAGGCGTCAAAAGTTCCCCCGTGTCGAGCCCGGAGCAACTGCCCCTGATGGCCCGCGTGTCGCTGAGTGTCTTTGCCGGTGTCATGAGTGGACAATTGTTCTTCCTGGCTGCGGTGATGCGCATTGTGCACGACGATGGCGCGAGGAGTCGCATCTGGTGCTTCCCCGCGACGTATATCTGCATCTCTGGGGCAGTCGGAACAGCTCTGTTTGGATTGTACCTCTTGAACGAAGCCCTTGCCGTGGAAGACGCAGTTGTGGTCATTTATTTGTACGAGGCGAGCTACATCATGGCGGGCGCAATCTCCGGGCTGTGTTTCTTTCGCGATATGGAGCACCTGCCGGCATGGCACTATGTGCTCTATTCCCTCAGTCTCGTGCTGATCCTCTTGGGCATCTACATTGTTGCCAAACGGTCGTTGCCACATGCGCCGGAGGACGAAGAGTTCTTGCTACCGCTCTTGGCGCCTCCGTCAGCGGAAGACGCGTCCATTGAGCGGATCTTCCAACAAGCTTCTTACTACGCCCGTCGGGCATCGTATTCTGGTCCGGGGATGCTGCGCGCCATCCGAAGTACCCGTCATGATATGGGGGCACCTGAGCGCCGCAGGTCCATGTCGACCAAGTAAGTCTGGCAGTTCAGCGACGTCGTTACGCAAGACTGCGACAGTGCAAACGACCAAGACCGAAGCCAGAGGACGCGGTAGCAATCGCAGCCGAAGATGCTGAGCAGAGGTGGGGGTCAAGAATCAAAGAGGGGGGACGACAAGAGTTTTGTAAACGCGAAATAATATCGTAACAGCAAACCACTTGCTCTATACACTGCAAACGTCGGCCAACAAACGCACTGGAGCCTGTGCGTTAGAGGCGTCAGTGCATGAGTTTGTTGGTCCACAGCATCAGAGCTCTTGCTACTATCCTGACCACCCCACACGAATACTGTAGTCGAATCTTTTGTGCAGCTTTTTCTTGACCCCAAGTAGACAATTGCGTACTGGCTGCAAAATAAACAAGTTGGCTTACATCCCAGCACACTCGACGCTGGAGTTTTGCTGGTTCCTTCGTGGATGAACACCGACTGTTTCTTGTGCGCCCAAAACATGTTGACACGATCACGTCTGGTCGATCAATATCGTAACTGCTGTGAGATAGTTGACCAGCAATGCGGTCGGTCACTGGTGCAACATCTCAATGCACGTATATGTGAATGCGTGCACAATTGCTCGCTCGGGATTGAGCCAGAAGCATACACAGGATCTGAACTCGAGCTTACGGCCATAGCACGAAAACGTCATCAACTTGGCTGTCTGAGTCATGTAGCCAAGTGCACGTTGCTGCATGCTGCGTGTCCAGCAGAAGTGACCACAAGGTATTGCCTACGATGCGCTCTACAGCAAACACGTCCCATGGAGCGGATTGAATTTACAGCGGTAGGCCAGGAAATAACTGCGAGTCTCAAATGCATCTGATGGTGCTCATGATTGTTGTCTGGCCTTGGTCAACTCTCGAAGCCAGACCTGAACGATCGCTTCCATACTCTCTTCGGCCTGAGCAATGACAGTGCGATCAAAACTGCCGCGCTTCAGCGCTTCGATTGCCGACATCGTGTCGCGTACAGCTTGCGACGAGTATATCACGCCATCATACGTATCTAGACGCGAAAGCCGTCGCTCATCATCAACTCGAACAACCTCTTGCATGGCTTCAGTCAACGTTTCAGCATTCCAATTCGTGTGCTGTTCTTCACTCGAGGCAAGTGTGCCCTGCTGACGCGAGAGGGACGCAGGTCTAGAACTCGAAGCAGGATCGAGTCGATGGCACATCGGTCCACGTTTGTCAGCTGTTCTAGCCACTGGACTTCGAATCGGCGCTTGATCACGTTCAGACGGCACTAACACGGCGCCGCGCTCATCCGTGCGGTCCACGGCGGCATTTGCCGGCCCTTTTCCACGATCCTCGACAGCGTCTCCGGTTCGCACTCGTTTCGAAGGTCGCGGCTTTTCGGGCGAACCCACGCGACTCAGCTGCAGCTGCAGCTTCTCGTACAGGTACATCACATCCAAGTTGCCACAAAACTGGGCAAACCCGACATCGGGCGTCTCTAGCTGCTTCCATCGAGCCAGACACGCTTTGTAGCGAGCTGTAATGTCTTTCCAGATCGAACAGAGATTTCCAGCCGTGTGCTGCAGGGCCAGTGCCAAGTCAATACCGTCGTATCGTCCAGGCGGGCCTAGGATTCGATGGCGTTCCGCCGCGTACGAAGTATACGCCACCGCCACGTCTTTCCAGTACTTTGCTCGACCGTCAACGACCTTTTCGTCCCCTTCTTGCAGCAGAAACAACGCGCCCGACTCGTGGATACGTCCAACAAACGCGCGACTGAACAAGACGTTAATCAATCGGAATCCACAGTGTCTGGTCCAACTGCCTCTGCCCATGCGCACTGCCGTTCGTTTCGTCGGCAGTAGAGAGAGTACAACTGATACTGCGTCGCCGCGCTGTCGCGCCCGTCGGTACTGAGTCAGTAACTGGATGTACCCCTTCTTGTGGTTCATCGACGGGTCGGCCTGCGGGTTGAGTCCGAGCTGCGTACAGGCGGCCCGAAGCTTCTTGCAGAGGTACTGCTTCTCCAGCGCCTGCGCAAAGTCGTCTTCGGGTGCGTGCGGGGGGAACTCGCGCACGAATCGAGCGGCATCGGGCACTACAGCCGGCGCAACAGACGGCACTCGCGCGGCAGACGCCGTGCTCGACATTTGGACACGAAGCGAGGGGGTACGATCGCTACGTGGGGTATACTACCGGCAGAACTGACGATACCATTTGGATAACCGGTTTGAGACGAAACACAACCGGTAGCAATACTTCTGTCGGTACCACGCGAGTTCGCGTCGAGCCTTCTTGATGTCTGCTGCTCTGTCGTCTACTTCGTCGTCTGTAGTGCCTGTGGACGCGGTTCGAGCGGTAGAAGACGCCTTTTTACGTCGAGAATGGACAGCAGCACTCAACGATAGCCGCCGTCTCCTTATTGCGCGCATGGCGCAGGTACAATACATACATTTGACGTTTGTGCGATGTAAACCGGTGCAATTTTTGACAAAATGGACGCATGTGGACAGCTCCGACAAGAGTCAAATGATGTGGCGGTGATGACAGTGAACGAGTACGTTGTGCACCACCTGTACAAGAATTGATATACTGTGTTGACGCTGACTCTTGTTTTTCTGCTTGTGGCTGTTGTGGTGTGTATCGTTGTGCTTCTCGTACTTGTTCACTTGTCGATGCGAAGGGAACGAGTGCTGTGCGTCTATCTCCAGGTGGTGTTTGAACTGGCGCTGGACGACGAAGTGGAGACAGCGACAAGTGTCGTGCAGCACTTTGCACCACTGACAAGCACAGTTTCGATTCAATGGATACACTTTCTGCTAGCGATGAACCGTGGATTGATGGCCAAGCAGGCGCTTCGAGACTTACTCACGTCGTTAGCGATGGACAAACGAATGGGCCTATGCACCAACGAGTACAACAAAGCTGCGGAGATAATGGTCTTGCAATTGTTACTACCTGACGAAGGCATTGACGCTGCACGGCAGTTCGTGATGGAAGACACAGAGCTGGATGATGGAACGAAGGCGGTACGGACATGGAAGTGATGTCTTGAGATGGTTCCAGCGATGCTGACGTGTGTGTGTGCTGAAATGCGGACATTGCAGCAACTGCTTTGCCGGATTCAACCGGCATCCTTGGCGGCTCAACAGGCCAACAAAAACGAGTCTGTGCAGACTTCATCAGCGGAACCGACAGGGAGAGATGCAAATGCTGAACCGCATGCGACTCGTGCTGCCCATCAGTTGTTGTCGACTGCGTTTACGGGGAAGCAACAGACTCCATCCACGAAGAACGACGACACCAGTCGCTACGTGATGGTGGGTGGCACTGCTATCGTACTAGCTGTCGCGGTGATCGGTACATTGCGGTACCGCGAGAGAATTCACGCGTGTGTTTCCAACGCTGTTCCTGCCATCCACAAAGGCGTCGCAGATGCAAAGTATGCGCTGTTTGATGCGTAAATGGCAACGGAGCTCAATGGGACGTATGAGGAAGCTCATGTATGTGGTAGTGGGCAGTGCTGTGCTGTGCATTGTTCAGGCACGCGTTGCACCTCGAGATGATGCTCCGGACTCGCATTTGTCCATGGCTGGTCGATTTTCAGCATCGAAGATTCTTGGGCTGCCCGCGCTGGTTGCTGAGCTTGCTCAAGTTGTCGATACAGTGGCAGGTATGAACACTGCGGTATTGCGTGATGAGCTTGCATGGCTTTAAGTCGTAGATGCGATGTTACTTACTTGCAGTAGTCCATGCTCTCCTCAAACGGGATCAAGCGACTGTCATCCGAAAATGAGGCTCGGGCTGTGACCAAACGTGCACACCAAATCGAAATCAGATGGACGCAGTTCCTTGTGAATACTGCATGTAAACTGGATATGTGGACGTCCATTGGTCCTTCACCGTGTGCTTGTGCGTGTCACGACTGGCAACAGAGCAGAGGTCAGCCGGTCAGCCAGCACGCTTGCTCGATCGATTGCCTTCTTCTTGTGCGTCACATGCTACGCTGGTACAAGAAGCCTTCCACTCGCTCATCTAGACATGCTGTATCAGGCACCACGTGCAGTTCATCGGACAGCCAACGCCACGACGAAAGCGTACGCACGTACTGCACGACGGAGCCGACTCGACCCCGTCGTTCCAACAAAGATCGGTCGACTGTACCACCAGTGTACCCCCCACACACACAACCCGCGCCTGTTCGTCCAACCAAGTCAACCAATCAACCATCCTCTCTCGCGGACAGGTTGTTGCAGTGTTACCTCTATAACCGAATCATACAATAACTCTCGCAGCCTCTTTAATCTGTTCAGCTACCGGTATCCCACGTCTCCATCTCTCGCGGCCTCTTTAATCTGTTCAACTACCGGTTTCCCACTCTCGCAGTCGCACACGTCGCGCGTGGTGGGTATCCCATGTTGATCCCCGCGCTCTCCTTCCGGTCGCTGAGCTCCGTGACGGACGCAACGGACGCGCTACTGCGCCGTCTCAGCACATTGGGACTCGTCTACGCGTCTCTGCCGCATCAGCTGCTGCTCGAAGGGGCGCCACTCGCTCCGCCCGACCGCAACGCAGTGCACTCGAAGGCGCTCAAGACGACTGTGCTGGCCACTCGCACTCTATTAGGTCCGTTTTCACTCGAGATGGTCGACGCAATGGTCTCGTGGCTGGATCAGGGACTGTCTCAGGTGCTAATGGACGCTGCGTCGAGCGAAGACGCCGAACTCGAGCGCGTCGCTGTCGCTGTGTCGGAGCTGCCCGTCGCGCGAGTGGTCCTGCGCGTGCCGCTGGCGTCGCTGCGCACTGAGACCGTTGCGCACGTTGCAGCAAAGATCGAGCGCTTGAGTCGTGTGGCCAGTGGGGTGGTACTTGCGCTCGACGCGGCCACGTGGACGCTCGAACGCGACGGAATCGACGCGCTGGTGGCGTGTTTGCAGACGCTGAGGACGAGCGTAGAGGACACGTTCTTGTTGGCTGTCGAGGTCAGCACTGGACTGCTGGCCGCTGGAAGTGCAGAGAAGACGTTGGCGACGATTCAACGTCTTCATCACTGCAACGTCCACGTCGTGGCCCCGGGGTATTGCCACGGGGAAGCAGAGGAGACGAAAGACGTGGTCGAGACCACTGGCGGAGCAGTGGTGGATGCTGCATTGGCATTCGTCGCGTGTTTACGGACTGACCGTCCGGATGGCCTGTTTGCAACGGTCGTCGCGGACGAAGCTGGCGTTGCGCTCGGACTCGTGTACTCGAGTGCAGAGAGTATCGTGGCTGCTGTGTCGAGTGGACGTGGCGTCTACTACTCGCGGTCGCGCGGGGGTCTGTGGAAAAAAGGAGAGAGCAGCGGCCACACGCAGCAGCTGATTCGTATCGATGTGGACTGCGACAGCGACGCGCTGCGCTTCACGGTGCGCCAGACGGGCGCGGGCTTTTGTCACCTGAACACCCGCTCGTGCTGGGGTCACGATCGCGGCCTTCGTGCACTGGAGAGCATGTTGTGCAGCCGCCACGAACACGCGCCGCCTGGGTCGTACACGAAGCGGCTGTTCGACGATACTGAGCTGCTGCGCAACAAACTCGTCGAGGAGGCACAAGAACTCGCAGAAGCCGAGTCGATCTCGGACGTAGCAGGCGAAGCCGCAGACCTGATGTACTTTGCGATGGTGCGCTGTGTGGCTGCTGGCTGCAAGCTCAGCGACGTCGAGGTACCAGACTTGCGTCAGCTCGAGATCGATGGTTCGGCCGTGTGCGTGTTTTCCACTAACATTTGCTGCTGCTGCCGTGGTCGCGTGTTGACAGAAAATGCTCGACAAGCGCGCGTTAAAGGTGAAGCGACGACCTGGGAACTCGAAAGCGCACCGCATCGCGGCTGCCAACGAGATCTTGCATGGCAAAGCGCTGCCCGACGACGACTCGAGCAGTGCAACGTCAGCGAAGAGCGACCAGAGCTAGAGGCTCGATGAAGCAGCTGACGGCGGAGCAGAGACCGCCTGGTACGTCGCACGTCCGCCGCTTCCTGTACAACGTCAATAGAGCAAAAGAGTGCAGCAGCAACACCAAGTGGAAAGACCGTCCGTCGTGTTTTTCTTTCGCTCGTGCTTCCTGACGACCGCAACGGGTCGAGGCAGCAGCTTCGGTCGTCGACACTGTGCCGCTACTATGCCCGTGGCTCCGTCGTGAGGCTTCTTCAACGAGGTCACTGAGCAGCAATGTGCCGCTCGACAAGTTGACGTACAATGACTGGGCCATGAGTCCGCCTACGCGTCTTCGTCGTCGTACTCGTGAATGCCCTCACCCGCGTCCTCTGCCCCCTCCTCCTCCTCCTCTGCGTCCTCTGCCTCCCCTTCCTCCTCTGCCTCCTCCTCCTCTTCTTCTTCGTCCTCTGCAGCAAACTTCGACCAGTCAACGTGATGGTACAAACGCTACCACATAGACACACACACACACATACACACACACAAGTCAGTTCCTTTCGCCCAACTAGACACCTACAGACCCGTCACACAGGCGCCAAGTCTCGACGCGCTCCTCCCACTAATCCACAACGCAGCGATCCACCCAACGTACGCCGCGATTGTTGGCCTCCCAGACGTAGTTCGTGGCCGCGCCGTAGACGCCTTCGCCCACCAGTGCCGCCACCAGAACCGTCGTCACGTACACCGGCGTACTCTTCATGAACGTCTTGTAGACGCCATCCAGCGCCCCTTTGCCGTTCACGGACGAGCGCTTCGTCGAGGCCATGCGCACGCGTTGGCGCGTGCTCTGCGAGGCGGCGCGGCGAACGGGTCGACTCCACATGTTCAGTTCGTACTCTCTCGCTCGCTCGCTCTCTCTCTCTCTCTCTCCTTCTTCTTCGCTCCTCTCTGTGCCGCACGCGCGCTGGCGGTTCAGTGGCTCGTGCAAAAGTGGACGCGAGCAGCGCGAGGCCCCCACGAAACCCACGAACCCACAAACCCGCTCAGCCTGCGGCTCCGAGCGCGTGCGCGAGTCGAACGACCTTCGAGCCACATCCACGTGCACGCCATGTCCAGCGCTTCAAACCCGCTTCACCGAAAACAAGCTGCTTTTTTTCTCCGTGCGCAACCGCTTTTTCTATCTTTCCTGATTCGGCCGGTCGGCCGGCCGATCGACAGTGGGTCTGGTGCGCACACAGATGTGGTGGTGGTGGGTCCCTACCGAACGGCCCACCCACCAGTCGACTGAACCCGCGCGTGTATCTGTTTCTACGCACGCGCCGCCACCCCATATGTGCACCACACCAACGCCCAGCGGGTTCGACCTGCCCGAGAGTATGCCAAAAGGGGGGGGGGACCCCGCGCCACAACGAGCGCGCGCGCGCGAAAAGAACACGAGAGCAGAGCCATTGCCCGCCCGTCCGCCCTCTCGACGTACCCACCGATGGCGCCACCTGTTGCTACCGGTAAGCGACGGCGGCCCGCGAGTGCGCTGTTGGCGCCGCCGTGTCGCCGGTCGCGCGTGGACGCCGCGGCGCTTGTGGACCCCACGACGGCATTGAAGAAGCGGCGACTGGACACGCCAAGTGCAGGAGCTGGTGGACTGGTTCAGTGCCGTTCGACGGTTGACGCAGAGGCGATAGGGCTCGGGACGAAGCGACGGCGCGGCCGTACCCCACGAAGCAAAGAGGAGGAGGACGAGGAGGAGGAGGAAGAAGAAGAAGCGGAAGAGAAAGAGACAGAGAAAGCGGCGACGACGACCAGAGCGACGTGTGAGCAGACGAGAGAAGACGAGACGGGTGTCGACGTGGTCGGAGGCGAGTTGAAGCGACGTCGCGTGGACGGAGACGAGCGCAGTGCGGGGCGTTTGCTGCCTGCGCTCGAGGCACGGGTTGGTCTATTGGTCACTAAACAGAGGGAGTCGCCCTCGTGTGGGCGTCTGGCACGGACCCATCAACGCACGATTACAAGCGACGAAGAAAAAGACGAGGACAATACGGACAATACGGACAATACGGACAATACGGACAATACGGGCAATACGGACAATACGGACAATACGGACAATAAGGACAATACGGACAATAAGGACAAGGGCGACACGGACGTTCGGGTCGGGGCTGGGACATCGAGTCGAGAAGTGGACGCCGTGCGGCGTCTGGACGACAGGAGAGACGACGCTGCAAGTCACGGGACTGTTGATGGCGGTCCGTCCGTGCGGCCGAGCGACGTGGCGCTGGTCGGGGGTGGGACCCCGAAACGACCCGACGACTGTGAGAATGTCGCCACTGGGGACGAGCAGACCGCGCGCGTGCACCACCGGACGTCGCTCCGGTCGGTGCAAGTGACGCCGCCGCCGTCGACGCGGATGTTGGACCGGAAGAACCCGCCGCCGCCGCCACGGAGACCCAAGCGGCGCCATTACGGCGGCATTGTCTACGCGCGGACGTACCCGCGCTTGGCGCTGTCGCCACTGGTCGACGACTCGCCGCCGACGTCGCCGCGTGTGTTTCGTTCGCTGGAAAACGAGTTTGCGTTTGCAATGCAGGACACGCCCGAGATCCGGCCTCGAGTTCGGCCAGCGCCGCGGATGGCCCGGGGGTCCCGACGGTCCACGCGCGCTGGGGCCTCGCGCGCGCATCGGTCGTTGGCCACGCCCACGTCGACAATGGTCTTGCGGTCCCGACAGCTGAACCCGAGCTCGAGTGCAGACGGGGGCAA
Organism: Hyaloperonospora brassicae; assembly: GCA_947650285.1. Lineage (NCBI taxonomy): Eukaryota > Oomycota > Peronosporomycetes > Peronosporales > Peronosporaceae > Hyaloperonospora > Hyaloperonospora brassicae. Next base: position 469,017 of record CANTFL010001446.1, read on the forward strand.
GCCCGAGAACCAGCGCGAGCGCGAACAACGGGACGCGCAACGCCGACAATGAAGAAGAAGGCGAGGAACGACGACATGTGTGCGGGTGTCGACGACGACGACGATGCCGCGCGACGGGCGGCAGGCGGTCTGGGCGCCCTGCTTTACGTCTTTTTTTTATTGTTAGGTTTAGCCTTATTTGTAGGAATCCGGGGATTCATTTGGGGCCGAGAGAGAGAGCGCAGCGACCTCGTTCCGTGTAGTTTTACTATGTGAAAGCACTCATTCCATTGTATCAGTCCTATTAGTGGGTTGGAAAGGGGCGAATGACGGTGGACGAGCTCGTCGCGGAGCCACTCAGCGTCTCACCCGCTTTTGACGAGCTATGAAAGTGCTGCTGCTCAACGAGGCCTCGCTGAGCGACATGGAGGTGCTCGAGCTCATGCAGGAGCGCAAAGACCAGCGGCTGCACAAACAAGCGACGGTCGAGTACGCCGAGCGCAATTGGATGGACCACAAAGTGCTCAAGTTCCTGACACAGAGTCACTCGCGCTGCTCGACACTGAGCGCCCGTTGCATTCAGGACTTCCTCACGGAGCTCGCGCAGGCGGACATGCCGCCGTTGACGTCGGCCGAGAAGCTGCAGTTCATGAACCACATTCCCGTGGAGCTCGTGGACGTCCATTTGATCGTTGACGACTGCGCTGGACGCTATTCCGAGACGCAGGTGGACAACCTCATCCACATTGTCGAACGGACGCTGGCAGCGGAGCTGATCCAGCAGCAGCGACGGACTGCTGAGACGACGTCGATGGAAGACGCAGATCAGGAGGCAGATGAGAAACAGCTGATGGACGCAGATCGCTCGTGATATAGAGCGACACGATGCACGATCGGTGTCGTGGGAGCTCGAGACGTCAATGGCCCGTGGTAAGTCGCCACGTGCGCCATGTTGAAGCCAACTTGTCCCACTACGAACAGCAGAACCACAGCATCAAAAAGCAAAATCAACCCACTTGTTTACGCACACTTCTTCTAGCAAGCGAAAGACTGCAAGACACGTGAGGGCCGACCACCTGCGTGCGTGCCGCCCGAACATTCTCCAGCTATCTGCTATACGGTCTGAGCTAGCGCGATCGGTCCGTCGCTCCGGTCACTTTGCGTCCACAGCCTGCGCGTTGGATGGGCACAAGGTGAGCAGACATGCAGGGGGTCGGGCTCACTGGGAGCTCTTGGCACGCGCAGTCTGTACAGCAGACCGGGCTTCGGGAAACATGCCGACATACTCCTGCGACGACAAGTACCTTACACTGATTTGACGCTTGTTGAACCAGCGGCCGTGCAGCTTCTTTGCGGCCGATATGGCGCTGGCCACGTTGTCGAATAGCACGTACACGAGTCCGCCCTGCTTCTCCTTCTCAACGTACGTGTGCAGTACCGGCCCGTATTGCCCACACTCTTCTTCCACGTCCTGCTGGATCTCCACGGACCAGTCCAAGTTCCCGCTCTTCTGCTCCTGGTACACATCGAACATATTCTTCACCACGAAACAAAACGACTCGGTTCCTTCAATCTCCGTCGAGGACATCAGTGCCGCTGCTTGCTCCGCCCGCTGTGCAGCACTTGCAGCCATGCTGTTGGTCATGTCAGTGGTAGACACGGAATAGCTCGCAGCGCTTCGGACGCTACTTCCCATCGCCATGGGAAACAGATTCACGTCATTGCCAGCGAGCTTGGCCATCAACGCCGAGCGTGACAGCGCATTCATGCTGAGTCCCGTGCCTTCATCGTCCTCTAGCTTCCATCGCCCGCCTGCACCACCAGTGTCTGCACCGCCTGCACCTGCTCCGTTTACGCCTCTTTTCCCGCCACCCATCGCATTTTCGTTCACGGGACCGAGATGCAAGTAGTTGCCTGCAAGCTCGAGTCCGTTCCCTTTGGACAATGCAAAGTTAGCTTCCTGTGGGCTACTGAACTGAATAAAGCTAAACCCCTTCGAGCGGCCCATTTCGTCGCGGTTTATAGTCACCGACAACACTTCGCCAAATGACTGGAACACGATCCGCAAGTCATCCTCTGTAATGTTCGTGTGGAGGTTGCCGCAATAGATGCGACTTGCCGCAGATAGTGCCGACGCCGACATCCCGGCGGCACCGCCACCAGCAATCGCGCCAGCTATACCTGCACCCGAAGCATTAACCGAAAGTAGAGTTGAGCTTGCTGCCGTGGCGGCGTTCACCACCGAGTCCTTCTTCGCAGCAAAGTTCTTCTCGGCTTCCGAGGCTTTGATCATAATGGGAAACACCTGAAAATCCGGCACCTGTCCGTTCAGCAGCAGCACTTTGGGGACATCTTCCAAATTCGACAGCTCTACGTACGCAAAGCCCTTGGAGCGATTGGTAAACTTGTCGCGGATCAAGAGCACACTCTCCACTTTGCCAATCTTGGTGAAAAACCGCTCGAGATCCTTCTCGCGCACCTTTTGCGTCAGCTGGCCCACAAACACGGTACGATGGTCACGAGTGAGCTCCATGAGCTCACGCTGCTTAGCCCGTTCCGCCCGTTCTGCCGACGTGCTGCGCTCGCGCACCTCGACTGGCGGCGCAGAGCGCGATCGACTCTTGCTCTTGCGACTCTTTCGCGACGGCCGTTCCCGGCTACGACTTTTCTTCGAGGGTCGTTCTCTACTGCGACTATGGCTGCGTCCTCTGTCTCGTCGAGGACTCCCGCGACTGCGATGTGGCGAGCGAGAGCGACGTGCACGTCGGCGACTTTTGGGTCGAGACCGAGAGCGCTCTCGATGGCGACGACGCGAGTGGCTGCGACTGTGCGACCTGCAACGACGACTGGACGAGCGACGTCGGTCGTGTTCCCCAGCTCGGCTGTCAGTGTCTCCGTTCCTCGTATTCTGCGGGTAACGAGCCTGCAAGCAATGCACGAGAGCCCCAAGCAAAAAACCATACAGAAACTCCCATACGACGTGAGCATCCATCCCAAATCCACCTCACGGGCTGTCGGTCGGTCTGAACGCCCCGAACGTCGCCGACACGCCACAACGAATCACACTGCATCGCTACTACAGTGCACACTGCACCGCCAGTCGTACCGTCGTCGCCGCGGCCTGGATACCGTCCTGCAGCAGCAGGTCAATGTCTTCGCTTGCCATCGTTTGCATGACTCTCCTCGCCCGACTGCGTTCCAGGGCGCCAATCAAAAGCGAGAAGCCATTTCGAGGCAATGTGGTGTAACAATGTAAGTGGTGCACCCAAAGAGCCTACGCAACCGCATAGTCGCTTCCCTACGCAACAGCCTACTTCCTCGACCGCGCAGTAGTGGTCACCGTCGCCCATCGGACGAGCGCTCGAGCGACCGGCAGGTAGGCAACGCACCGACGACAGCAGCGAGCAGCGATGCGGGACACTGGCGGCAAGACAGGCGGAAAGCCAGGCGGAGCTGCTGGCGGTGGCGGCGGCGGCAAGGCGCGCAAGAAGCGCGAGAAGGGCGGGACGCGCAAGTTTGTGACGTCGCTCGAGGAGATGACGCTGCGGGACGAGCAGGAGGACCTCAAGCAGAGCGCGCGCAAGGCGCGTCGGGACGACGGCGAGGACGGCAGCGACAAGGACTCGGACGACGCGAGCGGATCGGAAGACGAGGGCGACGACAACGACGTGGAGCTCGTGGCGTTTGAGCGCGTGCCGAGCAACTCGCTCTTTGGCTTTGCGACCAAAGCCGACGGGCCCGTGTTGCCGCACCAGCAGGAGAAGAAGGTGGGCGGCTTTGCCGCAATTGCCAAGCGGCAGAACCCGAACGCCAAGAAACCGAGCAGCAAAGTCATGAAGGCCAAAGACATGGACGCAAGTGCGGCCCCGCAGCAGTTGAGTCGACGAGAACGAGAAGCGATCGAGAAGGAGCGCGCTGAAGCTTATTACTTGAAAAAGCACTTGGCAGGCGAGACGGACGAAGCCAAGAAAGACCTGGCGCGCTTGGCCGAGGTCAAGCGGCGTCGCGAAGAGGCGGAGCAGCGCAAGCAGGACGAGGAAGCTGGTCTGTGCACGTGGACGAATGAACGCGCGAAGGCTCGTGTGTGAGCGATGTTGTGCTGATGTGTTTGGGTGTGTATGACGATGCAGCTGCTGCCGAACGGGCGAAGTCCGGCAAGACGGTGCAAGTCAAGGACGACGGTGCGTGATGCAGTGCTGGAAGCATCCGCTGCTACTGCTGCTGTCGTGGAATGTGCGCATGTGCAAATGTCGTGACGACTGGGCTGTTGTTGTTTTTGCGACAGATGAGCCCCTGGACGCGCGTGCGATCAAGGCGCTCAAGCCAGCGGCGCTCAAGGAGAAACTCAAGGAGCGCGATCTATCCACGCAGGGACAGAAGAAAGAGCTCGTGCAGCGTCTCATTGACTACGAGAATGAGCGCGCTATCTAAGGAGCTGCACAGCTCACGCAGACGCATACACGTACGTCGGTCGGTCACCGCTTCTTTGTGTCGACCGACCCCGTCATCAATGAAACGCTCGTTCTGCTTTGTCTCGTTTATTGATCCCGTGGGGAGAGGCCGTTCATTGATCCCGTGGGAAGGGCAGAACCGGTCCGTCCGTTTGTCCGTCCGTCATCTTTCCGCCAATCAATCAGTGGTCGTCTCGATCCGTCACCTCCGCCGCCGCGCCATCGAAAAAGACGGTCATCGGGATCAGCTATGGCATCGACGTCGGCCGCGCAAGCCGAAATGGTAGCGAGTTTGATCGGCGCGAAGGTGCTCGAGACGCTCGAGCAGAAGGACAAGCAGCTGGACGAGACCATCAAGAAGCTCGACAAAGCCGACGACGACGAGCTCGAGCGACTGCGCGAAAAGCGGCTGCAGGCGCTGCAGCAGACGAGGCGCAAGGCGCAGGAGCTGCGCGCGAGGGGCCACGGCACGTACGCGACGATCTCCGACACGCACGAGTTCTTCGACACGATGAAGCACAGCGACAAGGTCGTGGTGCACTTTTTCACGCCAGCGAACGCGTTCTGTCAGCTCGTGGACGGCCACTTGGCGCGCCTTGCGCCGCACCATGCCGAGACCAGGTTCGCACGCATCAATGCCGAGAAGGCCGAGTTCCTGGTCGACAAGCTCGGGGTCTGGATGATCCCGTGCCTTGCACTGGTGCACAAGCAAAAGGTGGAAAAGATGGTCCAAGGGCTGGACGAGCTGGGCGGGACGGACAAGTTCTCGACGGCGTTTCTCGCCCACTACTTGAGTCGGCACGGCATGTTGACGTACGAAGGGCCGGAGCCTGCTCACCCGTCCGATAGCTGCGGAGGCGCCTATGCAACAGGAACGAAGCCAGCGCACGTGAAGCAGCAGCTCGACCAGGAACAGATCAATAGCATCCGCCAGAGCATCTTCTACGACAGCGACTTGGAGATGGACGACGACGACGAGTAGCAGACACGTTGACCGACAGCGCCACAGACCGTCCTCCACTGGCTGGGGACAAGTGCAGCACAACGTTAGTGAAAGAGCTCGGTCTATATTGCTTGAGTCACACCGTGTGGTCTGCGTCACGTGGGTCGATTCCGTGGGCTTCTATCGGGTTCATTTGACTGGACGAGAGGCACTGGTGACGGTACGCTCGTTGTCGCTGCCGCAAGTACAATTTACTACTGCACTTTGGGTCCGGTCGGGCGTCCCGTAGCGTGTGCCACGTCGTGTCCGCCTTCTCAAGCGCATCGTGACGCCACTTGGACAGGTTGGCGAGCGTCCAGCTGTCCCTGCCGCTGGCCATCACTGCTTCGGCCCGGTCTTCGAGGCCGAATGCGCGGACGTCCATTGCACTGGGAGTCCGTGCGACCTCATTGGAGACTGCAGGACTCGGCCGTGTCGCTGTTGCGCTCTTGTCCGACGTGCACGTGGGCCGCTTCCGTGGACGCATCACCAAAGTGTCCATGAGACAATGCCGCCCGCTGTCGCTCGTGGTGCAGCAACAACTCGAGCGATGATTGGCGGAAAAGGCAAAAAGCGGATATGGCATTGGTTAAAACACACAACTGGTCAGAAGCAGCACCAGCAGTCGAACGGGCAGTCTTTCGAGTTGCCGCCTGTGCCGATTTGCAGCGACGACTCGGTGTAAATGGGCAGTCCGTTCTCATCGTAGCGAACTGAACAAGTGGCACCGACAATTGTTAGGGGAAAATAGGGTCAAACGAGCAGTCATCGCAGTTGCAGCAGTTGACGGTACCAGGTCGTGGATCCGGATTGAGGCCGACTGCAGTGGAATTGGTGTCTGTGCACGTCACAAGCGCAATAAAGACACGGTCAAGTCAGCCCGCGTCGTCCGTGTACCACCAGGCAATGTGGTTCCAGAAGCTAAAGACGTACTTTGCGCCTCGAGCTTTTTGATCTGCTGCCGTAGTCGCTCCTTTGCCTTCATTTCATGGCGCTCGGCCTCCACTGCCGCGAGCTTCTGCCGCTCGTCTTCAGCACTCTTCTTCTTCTTCTCCGTCTTTAGCAGAGTAAACAACTCATCGACCTCGCTCCCTTTCGTCTGCTTCGTCACACTCTTGTGGGTTGCAGCAGCTGCAGTGGAAGCAGTCGAAGCTTTAGCTGCTGCTGCTGCTGCCCCAAAGCTTTTGTTTCCCTCCTTGTTTTTGTTCTTTCTTCTTCTTCTTCACACCGCCAGCAGCTGCCACGTTCACGAAAGCTCCTTTTCCAGTCACTGGTGCAGTCGTGGCCTTCGACTTTGCATCGTTTGCAAAAGATGGCTCGAGACCTGCTTCACTGCTTAGCGTTCTACTGAACGTGGCCTTCTTCTTCTTTGTCTTTGTCTTCTTCTGCTCGGATTGGAGTTGCACGGACGCTGGTGGCTGTTCGTCGATCTGTGCCAATCAGACGAAAAAGAAGACATCAATACACAGGCGATCCATTCAGAAAGCAAACGATTGATATGCGTACACCACTCGCTGCCTGTGCGCGGCTCCGCTTCTTACTGGCCATCGGTTGGTCTATGAAATGGATACAGCCGAGTCAAGGCGGACTTGCCTCCATCGCACGCACGGGACGACTTTTTGACCAATGGCAAAGGAACAACACGCTGCTATGTAATAGTCTGGGATACAAATGACGGAAGTGACCGTTTCCCACATGCGACAGCTTCCCACGCAATTGCGATCGAGAGGCCTGCGGTCGCTTTCTAACTTTCTAGCTCCTCCCTCATCATGACCGTATTGCCAACATTGTTGCCATCGTTGTTGCCAACCTGGTCGCCACATCACCAACACGTCCTAGCAGCATCCGCTCTTCTTTTTCTTCTTCTGACTCTCGGTCGTGTTCTCGGCCGTAATGGCAATGCTGTTGCCTGCAGGCAAACTCACTGTCGCCTGCTCCTCTGCCTGCATGGTCTTGCGACTCATGAGCTTGTAAATCTCCGTCAAAATGCGCTGGAAAGCTGTATCCACCCCCGTCGCTTCCAACGCCGACGTCTCAATGAACGCCAGATTATTCTTCTCGGCAAACGCCATGGCCTCTTCGGTCGATACAGCCCGAGCATCGCGCAGATCGCTCTTGTTGCCCACGAGCATTATCACAGTGTTGGCGTCCGCGTGATCACGCAGTTCCTTTAGCCAGCGCTCGACGTTCTCAAACGTTCCGTGCTTGGTAATGTCGTAGACCATCAGCGCACCGACTGCACCACGGTAGTACCTGTCACCAACACCCACCCACGCCCACGCACAAAAGCAACACGTCAACCACACTGACCCAGCACCAACGATACAAACAATCGACAGGCGCACGTACGCGCTCGTGATCGCTCGATATCGTTCCTGACCCGCCGTGTCCCAAATCTGCGCCTTGATCGTCTTGCCCTCTGCCACAATGGACTTGGTCGCAAACTCGACCCCGATCGTGCTCTTGGACTCGAGGTTGAACTCGTTGCGCGTGAAGCGCGACAGCAAGTTCGACTTGCCCACGCCCGAGTCGCCAATGAGCACGATCTTGAACAGGTAGTCGTACTCGTCTTCGTGAGCTGAAGCCATAGCTGTCCGAGCAGATGTGCGTTTTCCTCTAGCGACTCGCTTCGTCTACGGCGGTACCAAACACACACAGCTCTCTCTCTCTCTCTTTCTCTCTCTTGTTTGTCTCTCGTTTCTATCTGGTCACTCGACCCGCGTCGACTGCACAGGACGAAGGGGTTTCGTGACGACTGGCGGACTGACTGACGGACTGACTGACTGACTGACTGTAACAAAGTCTCACGTGAGATAATGTATCGCTCGGCAGCTCTGGCTCTGAGTCGGTTTCGTTACGTACGACTTGGTCCGATATAAGTTGTGCGAGGGTGAGCTATAAAACACGAGAGGAGCGATCGAGCAACAACCAATGAACGAGCGCGTGGGGACAGCAAGAAACTGGTGGGTGGGCCACCGACACCACTTTGGGAAGTGGACGCCCAAGAACGCAAACGAGTGTCCGACTGTCTGTCTATCTGTGAGTTTGTCTGCTATCGTACCTGTCTGTCGCTCCATGGCGACCGAACTGTTTGAGGATATCTTTGAGGTGCGGCAGCTCAATCCGGATGGCAAGAAATTCGACAAAGGTGTGTGTGTATGTGTGTACTGCTCGTTCGTTGCAATGGTCGACGCTATGGCGCTCCTTGTTATCTTTGCTGCAGCTCTATTGGACCCCAAGAGCTCGTCGCGTACTCACTGGCTCTGATGCCCTGTATCCGTTGCAGTGACCCGCGTGGTGTGCAAGGGCGTGTCGTACGAGCTCGAGTTGACGCTGGACATCAACTCGGACGTCTACCGGCTGCGTCAGAATGAAAAGTTCACGCTGGCCCTGGTCAGTACGCTCGACCTCGAGGGGAAGCCGGATGACGGTACCTACAGCCAGTCGGGCAAGGTGCGTCTTGTCTCTTCGGCTCGTGCAGTCGTCGATGGGGAAACGACTGGACGCTGCGGTGGTATGCGGTTCACCTTGTGGACTAAGCCAAACGATCGTGCGTGTGTGTCTGTAGCCAACGCTGCTGGACCGGTATGACTACGGCATGTACGGCAAAGTGTTTCAATACGACCACGAGGGCGGCAACATGGTGGCCATTTACGCCAGCTTCGGTGGCCTGCTCATGTGTCTGCGCGGCGAGCAGCGCCACTTGCACATGATCCACAATGACACACGAATTTACTGCCTGCTCCGGAAACAGTGAGCAAACAAGAGTGGGTCCTGCAGATCGAGCAACATGTCAGCAATAGACGAGAGCATAGCCTACTGCTCGTCGATGGGCACAGATAAACGCGAGAGCCAAGACAGCGGGCTGCTCGATCAAGAGACGCAAAGTTTTGAACTGCAGAGTCTGTCCGATTGTCACATGCACGCTGCTCTTCTTCAAATCACGACAGGCTGTTGACTCTTGCGGCTGCTGCATTGATGTAAAGTGGTGGTCCTGTCTCTTCTGGTTGTTGCTCGTGGTCACAGCGAAGCGGCAATGCAATGCATAGCCCCAGCGCGCAAGCTGTGCGTTGCATTGGCCAGCGCCGCATTCAGCGCACCAGTCACTTGTCTTCTTCGGCCACCTCGCGCATCTTCTTGTAGTATTCCTCGCGGGACACGGATTGGGGCGGGTACTGGATGTATTTCCACTGCCGTTTTATATCACGTCGGCACAACAAGGCACACAGGTGGTCAGTAGACTGCAGTCCAAGTGCTGCGAGTGAGTGCGTGTGTACACAAAGCCCATCCGTGCCTATGGTCTGTGTACCAGCCACTATGCGCACCTTGTCGACGATAAGTCGGATGCAGTCTGGCTGGGCGTAGATGTACGTGGCTATGACAGGGACTGAACACACACACACACACGTGTGACAGTTGTCAGTGGACGTACAGACCAACTCGGACATTGACGCGTGAGGGCAGTTGCGTACCGCTAAAGTACATGCCAATACGCGCCCACTCCCACTTGGCACTCGGCATTTTGTGAGCAGTTTTGACGCTGGAATTCCAGCAGACCAGTGCAAAAAGGTTGCGCGAAGGTCGCTACAAGACGAGTCAGTCGAGGTGGTGGTTGTTCATCTTCAAGAGACGGTATCGAGATCAGTTTGCCGCCTCTGCCATTGCTGTCGCTACGAGACGGTAGAGAAGACGCGTGTTGGACATGTACAAATAGTAGTCTGCATATAGTCCAGTGGAAGCACATTCGTCAAATCAAGGCAGAATTGGAAGGTCACGGCTTTTTCGTAAAGCCGCGCTGTACCAGTCGATCGACTACGTGTCGAACCGGATGATGATGATGACGACGACGGCAGCTACAACTTCGTGGACAATGAAGATAGTCAGCTTCCGTCGATGCGACGTCGATACCGAGAGTTGTTCTGGGTGGTGGGATGTACTGATAGCAGTAGGTATTGTGTGAACGACCGTAGCAGACGTGTTTTTTCTCATCACTACAACGCGTCAGAAAATATGCAGACACGACCCGAACAGCAGCGAATATGCAAACGATGCGGGCCATCCGAGCTTGTTCTTGCACTTGTTTTGCAAACGTTGCATGTATTATGGCGATTACTACTTGTGGGCGCAGGCGATAGTACCCGGCAGGTTACAGTAGAATAGACGGCAGGTGTTGTTCCTATCGGCTGCAAAATATGGTCTATCAGGCATCGAGTTTTTGTCCCCTTCGTCACGGCCACGGTCCTTCCTTACAGTCGATCGACCATAAGCCAGTTCAAATTCTGAGCAGCATGGCATTATGAAAGCAAATGCAAGGTAGATCTTCATAGTCTTCAAGCCATTTCTGCCGAAGGTTTTGCACGCGATACCGCGCACGTTCGCTTTTCGATACCAGGAAGTCATTTATGCTCATACCTTTGACACAAATGACCGACATGCAACCTGTCTCAACTCCTATACCCATCACGCAGCAGGTGCGAGTTATGTTGCCAGCTAGTGATCTTTCGAGACGCAGGTCTAATATGTGAGGTCCAAGAAAAACGTGATTTATTGTATATGTGATGTACAAAAAGAC